>JAWMAG010000008.1:8352500-8430000 GCA_037013455.1 Ceratitis rosa | reverse complement strand
GAACTAAGGTTGATCAAAATATAGTGGTCTGTACATACAGATTCCGGTACAAACAAACTCATCAAAACACGTAGCTATAACCAGATCCAAAATATCTCGTACATTCCAAAGAACGCCCGTCAGCAACAACTCGTCAATTCGCCGAGCACAACTCAGCGTCACTAGAGAAACGATCGGTTTTCGATAAACCAGTAGAAGTCATGATACGATAACGATTGCTGTGTCGCAAGGGAGAGAAAACAGAGTGCCCACCTCGCAACGTAGCCATGGGCCACAACACGTGAAGGGTGAGGCAGAAGCAAAGATCTCAATCAAAAAAAAGAGAGAGAGACAAATTGCGTGATTAGGGAGAGCTTGAGAAGATGGCAGGCTAGATTAGTGCTCAGAAATTATTTGAAAATATGGTCTTGAAGAGCCCGTTGGTTCACCTGCCGCGCTATTTCAAAAAGTCGGTACAGTACTGACATGAGCATGCGTCAAAGACTTTTCAGAATATGGTCGGACGGAAACATGCCCGCCGATTTAAATCTAAGTGTGATCTGTCCAACCTATGAAAATGAAGATTACATAGTCTGCACAAATTATCGTTTGATTAACCTCCACGATATCGCATCCAAGGTCCTCCGTACCGTATATTGTGAAAGATTTGAGTCCACTTTTTTATTATATATATAATTGGCGCTTTGTAACCGCTGAAGCGATTTTCGGCCGAGCTCCTCCTCCAATTTGTGGTTTTGCGTCTTGATGTTTTTCCAACAAATGGAGGGACCTACAGTTTATACTAAGCCGCCTCCGAACGGCTGATGGTTTTTTTTATGAGGAGCTTTGTTTCATGTCCGAAATACACTCGGAGGGGTGGACATTCCCTGCCGAGGGGCGACCGCAATTAGAAAATTTTACTTATTTTTTTATTTAAATAAAATTTCCATAACATTTTTTTTTTGATGTTGGTGGCACCGGGATATGAACCCGAGCCTTCCGAATGGCAGTACGCAACGCTAACCACTCGGCTACCGCGGCCACTTTTTTATTACACGTTGAAAATACATTTAGAGGGGTTGAGATGCCCTGCCGAGGGCGGCGACCACAATTAGAAAAAGTAATTCTCTATAACTTTATATTTCGAACCCAAACCCGATCCCTGTCATTCCGAATGGTAGTACGCACTGCTAAACACTAGGCCTTTTGAGGTTCTTACAATTCGCCATTTCTTGGGAAAAACCTTTAAGAAAAAATTCGACGAAAAAGATCTGCCTTTTCTCCTTTATACTTCCATTTGATATCCCCGCAATAATTTGAAACTACTATTTAAACTGAAGCTGAAAAATATCTAGAGAGCAATCAAAATTGCGAAGGAAGGGAGAGTCTCGGAAGAGCATAGTCCTTCTCAGATCTAGAGACTGGAAAGAATCAGGCTATGAGCCACAAACTTTCATTACCTTTTGATCAGAGCGGTTTTGCTGTACTTTACGTATCCACCTAGAGAACCGAACATCACTTGATCCATTGATATCCAAACAGAGAAAGCAGCTTCAACCCCACAGCTTCCACTAGTGACTCTAACTATAACAAACTCTTGCAACACCAAGAAGCCAAAGGACGCCGCGCCCTTTCAATGACGTTCCCTTACGCAAAACTCTCGCATAATCCACTTCACCAATCAATTAGTACACAACCTTTCCAAACGCCAAGCGAAGCAATAAAATCAAAATCTCATTGAACACATTCATACTCAAAATAAACACTTCATTCCGCTTCACTCGAACAGATTTACCAAAAATTATGTACAAACGCTTGTAGAGCCAACAATTAAATGCCAATACCGCGAAATCCGTTAACGATAGAAAGAAAAGCACAATTTCAACATTTCCCTTTATAGACATTCATATACACACGTACGGATGGTACGACAGCAGTAGAAGGAAAGTAGCGATTGGACCGGTGAGCCCGCCACCCCACGCGCCAACAGTGCAACGCGTTTACGGAAGTGATTGCTGCCGTGCAAGGTGAACTGACTTGAGCAGCATAGAGATGGGCACCGAGCTGAGTGAATGTGAATGCGAGTTAAAGGCGAGTTTACGGCTGCCAAATATCGAAATTGGGTTTTCATGTTTCAGACAATTGAAGCGTATAACAAAAGAGATGGGCCAATGCAAAAGAAGAAGGTGGCAAGTGAAGAAGAAGCGGCGAAAGGAAAAGGTTGCCTTTCCCAGACAACGAAAGGTGAGTGTGGCTCAGGTGCAAGCGCGGGGAGGGGGGGCTGTGACAAACACTAATACTGCTGGCATGCCAAAATTTCAACTCAGACTAACTCACTGATGAGCTGCTGTAGCGTAAATTGTTATTAAAAGCATCATCATCAGCAACGGCACGAACGAGGGCAGCAGCAACAAGCAGCGGTGGTAGCGGGGGTAGCGGTGGCAGTGCGAGCAGTGAAATGGCACTTCGTAACAATTGGAGCAGGAAATAAATGAAATGCTTCAGCATATCGGCGATCGTCTTCGCTGTTGAACACACTTGTGCCTACATAAACATATTATTATATTTCACTTCACCTTCAGCTGCCGCTGCCGATGCGCACACGCTGCTGATGAAAAATCATGGAAGTGGAAGCGAAACGTAATGAAATAATTCCGCTTGTTGTTAAGACCAGACCGAGACGGCTGTGGGCAGCCTGGCAATGCAGGGGCGGGTGTGTGGGAAAATAAAATTAAATTTCCAATTTAATAACACACAGCGAAACCAACAACAACAACAACAGTAGGAAAAAAGCATACAAAACCAAACGTGTATAAATAATAAATCGCTTGCTGCGCCCACACACACATACACATACACACACGTGCATACCAAATTACAGCAATCGCTTTGTAAAGAGCAACAGCAAAAACAACAACAACACCTATAGGTTTGCATATATTAATGGCATCAGCTGCAATTGTTTGTGCCCCACACCACAACACACCACACATGCTCTCCTCCTCCGCGCTCTCCCACTCTCTCTCTACACTTACTTTGCATAAAATCACTCCGCAACGCCGCACAGTGGTCGTAACTAGAAAGAAAAGTTATTTTCTTTGTTCAATTATTTAATCATAAAGAAGTATAGAAAATAGTAGAAAAGTAATGCAATTGGAGTTATTTCAATGATTTTTTTTTATATCATAAAATAAAAATTTTGGTGAACATCGGTTTTCAACAATTTTTATTTATTTGAGATTCAAATTTTATTTAAAGTATTGTATATAAACTGTTTCTTCACCACCATAATCATATTCAACCTCAAAATTATCTTCGCTTGAAGTATATCATCACCATCATCATCATCATCATCATCATCATCAACTGCATTATTACGAATATTGCCATACTCCATCGCGATCATCTCTAAGGCTTCTTTCGGTATCAGATAATTGATATAACGGGATCAGAACTGATTAAAAATCTGTTGAATATGTCTTCATTTGCTTTTTTCTGCTGCTTTTGCGTGCAAAATGTCCTACAGCCTTGGCCAAAAGTATTAGGCACCCCACTAATTACTGAATTTTTTGTTTTAACAAACGAAGTAATGAAGTTTTATTAGTAAAACAGTGAAAATGCAATGAATTAGTGATAATAACATTAATATTTAGTAGGTCCACCCTTCGATTTAATAACGGCAGCAATTCTCTTAGGCATGCTGCGTACAAGATTTTTAGAGAATATTGCAAGAAAACTGTACATTTGGCATCAAAAATTTACTAAAAATTTCCTTGTACCTTGAAATGTGATTTTTATTCAAAAATCTCCAAAATCGACACATTTTACCCCACTGTGCGCCGTGTGCGCGTTCTGCGTATCGCACTGTAGGTGGCATACATATATTAAAGTACACAGGTGTGACACTTCAATTTAAATGTAATCTCGTACTTTGTTTTTATTTTGTTTTCACACGTTTGTTGTTTGTGTTTTTTGTTATACATATACATATATTTGATTTATAAATATTAATGTTGTTATTGCTGCTGCTATTGTTGTTTTTGTTGAAATCACAACACACTGACTTCATGACACTCGACACTCGGCTTATAAATAAATATTTCCTTTGGCATTAATTCAGTAGTTCTGCAGATTTTTCACACACACACATGCACACGTACGCACATACATATATACATATGTTATATGCAAATGCAGGTGGCACTATCGCTTAATTTGTTGAACCCAGTCAATAATATATAAAATCTCATACAGCACAACGTTCCACCAGCATCAAATTGTAGAATTCACCTGCTAAAGTTTCACACTATCGTAAATCTCATTTGGCACCGAGCGGTTTGGCGAGGTCCTTGCTAATTCTGACTGCGCTTCTATCATTATCCAGCGTCAGTTAACACAGCCGTATAAATTTCAGCTCCTTTTCGTGCTCTTAGAAACTGTTTTCAAATCGACCAAATTATTTGTATCGATCTTCTATTCCAAGATTGGCACATGGGGAATATCTAGTCAATGGTTGATTTACCAGGTCCAAAGCCACATTGATTAGTTCCAATAAGTTTGTTGACGGTTGGCTCTAGTCTTTTACACAATACATACGTTCGAGAGGACTTTATATGCGATATTAAGGAGGTTAATTTCACGGTAATAGGCCCAGATCGTGAGATTTCCCTTGAATTGGGCAGAACACAACTGGGTTAGAATCCTCGGTGGTGCTTTCATCCTTGCCAGTAAACCACCTGCTTCATTTGCAATAACTATTCGAGCCTCGTCATAGTCGGATAAAGGAAAGTATCCTCTTTGTTTCCCGAATAAACATGCTTTGATGCTTTATGTGAGTCACAGCATCTTTTCACAAAATTTTCGAGCCTTACTCTCTATACTCACGTGTTTTTGCCTCTTCCTTTTTTCTGAAAAGGCCTCCTGTTTACTTCATAAGCTGTCGGTATCTACCCTACCTATGTGCGTGTTGTGATCGACCTATTATTTCCATAGCGACAGTAGGTAGGGAGTTTGAGATCTCAGTTCCATTACATCGATATGCTGATGAGTACTCACAGAAAGTAGATCCTTCGAAACTTCCTCACACCTAGAACTCTAGAGACATAA
The DNA here is from genome assembly GCA_037013455.1 of Ceratitis rosa. Taxonomy (NCBI): domain Eukaryota; kingdom Metazoa; phylum Arthropoda; class Insecta; order Diptera; family Tephritidae; genus Ceratitis; species Ceratitis rosa. The sequence goes on along the minus strand of JAWMAG010000008.1, from coordinate 8,424,915 downwards.
CTTCCATCAATCACAACGTTACCCATTTTGCTTGCGAGGAATTGGATCCGCCGACAGCCATGCAGCTTGATGAATTTTCTTGCGCCAAAATCTGGTACTACACGCAACCATATTTTGGGCCCCGGCGAAGTCGATCAACCTCAGCCCGTTTGGGAATGTTTCGTCATGGGAGTTGAACTTCCTGTGATGTCAAATATACATTCTTTGCCCACCCTGACGTTAAATTTGCTAAGCACAATGTGAGCAGACCCCTTTTGAATAGTTTAGCTGGAAAATCCCGGATCTTCTTGGAACTTTACATGAGCCCAGAAGCGAAGCGATGTTGCTTGGGAAGGTCGAACGGCTTCAGTTTTTGCACAAGCTATAAGTTGTGCGCCTTTAATTTAATATCTCGACGTAAACTGCGCCAAGACGTTGTATACGTCACTTCGGGTTACTGTGAACGGCGGCGAATCGACTTTCCACGGTCTTCGTGTACACTCTCAGCTACACGATTACTATATTTTCTGCGTGCTGGGCGTGGTCTATTCGGTCGAATATTATCCAATAATGAATGCTGGAACTCAACTTGCGTGATTATGTTGGGAATAGTACGCTCAGTACGTGTATGTTGAGCGAAGCGCGCGAAGCAAAACTTGAATTTTCGTGACAAAGTTGAACGATTTGTAAGCGTTGTTCAGGCGTTAATCTTTCCATGAGTAAATGCCAAACAATACTGTACAAAAACAACATGGCAGCTTAACACGACTCATGCGTGATCTGTCAAAAAAAGGCTACTGGAAAAAGTACTTTTCCTTGGATACATATGAACTAGTTGTATAGGAAAGTCGGTCCAGCATGAAATTAACAAAAAGAGATATTTGATTTTCCTAAACCAAACTAAAATTACGATTTCTAGAAGATTTATTCTCCCCTAACATTTAAAAATGTCACTTAATTAAATTATTTTGTATAGAAATGTATGCAACTGGACAGCTTTTTGGCTAGCTTTAAGCAAAACAACAAACTGTCAGCCAATTACAGCTGCTGTGACTTGTCACATTGTAATTTTTTTATAGCAAATTATTTCTTCGCTACTTCAACACACTAGCAAAAATGTACAAAATATATATAAAATATTTAGGGTAAATTCTCTCCATCAATGGCCTTGCTGCATCGCTTCACATTCAAGCTTCCACGTATATTTTATCTATTACCCATGTAATTTTTTACGACACCACAAAAAATGAAAAAGAAGCAGAAAATGTGCGGTCTTTAATTTACATATACACAGACATTAATTTATTCATATACAAATATATATGTGTTTACTGCTGCCAAATTCACGCCATTTGTCCGAAAAGACGGAATAAAATTGGAATAAAATTTTCCGTAAAAATGTTTGGCTCGGGAAATTCGCATTTGCCTACTTCCTCCCAATTTCGTGGTGCAACTTATGCATACACGTTCATACATACTTATGGATATTTAAAACTACTTTTCACATTCGTAAAGACATTTTATGCTTTATTTGCTTCATTTACCACTTTTTATTAACATATTTTTCAGTACCTTCGTATATTAAGTTAAGCCCTGACTTAAGACGTGACATTTATTATCTAGAATATTTCGCAAAAATTTTATTGTAATTTTTTTTTTTTTTCAAATTTTACTGAAAAAAACGTCAACATATCACACCAATATATCACATCAGCACATCACATCATAAAAATATTTTACTTTTATAATAGAATACAAAATGTGTGATGAACTTAAAGTCAGGGCTTTGGAGATCGCACAATAATACCAGTAACTCATCGGATCACATCAACATATCACACCAATATATCACATCAGCACATCACATCATAAAAATATTTTACTTTTATAATAGAATACAAAATGTGTGATGAACTTAAAGTCAGGGCTTTGGAGATCGCACAATAATACCAATAACTCATCGGATCACATCAACATATCACACCAATATATCACATCGACATATCACACCAATCTATCACATTAGCATATCACATCATAAAAATAGTTTATTTTTATAATAGAATACAAACTGTGTGATGAACTTAAAGTCAGGGCCTTAGAGCTCGCACAATAATACCAATAAGTCATCGGATCACATCAACATATCACACCAATATATCACATCAACATATCACATCATATCAACACATCAATATCATATTACCGTTACAACAATATGCATCACAGGCAAAAACACTATATCAACGGAAACTGGAAATTCATCCCACATTTTTGGGGGCACCGCGCTGTGATTAAATTCTCTGTAAAAAAAGGAAGTACACCGCAAGAATTTTATGAAGAGATGACATTGGTTCTTCAGTAATATGCCCCTTCATATACGATGGTGAAGAAATGGGCTCGGCTGTTTCAACAACGCCCAGTGACGCTCATGACCGCGAATGCTCACGCCGCTCGACAAGCACCGACGATTGGAGAATTGTAAAGATTTTTTGGAGTTGTGTCAAGATGAATTGGATGAAACTTGCTACCGCATTGTAACATTAATTTGTAGTTGCAGTCGTACCGAAGAGGCGTGACAAGTTAACGCACGTTGTGTTGTTTCTGACAAACTGATATGAACAAATTCTAGTTAACTGAAGCATTATTATTATTTTATTCTTTGTTCTTTGTTTATGTGTAGTATAAATTCAAAATGTCTAAATGAACTGGTATCCAACTAGTATAAAGCTGATGCATATTCGGACAATTGCCAGTTCGTAGGTCCCCGCCATGTTATAAAAATACCAGTTGTTGACATGGAAAATAGATGGAAGATGAATTAGAAATCCCGAAACTTCAAACCATTTAGATTCGAATTAACAACTAGAAATATTCCCTCAGGGATGTAAAACATGATGCACAGATACCTAAAGTAAAGGCCGCTGTACTTAGGGAGCTCGAAATCAACTGCGGGACTGTTGAAACCACTACAATTACAACTACAACTACTATTTAGACTCACTTAAATATATTAATTTTCTCTCGCATTCCCTATCTTGCAGAAGGCGTATTGTTGGCCCTACTTTTAAGCACAATACCCTTCTCTGCAGTTTGAAATCAAACGCAAATATTTATCATTACCTTCCACAAAAATCAGTTAACTTCATTAAACGAATAAAAATACCGCAAGCTCTTCTCACAACCCTTGCCACTTGCAAATTAATTAACACCTCAGAGGTATTGAAATAGAGTTGACGCATGCAAAACAAGCAATTACCAATTCGAGAAATCAGACATGTTCGGCAAAGGCACTTATCCAAGCACTCAACACACATACAAGCATTCGTTCATAAATACGCAAATCCATTGCCCTCCAGTCATTTGTCATTTGTCATTTTATCTGAACTCTTGCAAGTGGCCTTTAGTGATTGTGTCTGGAATAATTTTAAAATTCCTATGAGCTCACTTGCCGGATTGACCAACAGTTCAGCAGATTTTGCTGTTATTCATACCTCTCCACATTTTCTCTTTATATGCTGCTAGTTTCCAGCGTTTTGTTGTTGGTAACTTCCGAGACACGTGTCCTTTGCAATAAGAGACGGTGACTGAGGAGTGAATGTGAATGAAACAACAATATGATCAGATTTCGTAGTTTTTTTTTTTTTGTTTTTTAGAATTTCCAACTGAGAGATAAAAGTCATTTGAATTAGTAATACTGTGGTGAATTTTTGGAAAAGAGTTTTTAATTCTAATATTAGTGCTTTATCGGTTATTAAACATTTTTGAAACTTCCAAATTCGTGTTTAGGTTGTTTGTATAATTTTTCCTTCAACCAGTGGAGAAGTGCGGGCTGATAAAAATGTAAGCAGCCTAAAGGTATGCTACAACATGTAATTAATATATATTCTCTTGTATATACATACTCTTCAAAGTAGTTCCATTAATGCGTTCACTATCTTTTATGCAAAAAAAAAGAAACACTGCAAATATTTTCTTGTCATCTCAACTTCATTACTCTTTTCCTCGTGTTTTCATTTTTCGTGCTCTCTTTTTCCATAAATTTCAAACACGTTTCTAATAGCAACTCATCCGCTGCTGACTTCCGCAATCCGTGTATTGCCGGCAGCATTTCCTGATGCTAATGCGATGGAGAAATTCGCAAAAAAAAATTGAAGATAACACCAAAATGTAGTACGTAAGGAGTTGAAAAAAGAAGTTGACAAGAATAATTGCACACGTTTAGTGGAGTTTCCTTTTGGATTTTTAGTTTTTTTTTTTTTTTTTGAAAAAAGTGGTGATAAATATTAGTAAAACAAAAATAATAAATTAGTATAAATAAAGTAGCAGTATAATATACCCATTCAACCATAGTCAGCTTCAGCGCTAAACAAAATTTTCTGGTAAAATTGGGATCTGTGGCCCATTCACCGAGCGTATGACGAGCTTGATGGCCGTTTGACTTCATTTCTCACGCGAACTGGATTCTATAAACCCGAAAAGCAAAATCATTTCGTGCAAATTTACACGATTTGTGAACGTTGCTCCCGAGTGAGCCCATTGATTGTGAAAAAATAACCCAAACTGAGTATAAATCAAGTAACAGTAAGATCAACTCTGAAACTTTTTCAAACAAATGGTGGGACCTACAGTTTATTCTAGGCCGCCTCTGAATGACCGATGAATTTTTATGGGGAGCTTTTATTTTATGCCACAAATTTACCCGAAGGGTTTGACATTCCCTGCTGAGGGGCGACCATTATTATAGAATTAATTTTCTAAAATTTTGGATGCTGGTCAAACCAGAACTCGAAACTTGGCCTTTCGGCTATTTAGTTTAATATCCTCAATTATATTACTCGTTGAACTTATCATTTTCAGTTTATGAAAATTATGAAGCAGGTGGCAACGCTCCTTAAAAAATTTTACATCATAAATCTTTTGAATTTAAAGTATTTTATAAGGTGGCAAAGCCGCTCAAAAGTAATTTTTCATTAAGTCTTTCTTTAATCTATTCAGTTTGATAGCCATATTATATGATTTACATTATTTTTCTTACCTTTTTGAATTTCAAATTTAGCACAGGTGGTAACTCTGTAAATTGTAAATCTAAATCAATTTGGAGCAGAACACACTGGAATACAAACAATACTTTTATAAAGCTCAGCACCTTTACAGAAGACTTTATATGGTATATAAAATATTTCAAATCATATGGCAGCTCTGTTTAATTATAATTTAACTATTATTGAGTTCACTTGAATACATACAAAAATTCTGTTTTAATCGTTTGCGCCGTTTAATTAGTCACAGCAGAGTATTTGTATATATAATATATATGATAAATATTAGTGTCACGCCCATTTTTCCAAATTCGATATAACCTAAACTAGTTGCATAAAAGTCGGAACACCCTGTATAAATTTGATTGAATTCTGTGAAGCCATATTCGAGTTATAAAGTAACAACTGAAACGTGAACTTAGTTTTATGCAATAAAATAGAGGAGGTTACCACGCCCATTTCATGAAATAACAAATTTCACGTAAGCCATCTATATATACTACATATAATAGCCCAAATATGCCGTGTAAATTTGATTGGATTCGTTGCAGCCGTTCTCGAGTTGTTAGGTAACACCCAAAACACGCAGAAATATTTATTTACGCTAAGCGTTGCCTACCTTTAGGCGCACAATTTGCTTATTTAATCAAAGCAAATCAATATTACGTTTTCCGCTGTCCTCCGCTATTTGCACTAAAAATTTCAATTTTCACCTTCACTCATTCTTAATAATTTATTTTGTCAATAATTTTATTTACAGTTGAATAAATTTACCAGCAAATGAAGTGAATTAACAACAAAAAAATTGAATGTATACAAGAGGCGCATAAAAATTGGTTTCATTACACAACGGATGTGAATTGTAAATAAATCCAAATAAATCTTTTCGACCATCGTAATTCGATTTACACGCGCTTTTTGACTTATTTACGCTAACAAAATTCAAATAAACAAAAAAATAATATTTACATGGAATTTCATCGTTTTCTTTTTGATTTTTTAATTTTATTTTCTTTTTTCTTTTTTTTTTGTTGAAAATAGAGTAAATCAGGGCTGTCATGGAATCCAATTGCTGTCGGAATTGGAATTGAAACCGACAAAAAAATTGCTTTGGTGTCATGAAATCCGATGTTATCGGTTTTATGTTCGAATCGGAATTAGTGTCGGTTTTAGGTGTCACAGAAACCAAAATTATCGGTTTTGTTATTGGAAACAATCCAAGCAACTTACCGCTATTGGATTTGATTTGTGTAAACGTTTTTTTTCCACTTTCAGTTACAAATTAAGTAGAAATGTGAGTAAATGATGGTTTTGAATAATAATAAATATTAATTATATTATATTCTTATTCGTAATAGGGGAAAACAAAAAACTTTGAATAAAAATAGTCCCTCTATCTGCATTTTTCGTTGAAGTCCATTTCAAGTTTCACCCAATGCGGACAAATTAACTTATCTATAACTGTAAGCACATCACTCAAAATCGTTGACACCGTGCTTCTATTCGCATACACTTATGCGAGAATCATTCCCAACTGATCTTTGATAAGATCCTTCAGCCAAAATTCGCAATGAAGCTACTAACTGCAGTACTGGTGGAACCTTCGACCGTGTCAAGTGCCCCTCAATGGTATCAAGTACCATTCGGAAAGCCTCTTTATTTAGTCGATAATACTCTATGAAACTGCAAATGCACTTTAAGTATTAAAAGGCCTTAAAATTAAAATAAATATACTAACGCTGTATTGGGCAGCTCAAGTGGGTTGCTGCAATCACGCAAACTTTTTCTTTTAACTTTCTCATTACTGCTTTCTTCCAGCAACATGAAAGCCACAACTGCAGATGCCATATTTCACTTTCTTTATTAAAAAGCAATTAAATCAATAAATTTTATAAAATTTTGTCAAACAAATTTGCATTGAAATTGTCAATAAGCAAAACAGCTGATTCGAACATCGGTTTTGTTTCATTTCGAAAAGAGCAAAACCGACATGGTTTCATGACACCAAATGAAATCAATATCGGTTTGCAATTCCGATAAAAAGCAAAACCGACTTGGATTCCATGACAGCCCTGAATATGTTTATAAAAACAATAAACTGTTTAAATTTGGAAAAGTCTTTATTTGGGTTTACTCTTCCCTTCTCTCTTTCTCTCTCTCTCTCTGTGAATTGATGGAATATACGCCAATGAAGTTATAATTTAGGTCATTCCTTATGTAAACCAGTTTTATCGGGCAGAAATCTCAATTTTTCTGCTTTTAAATATTTTTATATAGTAGATGTTATGTATATACATATAAATGTTATTTTATTTTAACTTTCTTCATTCACTATCTTTTATTTATTTACTCATTACTACAGACTTTCCTCTACTTTTGTTTTCAGGTGGATCTTCGGCATATCGACGAACTGAACGGCACAAATGTTGTTGAGGTTGGTGTGGATTTATCAGAATTTTACACATCAGTCGAATGGGACATATTGGAAGTTCCTGCAGTGCGGTAAGTCAAAGAACAATAAAATTATTACTCAAAATACCAAGATAGTTCTTAACTTAAATATATTTAAAAACAAAAATTGCATGAAAATTATGTAGATACATATGAATTCCCACAGAGAATAGATTAGAAAATCCGCACCTCCTTTTTTAACCTCAAATCAGCGTACGCTAACAGCTGTACACTCTTATAGAACGTTGGACCTTCTCTATTAAACTCTATAGCTCTTGTGATCTTCACCAGCAAATGATATTACATAAAAATCACAATAAAAAATAACTTGGTCTGAAAGCTCAATTGAAATCAAAGCGCTCAGAGAGGTCCTTCCCGTTGCTGATGGAGCTTTTAGTGTGTGTCTTGTAACGTCAGTTGACACAGCCGTATCAGTTTCGCGGTAGTTTCAAATTCAGACAAAGCAGCGTGGGGGGACCATCTTAATATGTTGTCCAGCATCTTTGTATTCGTCGTGAAGGCTGAACAGGCTGACAGTTACGCTGAAGAAACCTTATTTGTCCAACCTTGTCCAATTTTGACATCACAGCGCTCGTAAGTACGCTCCAGGCATTTAAAACTTTCACTAAGCTCGTAGCTAGAATTCCAGTACCCAGCGATGGAGCCTCTTTACCACCACTTCTCCGGCTTGGAGGCCAAGAAATAATCGAGCCAATTTCTGATACCCTGTTCTGAAGTGAAGCGTACTCCGGTGAGGTCATTCTGCATTGATTTGAACAAGTGGTAATCGGAAGGTGCTATGTCTGGGCTATAAGGCGGGTGAGGTAGAATTTCCCACCCACAGTTTCCCAAATAGTTTTCAACCGGCCTGGCAACATGTGGCCGAGCGTTGTCATGATGAAAAATTATTGATTCGTGTCTGGTCGCATATTCTGGTCGTTTTTCAGCGATTGCCTTTTTCAAACGAATCAATTGTTTTCGGTAGAGGTCCCCATTGATCGTCTGACCCGATTTCAATAGCTCATAATAGAGCACACCCTTGTGGTCCCACCAAATACATAGCATAACCTTGGCACCATGGATATTCGCTTTGCCGTGGATGTCGATGGTTGGCCGGACTTCACATAGGATCTCTTGCGCTTTGGGTTATCATAATGAATCCATTTTTCATCGCCAGTGACAATCCGATGCAAAAAATTACTTCTTTTGGTGGCGTTGAAGCAACATTTCCGACATGCAGGTTTATCCACATGAACACGGTCTTTCACGTAGCCCCACAAAAAAGTCCAAAAGTGTCAAATCGCAAAATCTCGGTGGCGAATTGACATCGCCAAGACGTGAGATTACGCGGAGAGAAAATTTCTCTTGCAATAAAACCATATCCGCTCGTATTGTCTGGCATGTGGCACCAGCATGTGGAAAGCGAAGTCGTCTTCTTCAATTGCAGGCCAAAAGAAGTCGGTTAACATACGATCATAACGTTCTACATTGATAGCGACAGTCCTTTTCGCAGAAGTAAGGTGCAATCACACTGCCGAGCGAAAAAGCGCATCAGACAGTAAGTTTTTTTAGGTGTAATGGCCTCTCTTCAATCATTTGAGGATTCCCGGAGTGACAAATGTGAAAATTTTTCTTATTTACGTGTCCCCCGAGTGAAAAATATTTTTCGTCGCTGAAGGAAATTTTGTTCGAAAACGTTAAGAATGGTCAGCCGGCTTGAGTTGTTGTGTGAGCAAGATTTTATATGGATGTTGGTACAAGTACGCTTTTGAATCCACGTAATAGATAAAGAACTCTATATAATAAATTATTTTTCCACCTTTTTTTGTGCGAACTTTTTACGGAGACCTGAATATAAGTTTATGAAAATGAGAAATTACTTTAAATTTCTTAAAATACTCCATTTTTGAAATTATGCTAAATCATTGATTTTATATTTTTCATTTATCAATATATAGTATTTTTCCTGTTGTATGTTTCCTACTATTCTGTATATTCCACCTTCAAAGGGAAATTAATAGCTCAAGTCGCCGAACAGTGCTTAGGCCTTGATTGAGTCAACATCATGAATACATATGACAAAGCGAATTTGTAGCTAAGGGACAAATAATAATATTCCCCAGAGTAGAGCAGAGCATATGTAACTCACTAAATATGTATGTGTGTGTGTGTGAAGAATACATAACAAATGTACATATATATATTTGGTATGCCTATTGCGAATATTAAGACATTTTGTCTACGTCACAATTGAGCTCCAGGGAAGTATGTGGATTTCGGACAAACAACAAAAACTACAAGCAATAAACTACTAGCAAAAGCAAAAAGCAAAAAAGCAAAAATAAACAACAGTTGACCTTTTTATTAACAGTTAGTAGTTGCAATAACGATGACACAGTGGCACGTTGCTTAATCAGTGAGAAAAAAATGCGAGAAGGTACAAATTACATTGTGTAAGGATGTAAACAAGGAAGAAAAAATTACCAAAAACTACATGAACACACACACACACACGCCTACTTATTTCCCAGCAGATTATAAAGTGACAGTATTTGTCAAAGAAAAACGACGAGTGATGTGTAGGTATGGTATATGCACATATTTAGTATGTATGTATATACTCGTATGGCGGGCATGTTTGATAGAGGCACGTCAACAATATGCCACCAGCATACCTTGCACTTCTCATAACCATCAAAAATGTCGCTCACCTTTTTTGCCTTATTTTTTTTTCTTTCTCGCTTTTATTCCATATCCTCTGCAGCCAGTTATCTGGCTTGCTTAGTAGCTCCATTGCGCCAACGTTCGCCTGTGACAGAAGGAGGAACTATTAAGAAAAGTGAATATGACAAGAAAAAAGACATAATTGTTTGGAAGATAAAAAAAAATGCCGTTGGCGTGACAAGAGTCAACAACAAGCACTTACGCAGCTTTACACACACACACACGCACACCTACTAGCCATGTGAGCGCAGGCCTGCCAGCTGTTGGCTGCTCGCTTTGTTGTACAAAGTCATTGAAGTCATTTTTTTTTTTTGTTTTTTTTTTTTTTTTGAAATTTATGTAGCCATTTTGTATATAAATTTATGTAAGTACTATTGTGCTCCTACAAGGGAAGTATGTGGATTTCTTCTTTCTACTTTGCACACATGTACCAAATTTTTTTAAGCATTTTTTCCTTTCTTTGTTCGAATTTTGTTTCCTTTCTTGCAAGGCTTTGCGTCTCTTTTGTGTGTTTCAGTTGTGCGCCTTGAGTTATGCTACCAAATGATGAGGTTGTCATGACGTTATACAAGAAGTCTCGCTTAGAAATTGCCTTCTTTTATGTGAAGATTATACTACAGAATCTCCTTCGTCTTCAACCTTTTTACACATTTTTGTATAGGTAGAACTTAGTTTTAAGTGATTTTCGCCACTTATTTTCATAAATTTTCTATGTGTAACCTACACATAGCGGCTCTCGTTCTGCTTGAAGAGGTTTACTTGCGCTGCTCAGCAAATTTTCGAACGAATAATCACGAATTCTTTCTTTTCGAAAGACCTAATATAAGGTCAAGGTAAAAAGTTCGTTCGGTTTTTATCTAAGATATGGCGTTATTGTCCATAGTACTAGTGTTACGTGTCGCATCATGTCACACTATACGGCGCTGAAAACATGTTTATTCGCGCTAAAAGTTTGTCTTTGACGGTTTTTCGATTGGTTGACTCAGTATGTTGTGAGCCCTCGTCAAAGATGGACACCAGCAAAGAGAAAATTCGCTATATTTTACAATTTTTCTTCGATCAAGGCGAAAAAGCAGCCAAAGCGGCTGAAAAAATTAATTTAGCTTATGGGCCCGATACTGTAAACGAACGTGTAGCACAAAAGTGGGTTGCCAGGTTCCGTTCCGGTAATTTCGATGTCAAAGATGCACCACGCGTCGGGAGGCCTGTCGTCGAAAATTGCGATAAAATCATGGAAATAGTGGAAACAGACCGTCATGTGAGCACTTATTTAATTTCTGAGGAACTAAAGATAAGCCAGAAAACCGTTTGGAACCATTAGCATAAAAAAAAAACCGAACGATATTTTTACTTTACCTAATATTTTTGCTCTTTTCCCTTTTTTGAGCTTATTACAGCCCATAATAACAGCACGAATTATTTACCTGAGCCTTTCAGAAGTATAATACTATTTACTGGTAAAAATTGTAAAAAATTCATTCAACTGTTTTCGAGTTTATCGCGAACAGACAGACAGATATTTATTTAGGAAGAGTATCACATATCGTAATTCTTCGGACTTTTAACGCAACTGATGATTTATGTAAGAAAAAAATTATTTATTTATTTAGTGAAATGGTGTATTTATCTGCTGGCAGAGCTAACTGGGTAACTGTAAAGCAGATGAACTAGCTATATTAGGTACCACTCTGTAATGAGATCCAACTAAAAATTTAAATGTTAAGCATATCAAAGAAATAGTATTAATACTGCTGGAAACTCTTGACTGGCATGCTCAATAAGCAAAAACAAAACGTGGTAGTGAATAGGGATGGATTTTGAATTAAAAAAAAAATAAAGTAAGAACTCTAATAGGCGTGTCACTGTCTTAAGGGTAGACACGTCAGTAGACTAGAGATGCCACACAACAACTACAGCAGAAGCTGCCAGGAGGTCGAAGAAGAAATGTAGAACATCTAATATGCGGATTTAAAGCATTGTTCAGGCAAAAAAGTTCGGTTTTCTTGACGATACCCCAGAAGTATCTCATAGTAAACTACACGTACATATTTAATTGAATTAGATTTTTTTCTTTACCACCTAGATGCGACACAAGATATCCACTCAAACTAACTACCTTTCTACCTTTTTTTGTATAAACTTTCGCGCTGTCTTGCTGCAAAATTTCCGACTGCGAAGAAGGAAGAAAGACTAATGAAATATAGAGTCAATTAGTTTGTTCGTTGAAGCAAAAGAAAGAGGGGTTAAATATATTCATATATACATACATACATACATATGTGCATATGTATATACCAGTTATGAAACATTTTCAAATATTTGACGCATTTATGGGCGTTAACACAACAACAATAACAACACAAGAGCAACAACGACCACAAGATAAACATATGAGCACAATAAATAGCAGCAATCAATTAATGACAATGGGAAGGATAAAAGGCGATAAATGAAAGTATGAAAAGTTCAACCGAAGTTCAAGCAGCTGTGACAAAGCTAAATACATACGCACATGTGTGAGAATATGTATATGCGTCAGCACAGAAGTGTCATGAGAGCCTACATATGCTTCTAACTGATTGATAATACACTTGTAAGGCAATATCTACAAATATTATGCTTTTAATAGCTGTGTGTGTGTGTATGTAAACTCAACTCACGCTTGCTACTTTCTCTTCAACCACTGCACTTCTCTGTTTGTTCTTCGCCAAACAGTTCTTTCTAACTGGGCGTTCCAATTAAATTCCACTCCACACTCCGCTGGAAATTCACTCAAACTTTGTGATTTAAGATCTTGCTTGACAAATTAGTTTCTCCCCTCATGAACATCAAACATCTAAAAGCAACAACAACATCTAACAATAACAACAACCACCGTTCAAGATGATGAACTTCAAAGTGTTTGGCATGCTTAAGATGTTGAGCTTAACTAAAGCTAACTACGAGAGTGAGTTGTTAGGGGGGTTGGTTGGTAGGCAGCACACTTTATGCTTTAGCTCTCATTTCCCTAAAGACTCTGCGCTAATATATGAAAGGACTTAGTTGGTTTTATAGTTGCAGGGGGGGAGAGTAGTGTGATTTAACCTCAAATATCGCGCTAAACCGAGCTCTGATAAACAAGGAAAGTACCTACCCTCGGCGAACGAAGATCAAGCTCTTCAAATCGGTAAGAAGATGAAGCTGACTCGGTGCAAGCTCGAAGCAAGTGAAACAGGGTAAACTGACAAAGGTCAGACAGGCCTCTAGAAGTTACCTTGACCGGTCGCTTGGAGATAATTAATAGCTTCTTAGTTAAGCGACTAAAGCCGCGGCCGCGGTAGCCAAGTGGTTAGCATTGCGTACTGACATTCGCAAGGCTCGGGTTCAAATCCCGGTGCTACCAACATCCAAAAGTTATGGAAAATTAATTTATATAAAAATATTAAGTTAAATTTTCTAATTGCGGTCGCTCCTCGGCAGGGAATGTCCACCCCTCCGAGTGTATTTCGAACATGAAATAAAGACTCCTCGTAAGAAAACCATCACCCGTTCGGAGGTGGCTTAGTGTAAACTGTAGGACCCTCCATTTGTTGGAAAAACACCAAGACGCAAAACCACAACTTAGAAGAGGAGCTCGGCCGAAAATCGCTTCAGCGGTTACAAAGCGCCAATTATATAAATTAGTTAAGCGACTTCCATTGAGATTTTAGTGAGCTCTGGCCAATCCATCCAAAGAGAGGACCCCACAATCCGCGCCAATAACCGGCGGGGTTAACCTTAATATCACATATAAGATTCTATCGGGCGTATTGTGTGAAAGACTAAAGCCCACAGTCCACAAACAGATTGGTCCTTATCAATGTGGCTTAGGCTTAGTAAATCAACTCTTGTCCGCGACAAATCTTGGAAAAAGCTGGTGAAAAGAGTATTGGCACACAGCACTTTTTCGTCGGAGCCTTGACAAGCAGTTACCTTCTACGTCTGAACCCGAAAAACTATAAGAGGTTTTTGAGCAAAAGGTTTTTCGTAAGATTTATGGTGCTGTGCACTTTGGGAACGTGACGATGACATTGGCATAGTTCAGTTTATCAAGAAACTGCGGCTACGCTGGCTAATTCATGTGATGCGAATGGATGGGACACTTTATTTTTGGGAGTTTTCGTTGCGGCTGGTGGAAGCAGAGGAAGAGAAAGTTGGAGAGACCTGGCTGTACTCGGTATTTCCAATTAGCGTTAAACAGCGAAGGAATGAATGACATTAACTTGCAATTTACTTTGAAAAAAATACCCAACTACGCCTCTGCTTACATTATTCTCACGACTCCCTATCAGCCGTGCCGCTGAGATTTATTTAAGTGCGCGCACGCTCTCCTAACTCGTGTGAGTTAAATGTCGTAAGTGGTAAAAGTTTTTTAATTTAAAAAGTTTACTTGCATTGCTTACACATTTCTCTTGTCTTCGTGCCCACATTTTCAATATTTTATTTAACTTCTTTGCAACCAAAAGCATGACTTACCCGCTCACTTCCAAACCACTCTCTCTCTCCCTCCCTCTCTCTCTCTCACTCACACTCTGTGTACCAGTGGAAGTCAGTAGAGTTGCCAATCGCAGGCGATGTTTCTTTCTACCAACTTTTTTCACTTTCTTCAAGACAAACATTAGTGTAAAATGCCAAAACACAAAATGGCAATGTATTTAATTAATTTTCGCGTTTACCATACAAAAAGGCGCGACTGAAGGAAAGTAAAAGAAAATGTCTCACATCTATAAAGTAACGCCACATTTCAACGTTCCATCCATCCTTGACCTGCGCCAACTCGCCGAACAAACAAACAAATAAATTGAAAGTCAAACAACAACAGCAGCAGCAAGGCATCCAAGGCGGCGGCGGCGGAGGCTGTGCAGGGCTGCCAAGTGAGTCAGATCCGTCTGGTCAGCACAAGAAATATTTTGTCAGCCTTTTTGCTGAGCATTTGGCGCTTTCTCCTTTTTTCCTTGGCGCGACACTTTGCCTTCTGTCACAACTTTGTCTGCTTGTTGTGCTTCTTATTTTAATTTGTCTCTTTCTTTCCTTCAAAGTTTGTGTTGGCAGTGATTCTTGGCACGCCGCCCTTACCTTTTGTGGGTGCACAGGCAGGCTTAGGCTTAGCTTCGCTGGAGAATTTATAATTGCAATAATTTCATTTCTTATAATATCTGAAAAGTATTTACGCAGGCAGATATATGTATTTGTTTGTACATATTTAATGACTTCTGAGTAAAGTTCAATATTTTTAATTACACTTTTTTGTGAAGTCTGAAAATTATTACTCGAACAAACATTTTTTCGAAATAAATGCACATAATTCTTGCAAAAATTTTGGTCCTTTTCCAAAAAGGTGAACGCTGAATTTCATAGAATCTTCTTTGTAGCTAAAATGTTCGGCGCCAATCGGAAATACCAAGTCAAGTTAGTTCCTTTTCCACCTTTGTAACCGCTGAAGCGATTTCCGGCCGAGCTCCTCTTCCAATTTGTGGCTTTGCGTCTTGATGTTTTTCCAATAAATGGAAAGACCTATAGTTTGTACTAAGCCGCCTCCAAACGGCTGACGACTGTTCCATCATCTGCGGTATTCGCCGCGGCTCTCGAAGAATCTCAAAGCCGGCTCATGAAATGTTATCAACGTCCATGTTTCGGCAACATCCAGGTGAATGTTGAGCGACTTGTAGGGAGAAAACTTTACTTTTCAAATGCCTTCTCAGACCAAAGTGCTACTTGTCGGCAGGAGTAGTATTGAAAAAGTTATGACGCGGAGAGGCTACTCCTAGTAGTACTGTTGTTGTTGTTGTTGTTGTTGTTGTTGTTGTTGTTGTTATAGTAGAGGTTCGCTAGCCCCACTTAGGGCAGGGTTAATTAATATAAGTCGCCGAGCTTCAATAAGGTGCCTATTGGGTGCTCCCTACGGTAGCATAGATGATTCGTTGTGGAAGTGATGCTCCGGCGACATCAGGAGGTTTCCTGTCGCGGTCCTGAGGGCGGTGTTTTTACAAGCCTGTAGCTTCTTCATAGTAGTACCATTGAAGCCTGCTTTAAAATCGCTCAACAGATGGCGTGAAACGATTTTTTCTCATGGATTTTCCAGTTTTGGAGCCACACCTAATAGGTCCAATCAGCTCGTTGATTGTACTTTCACTCGACCATATACTGAAGTTAATGCAAGCACCTTGTCTGTTCTTTGGCGACGTATTTGAGTAGCTCTGTCGATAAGCCAGCAGCGCCCTCCACTTTTCCATACTTTAAGCGGGCAGTTGCAATTCGAACTCCTTGGAAAGTCCTTTCGGACTATTTATCCCCGTGTATTGCGTGTTCATTGTCATTCGGCAGGTTTTAGAAGTGCTCTGCTTATAGACTAAATATACTCTGGACATCGGTAATCCGATTTCCTATTGGTTCCTACATAAGGATGCAACGGTCTTTAAACTTTCTATGAGTTGCCTCAAATTTTCAAAGAATTTTCGAGTATTACCCTTATCGGACAGCTTCTCAAGCCCTTTATTCTCTTGCATTTCGACCTTCTTTTTGTGTCTGAAAATTCACCTTGTTTCTCTCTTCAGCTCTTAGTATTTCTTCCACCCTGCATGAGTGGTGGCCGATCATTCGGTTCGGCAATCGTCATCTGATTAGCTTTGCTTTGCACATTGCCGAACTGGCATTGAGATTTTCGACCTGGAGACAGTCAAGTAGCTTGTAGGTAGATACCATCTTTAACCAGCCTGTCATTAAAATTGCCTAGCACGAGTCCAACACCATCTCTAACTACCCTAGATCGCATACTTAGCAGCCACCCCTCGTAAGTAAAAAAAACAGCAAAATACGTGTAAATCGTGATTCAGATTCACCAGAAATTTCCATTTACGTTAATTAATTATAAAATAAACATAAAGACTACAACTAAAATTACAACAACAGCGTTGACACTCCCACAAACTCATTCAGAAATACATAGTAATGGACATAGAAAATCGCAAAATGCAAAAGAGATACTATTTAATCATCGTCAATTTTATCATTTCATCTTGCCTTCCCATTGAATTTATAACAGTTTCCGTTTCCGCCTAACTCACTTTGCTGCGAGATAAGTTGAAAGAGGAAAAAAGTGAAACGTGTTTGCACTAAACTCAGACTGACTCTACCGTCCAACGCCCGGAGGTGCCTTGAGGTGGCTGACGGTAGAGATGAGATATTCACCAGTCATGCGAACGAAGGAAGGCAGTCGAAAGTCTTGCGGACTGTTTTCTTAACCGGCTGACAGTGATTGGCTGGCTGTCAGGTAGTCGGACGTAGATAGTTTGGTGGGCTGGTGGTTTTGCGCACACGTTCATCACTTAAATATGCCACAGCGAATAGTGAATAACGAGTAAAGTCATAATTTTAATACGCAATGAAAAATTGAATTTCCCTTGAGCAACAAGGATGTGATATGAGATGAGCCTAGCTGAGCTGAGCTGGCGATGGTGTGGATGATGCTTTAGTCACGGTGATTGCGATTGTTGTGGCTGTGACGCGCTGACGATGTTGATGTATGGAAGACAAGTGAAGAGCTGGCAAATAAGCGGAGGAGCGATGTGTACTCTGCCTCAGAGTATGTGTGAAAGGTAGCAAATGGACTCAGGTGTACTACTTTGTAGACTAGGCTGTGGGTGACAAGCGCTGGCGTTTGAAATGCTTGATGGTTGATTTGAATAAAATGTGACACTGCAACAGCAGCAGCAACGGCAGCAGCAGCAGCAGCATTTGAATTGTGCATGTTTGAAAAACAAATAATGAAGGCAGCAGCGACAAGCTGGTTGTCGGGCTGACGTGGTGACAAAGCTGAGGATGGCAATCTCATCAGCTTCAACATGACAATCGTATGTGTGCATGTTCATCAATCCACCAGCTTTTTTGAAATTTCCGCTGTTCGACTAAGCAGGTGGCATGATTTTTCATGCGATGGCGGCGAGTGGAGTAAGACCATGAAAATCGATTAAAATGTTGTCGTTATGCGCGTGATGGACGTGAAAGCTGCCGCGAGCGATTTGCCCAGCAAACAGGCGCGCCGCACCGTGTGTGGGTTATTGGAATTGCAGTTGAAGTGCTTAACGGTGTATACATGCGATGAGGCGAGTTTTTCAGATACTGTCAATCGAATTCTACAATGACTTGATGGCAGGTATTTGTTGTCGACGGGAAACAGCATAGACACTTTTCTAAATTCAGCAATTTAATGGCACAAAGTGAACAGTTTATGAGACAGCATAAACTTAAAAAAGTTTTTGAATACAAATGCTTTTCCCGATTTAACCACAATCTTAGCTGAATGAGTATAAAATATATATATTTTTTTATATATTTTATTTTATTTTTTTGTTCTATTTAATTTGATTTTATATTATTTTAATTAATTTTATTTTATTTTTTTAATTTTATTTTATTTTATTTTATTTTATTTAATTTTTTTTTATTTTATTTTATTTTATTTTATTTCATTTTAATTTATTTTATTTTATTTTATTTTATTTTATTTTATTTTATTTTATTTTATTTTATTTTATTTTATTTTATTTTATTTTATTTTATTTTATTTTATTTTATTTTATTTTATTTTATTTTATTTTATTTTATTTTATTTTATTTTATTTTATTTTATTTTATTTTATTTTATTTTATTTTATTTTATTTTATTTTATTTTATTTTATTTTATTTTATTTTATTTTATTTTATTTTATTTTATTTTATTTTATTTTATTTTATTTTATTTTATTTTATTTTATTTTATTTTATTTTATTTTATTTTATTTTATTTTATTTTATTTTATTTTATTTCATTTTATTTTATTTTATTTTATTTTACTTTAGTTTATTTTATTTTATATTATTTTATATTATTTTATTTAGTCAACTATTAACGGCTCAAGCTTTGCTTTGCCATAATTCCCATCACGTTTTGTTATTTGCTCCCGATATAAGTGTGATCTACGTCTATGAGTAAAACTAAAAGTCATAATATGTTTAGTTTAGTGCGCAAAGTGCATCCACATATACACCTTTAAATATACTTGCGTAGAAAAGCAAATGCTTACACTGGCCCCGAAAAAATTCATGAGCATACTCGTTCACGTAGACTGCTTTGAGCAATAGAGGAAATACTCGAAATCCTGAAAAACCCAAAAAGAGTTTCGTGCAAACCAAAACAAAGCCAAAGCTCAAGGAGCGGCGAATATAAGGAAATGCATTTGACTTGGAAAAATGTGATGCAGCTCACTCATGCACGACTACAACAAAGGATATGAAATAAATGCTACAAATAAGGCAATAAAAAGTAAGACCGACGCAAAGGCAATGCCAAGCAGAAGCGCTTCATAAGGTGTAACAGAGATAAAGAGACATTTGAGGTATAGCTCAAGGCATTCAATCTGTGTCACGTGCTTGTTGGGAATACCATACATGCGAATTTAACTGCATTTTACGAGTAGAGATGTGAATATGGCAACTTAACTCAGTTTTTTAGGAGTGAAATTTAATTTTTAGTTAATCCCACGGACATTATATATAAATATACCATAATAATGTGGTTTAGAACGATAAAAAGCAAAAATTTTTATTTTGAAGGAAAAATAAAATAAAACAAATTAAAATAAAATGAAGCAAAATAAAATAAAATAAAATAAAACATTATAATAATTAAATAAAAAGGAGGCATTAAAAAATAAAATAAAGAAATTAACAAAAATAAAATTGAAAATAGAATTGAAAGTAATATATAACGTAATAAAAAATAAAATTAATTGAAATTAAATAAAATAGAAAAATAACAATATAAAATAAAATACAATAAAATGAAATAAAATAAAATAAAATTGTTTAAAAATTGAAAATAAAAAATTGTTTAAAAAATAAATAAAACAAAATTAATTTAAACTGAATTATATAAACTAAAATGAATGTAAAAAACTATAAAATAAAGTAAAAAAATTTAATAAAGTAACTAAATGAGATAAAATGAAATAAAATAAAATAGAATAAAGCAGATTTGAATAAAATAATTTTAAATAAATTAATATAAAATATAAAACAGTATAAAATAAAATATAGAAATAAATTTAGATAATTAAAATAATGAAAATTAAATTAGTTTAAAATTAAATAAAGTAAATATAGAATAAAATAAATCAATTAAAGTAAACAAATTAACAAACTAATAAAAAAAAACAAAGCGAAATGAAAAAAATAGAATACAACCATTTCAACAAAGTAAAGTTGTATAAAAAATAAAATAAAATATAAACAATTTACAATTACAAGAAAAATCAAATTAGATAAAATCAAATAACTTGTATTAAAACCAGCTAAAGAAAATAAAATAAATACTATAAATTAGATTTAAATTAAATCAAACTAAATTAATTGATATAGAATAAAACAAATTTTAGAAGATTAAAATTATTTGAATAATGAAAAGCAAAGTATAACATTTAGAAATTAAGGTAAAATTACTTTATATACAAAAAATGTGATATAATATAATTTAAAAAAATGGAATTTTATAAACTATAAATCCATTAAAAAATAAAATAAAATGTTGCAATAAAAATCCAGCTTTCAACTAAAAGTTTTTCCATGGGGTTTCCAAAGGCATTACTCGATCATATAAAATGCGTTCAAATAAATCTAAATAATTTGATTAATTCATAATTGAATTTTTCTCTTTTTATAAATAATAAATGTACAGAAAGATTAGCTTATAACATTTATTTTCATATGTCCATAAAGCAAGTGACTTAAAAGTTAACTCAATTTCATAAAATATAAATTCTTTTACCTTAAACTTTTGCTTATTCATAAATATTGAAGACTTACGAAATGTAATCCTCACAACTAAAACCTTGTAAGTTTCTACATACGAACATATACTCGTACATATTTATATTATATACACACTCTCACGCAGAACACCTTTGACATCAAAGTTATTTTCTCTGTATTTTCTTTTATTTACAACAAATCTTACCTGACCAGCAGGGCAGGATAAAAGTCAAATACCCAAACGCAATTTTACATATTTGATTTGGGTATATAAATCTTCAATAATAATATTTTATTCAAATTCAAACAAGCGACTGACATTTCATGGGACCATTTGTCCTCTACGTGCCAATGGCACACAGCCGCTCACTACAACTGAACGGAGGATATACGGAAATGTGGCAGAAAATTATATTTAAAATTCATTATGTTGATTTGGGACAACAGACTTTCAGACAGCCCTTACGCGCCACGCGCTTATACGCGTACTTTGCATGAATTAAAAGTCACTCATACGCCTAGGGACACGCGGCGGACACTTTGTGGAAAGAGAATTATTTTAGAGGTTGCCATGAGTGTAAATACGAATGTATGTGGATGTATATATATAATTACATTAAATGTAAGTGTGAGAAAATTGGTTTATTTAAATTTTGGACCTTCATTTAATTTAAAGCCAATTTTCTAAAAAAAAAAAGAAAAAATTTAAAATAATTTCTTCTCATCATACTTTCTTTTTTAACAAACACCTTTAAGTGTAATTAAGGAAAGGTGCCAAAAAGAACAAAAAATTCACCTCTTAAACGTGCGGCGAATACAATTTTATTTAGGAAAAAAAAGTTCCAAAAAGTATTTCCCACTCACACAGCGCCATTTCCCTACTAAAACTTTTCAAGTTCTTTGACTTACTAATTTACTTTTATGGCCTGCTTTTAACCTACAAAATGAAGCTGTTAAACATACTTATACATACATATAGGTATTTTTCACCTTTCACTTTTTCACGCTTCACTTGACTTTGCTCTTTATGATTGATGAAAGCCTCGCACGTTGACTGCCGCGATGTGAGGCAGTGAGTGAAACACCCTTTTATGGGTCAAACATGAATAGGCAGAAATGTCAACAATATTAACACATACATTTAAACATACTACTATACCTACACACATATATACATATGTATGCATGTATACCTTAGTAGTATTTAAACTCAAACTTGTTTACTTAACATACTTATAACGAGTAGTTAAATGAAATTTATGTAGGTAAGGTTGTTCATTACACTTATATATAATATATATATATGGTATATGTAGATATATATGAGTGAAGGTTTATATATTTATGTCTACCTCGTTTGCTGAATGTGTGTGCTTAGTTATTATTTTAAGCAGGTAAATATTGAGTCAACTACTATTTACTGGCGAATAGCAGATTGTATAATTAAGAAACTTTTCCACAAGCACACCACTTGAACACTTCAACTATGGCCTAAGTAAATATGCACAAATATTTGGGGTTATTTAACCCTTTTATATGTATGTATATAAAGCAACAAAACGTTAACGAAATATCTTTTTAAGGTTCATAAGTTTTTAAGTCAAAGGATTTTTTTTATATAGGTACATACGTGTATATAGCAGCAAACAATTTCATAGGATTTTCGATTAATTTTGAGTGAAAAAAAATTCTTTTTCTTCGAAATATTGAAAAAAGATCTATAACATTTATTGTAAGTATTTTTAAGTTAATTTTTTTTTTTGTTAATATTAATTGATTTTTAAAAATATTGCTCTTATCATATCTGCTAAGTTTCAGCGTTTTTTCTTTTTGTTGCAAAAATAATTATTGAATTTTCGAAAATTTGATTTTTCTTCGCTGGAAGAATAATAATCTATGATTAATTGTTGTTTACTAAAATTTAGGTATAATATAAACAATAAAAGACCTTGTTCTTTTTCCTTATTAGCGCCGCCTCCGCTTACGGAACTATACTCGAGTCTACAACAAAGCATTTTTGCTTCATCTCTTCGCCACTTTGGTGGTACCAAGTGAAACCAGGTTCCTTTTTACATAATATTTCGAATGTTCAAGGGGCTGATGAAGTTATTTTTCCTTTGCTCCCTGCCTCTTAATTCACTGTTCGACAGTGTGCTTCCCAATTCGGGCAAAGTTCTTAGTTATACAAAGTACTTAACATCCATTTATACAGCTACATATTCCTATAACTTTTGCGGCGATACCAACTTCAGACATAGCGACATAAGGTCTCCTAATAAAACAATTGTAGGATAGCTTTCCTTCTAGCGGCTTAGCAGTGGTCTACCGAAGGCCAAAGTAGGTTTGGGAAGAGTGCGCCCAAGGACCTTTCGGCTTCGTCGATGGGATTGCCGAAGACTTAAAGGACGAATTTTTCTGTCGCCAACGGCTGCATTTTTATTAGCGCAAGGATCGGAGGATTGAATTGTTTTGATTTAATATTCATGTTATTTTGAAACTCTTTCCACCTTCTGAGATTAGACATTTCTTTTGGTAGTCGGAAATAATTAAAAGAAGAAGGGAAACGGTCAATGACGGAAAAGCCTGCTGCCGCATCAAGTCACTCTTACTCCTCCGGTAATCGGAAGCCATCACTGGAATACAGTCGAGCGTCACTGACTGCAAGCTATCCTATAGGAATAGTTCGACACCCACCGGGTCTGGATCTGCAGGGTCTAATGGGTCTAACGAAAAGATGTGATTCCTCATAGCGCACTCACGACCTTGGTATAAGAAGGCTGATTGTCACCTATTAGTAGCCCTATTCCAACTGCAACATACCCTGCATTTAGCTACCAAAAGCTTGACATACCCCACCGCAGTTCCTTTATATCGAGTTGCTGATGAGTGCTGCCCTCAGACAGTAGGAGTGCAAGTCGAGTAGAAAATCATTCGGCAGTCTGTCGTGACAGCATTTTTTTGATATCGAACCTTCATCTTCTTCGTTGATGGCCGTTCTTTTCTACACATAGACACGTCCTCATCATGGCTGTAATAGAATAGTGGGTCGAGTAGGTATTCGGGCATCGGAGTGTATGAACATCTAGAACACGGCACCTCTGTCTACCACAAAATAGTAGATATGCTTACGAGTTCTTCGTTCCAGAGGCAGCCATCTGTAACTTATACATGGTCATATTTCAGACCAAGTTTTTATCAAGTATGATTTTGGACTATTTCGCTGAAAATACCTTGTAGCGGCTTCGTTAAACCCGCTTAGGAGCGAGTTAACTGATCTAAGTCACCGAGGTCATCTAACGGAAGGTCCAGGAAACGTGCTGTTTCGACGGGATCGGACCAAAGGGAGAGAGGGTTAGATATGTCGGCTTAAGGGGATATGTGAAGAGGTGGTTAGTGTCTTGCGGAGACTCTCGACACACCGGACATTTCAACTTCGTGACTCATAAAAAGTACCTTTACCCATATCGTACTTCTCCTTCTCCGGTCCTTTTTAAGGCCGCTGTAGTTCATGATGTAACTCTCAATTTTGTCGAGGACATCAATCAGCTAGGCAGCGGCACCTTTCCAATTAAGGTGGCCGGACATTGTAGGTACATGACCTCATAATCATAATCTTTTGTACGTTTGTCGTGTTATCAATAAAGTTGGAAGTTCTTAGCCAAGGCTCAGGTTTACGACAAACTCAACGAAAACCGGCCAGAGCAGCATAATATGGCGACCCATTTTCTTGCGCTCCACTCAATCCACTCACAAGGGTAGAGTCCAAACTACATGTTACAACAACAACTGCTCCATCAAGTGCAATGAAGCGACCGCAATAACAATAATAAATAAGTGGACAAATCAAGCATTGAATATAAAGAAAACTACTTCGTGCCGGAAAAAAAACGAACGAACGAATAAAAAATCCAAGCAAAGTGAGAAGGAGAAAAAAACAAAAAAAAAACGAAACAAATAAGACGCCAAAATAGAGGCAAAAGTAAACAAGTTATGCGGAAAGGCTGAAAAAAAATTTGTTTGCCTGGGCAAGAAGTAACGCAGCGTGAATTGTATGCAACACCAGAGGTCACCGAAATGAGCGAAAAGCGAAAAAAACGGTTTATTGGCGCCACAGGACATCGATATGCGCTACACATTGTACGAAAGAGACTGGCCATAGCTTTTCACCTCAATCGTGTTGTTATTGAGCAGTCACAAGCTCCAATATTTTACTTGCTTTGCTTTTTCACAAATTTTCCTTGACTTAACTTTGTAGCTCGCTTGTCGTGGAGAATTTTTCGGACGCCTTTCAGCCAGTCTCTATCCTTTTCGATGCGCAAACAAGCGCTTTCACAGCTTTTCTTTTTCTTTTTCTTTCCTTTCTTCCTCTTCTGCTGGCTATCCTTCTTTATGCCGTTGTTGTTGTGGTTTGCTAAATCCTTGCAAGTTTTCGCAAATGATTTATTGCTGCCATTATTTGGAATGCCGTGACTGAAGCGTAAGCCTAACTACGCCTTTGCGCCTTTGCTCCTTTGGTCCTTTCATTTTCAACCATTATTTCGTTCTCCACAATGTTCTTCCCACTGGCGGCTGGTGATGGTGATGGTGATGGTGGCTATTGTTGTCTAGGCGCTTAATTCGCTTTTGTTCTCACAAGTGTATTTTTACCATTTTCGACAGCCGCTAAGGCTTGGTATTGTCTTTGACTTGACCAAATGCTTTGAGAAAAAAGAGTTTCTGTTTACGAGAAGTGATTGAAGTGAGCATGTGTATATGTTTGCTTCCGTGGATTTGTTGTAAATACTTATATATAAGGGTACATACCAATCTACTCGTGACTACTTGCGGCTTTTTCCTTCCACATGTGCATTTTTCTTACTCTTCTTCTTCTTCGTCTTCTTCTTGTTCTTCTTAATCAAAATAACTATGCCATGTGTCTATTGTCTGTAATCTGGTTTTGGCACTTATTGCATGTGATTGTCAATCATTGCTGTGGCTGCTTAACTTTTTGCCTTGACACATTATATGGACTACTTAGCCTCAGGCACATTCACTCTCGACACATTACTTTTAATTCATTAATTTTATTTGCGCTCATTATATGTATGTGTTTGAGTGTTTTTGTAGGTCTCTCTCGCTCTTTCTCTCCCTCTTTCGCTTCTCAAACCAACAACAACATCGTGACCATCCTTAACAGATGAGATCATCAGGTTGACGGCTATGGTCTGCAAGGATGTGTTCTGATAGCATACCCAGCCTCGTTTAGGTCATCATCTAAGTTCAATACTAGACCGGAAAAGCTGATGTGTTCTCATTTATCCAGACCACCTGACCTTGCCGCTACCGAAATTTGTACCAGATAAAGTGTTTTTGCGGGGAGTTCTTTTTCAGTACTTCAACATGAAGAAAAAGTGCTACCGAAAGCTATCGTATTTTACTAGACGTTTATGAAGACCATGCTTTAGCCGAACGAACTTGCTAA
Organism: Ceratitis rosa; assembly: GCA_037013455.1. Taxonomy (NCBI): domain Eukaryota; kingdom Metazoa; phylum Arthropoda; class Insecta; order Diptera; family Tephritidae; genus Ceratitis; species Ceratitis rosa. The sequence continues at coordinate 8,398,454 of JAWMAG010000008.1, read as the reverse complement.
AAGTGGTTTCGACCTAGACGACGGAGAACAATCCGGACAGCCAAAAAAATTTCGAGACGAAGAATTGGAGACATTGCTCGACGCAGATGCATGCCGGACGCAAGAAGAACTTGCAAAAGTATTAGGAGTTGATCAAGCAACCGTTTCCAGACGATTAAAATCATTAGGATTCATCCAGAAGCTTGGAAATTGGGTGCCTTATGAATTAAACCCAAGAGACTTCGAACGTCGATTTTGCATGTCGGAAATTTTGCTTCAATGGCACCAAAAGAAGTAATTTTTGCATCGGATTGTCACTGGCGATGAAAAATGGATTCATTATGATGACCCTAAGGGCAAGAGATCGTATGTGAAGTCCGGTCAACCATCGACATCCACGGCAAAGCCGAATATCCATGGTGCCAAGGTTATGCTAAGTATTTGGTGGGACCACAAGGGTGTGCTATATTATGAGCTATTGAAATCGGGTCAGACGATCAATGGGGACCTCTACCGAAAACAATTGATTCGCTTGAAAAAGGCCTTCGCGGAAAAACGACCAGAATATGCGACCAGACACGAATCAATAATTTTTCATCATGACAACGCTCACAACGGCCACATGTTGCAAGGCCAGTTAAAAACTATTTGGAAAACTGTGTGTGGGAAGTTCTACCTCACCCGCCTTATAGCCTAGATATAGCACCTTCCGATTACCACTTGTTCAGATCAATGCAGAATGCCCTCACCGGAGTACGCTTCACTTCAGAAAAGGACATCAGAAATTGGCTCGATTCTTTCTTGACCTCCAAGCCGGAGAAATTCTTTTGGGATGGGATCCACAAACTGCCAGAAAGATGGGCAAACATCGTACCTTCCGATGGGCAATACTTTGAACATTAAATGTATAACAATTTTTTCACAATAAAGTCTTAATTTTCGAAAAAAAAACCGCACAAATTAATGCATACACCTAATATAAATTCCCCTCACGTCCAATTGCTTACATTACAGGTCCGAATTAGAAGTTTGGTCCAACCAGCACACAACAAAACCTTCCTGGCCGTCATTCTTGGCTCGGAGGCCTGTTTATGCCGGCTCACTGCCCTTTAGCCATGACCGTTTTCATTACCACTTCAGAAACCGTGTAGATCGGTTTTATTACGATTCAGCAGTGTTTCGCAGATGGAAATTAGGCCCTTGGTGTTTTTTCTAGTTAATTCATCATGACACCGATACATCGAGGTTCTTTGTGTATTCAGCCTTTTCCAAGTGGTTGCAAACTGTTTTTTAGTGCAACATGGCCAATCGATGCAATGTTCGCATGAGAGTCACATTCCCCATTATCGACAATTGGTCTTCCAACTGCTTCTCAACAGTTATACACTGGGTGCTGTAAGTGACGAAGAATGAGAGAGGTTTTAGCCGGCCATTTTCATAATGGGAAAGCGTTATCAAGGGAAAGCGAGCTCAAGAATTCTAGCAGATTATTGTTGGATACTAAGAAGGGACCTAACCAAAGCCAAATATACTTCAAAACTTCTAAGTGCAGATTTTTGGGTTTTTTTCTGAATAGTTGTTTTATGGTAACACTGTTAAAATGAAGTTTCAATTGTGTTGACCAGTGTAATCTTTAATCGTGGTTAACCGGCGTTGACGGTAACGGTAGCTCCTTCCTCGTTTTCGAAGAAAAACAGAGCAGTGATGCCGCCGGTCCACTTGCCACACCAAATAGGCACTCGTTAAGGATGCATTGGCTATTCCACGTTCATGTGTGGTTTTTCTGGGTCACAAATACAGCAGGTTTGCTTGTTTAGGTAAGAAAAGATGCGACGACTGGTGAAGAGGTTTCCGTACTTGGAACAGTTGGTCCTTAAAAGCGTTCAAATTCTGCACAAGAAAGTGAAATTTTTTATTTTTTTTATTTTATTTTATTTTTTTTTTCTTGAATAAAATTTTTTTTTCGATTCGGCTGAAATATATATGAAAATGTTATCGTTAAAATAGTTATCGAAATAAATTTTAGTTCGTTTTTAGCCGAAACGAAACGCTGCTGTTAATGTTATATCGTTAACAGATAAGGTTAAATCGTTAACAGATAATGTTAAACGTTAAAATTGTGTGCTGTTAAATTAAAGCAAGCAGTAATTTGAAAATTAACGTTAACGCTGAGTTTGTGCGGTTTAGACAATAAAAATTTCATTCCGCTCGTTGAGCATCTGTGGTTTTGAACTAAAACAAAGAATTCACCTAAAATTCCTCAAAATTCCGCCTTAAACCATCCCGATCAAAAGAATGAAGGTTTTTTTGTTTTGGTTTTTGATTAACCCAATCTCCAAGTAAAAGAAACCAGTTTGCCATTATAAATTACTTACATGCCTTGCGACATATTGACTAATGACGAAAACCGAAAAGCGTCATCCTTATGTGTCAATTTTTAAAAAGAATATTTGGGAGTGAAGAACACAAGCAGCAATTGTGATAAATAATGATTGACAAACATCAAAGATTGACAAGCCATAATTTTCAATTGAAGGTCAAAAGGGTCCCTTTTCTCTCTCTCTCCCTCTCTCCCTCGCTTGATTAACATAAACATTCAATTATGTTAATGTGAAGTCTGTACCTTATTTACACGAAATCGAAAGAGGAGGCACTGAAATGGGAGTAAACAATGTGCAAGTATACAAACAAACATACTTGATTATGCTTCAATTGCATTGAGTTAATCTGGCGTATACACCAACAACCAATATATCAATGTTGCTAATAGGTAACCATATATACGAGGGGATTAACAAAAGTTCAGTAAGTTGACCAGAAAAAAAGAAAACTTATTTTTGTATTTATTCGTAGTTTTTATCATTTTTTATCTGCCCTACATAATCGCCGTTGATTTCAAGGTATTTCTTAAGCCTATAGATCCACTTCTTCCACACTTGAAAACAGTCTTCAAAATCTTGCTTTTTAAGCTTTCAAGTTCAGCATTAACGCATTTACCCTTTTTCGGTGGAATAGCAGCTACGATTTTGAATCGGGTGAAGGAAACTAACATCACTACTTTTGCTGATGATTTTTGTTGCTTAGATTTTACGGATGGGTTTACTCCTGTTGGGCTCCATACCATGGACTGCTGTCTGGTTTCTGGATCGTACTAGAACCAAGATACGTCACCAGTAACGACTTAACTAAAGCTACTAGACTCACCCTTTTCGAATTTGTTTAGGAAAAATTGAGCAAAATGCACTTGAACCCCTTTTCGGGCCTCATTTAAAATTCGTGGTACCCATCGAGCAAATTTCTTCCAGATGATTACTTAATATTCACGATACAGCCATGGAATTCGAGCCCAATTCACTAGCAATAATTTCATGTGGCAATCGTGGGTCTTCATCAATTTCGGACTTAACCAGAGCTACAGTGACGTCATCAGTGGAAGATCTTGGTCGACCTTCTCGGGGTTCGTCCTCTATGGAAAAATTTCCGATCTGGAATCTTCGGAACCACTTAGAATAGTCTTTAAAGACGCAGTCATTCCTTATGCAATTTGGCATTCACTGAATATTTGTATTGGCTGTAAATTACGGCGAAACCGGCAGAGAATCTCATGGTGAATTTCTGTTTGCATTGGTGGTGGAATTTCGTCTGACCTATTCTCAGCTTTCTTGCGTTTTCTCGTCTGTATTTTAGCCGATGGTTACAAAGTTTAAGAAGAAGACTAATAAAGTAATTGTAAAGGATTTGGCATTTTTAGATTTAACAAAAACAAAATCAAAAATCACCAACTAACCGAGCTTTTGTTTATCTCCTCATATGTATATACATCCCACCACCACACAGGGTCAAGCGAACACACAAAATTCATACAAACTACATTTTTTTTTCAAACTGTCCAATGTTGATGTTTTTATATTTCATTACTATTTAAATGGGTTTAAGGCGTAGACCGCAAAATTACCTTAAATTTCAATATGGTCACTGAAAGTGGGCAATCGTAAAAAAATTTATATTTACATATTTGTAAATATATATATATGTTTGTAAGTATATACATTACGCTGAAAAAAATTGAGTAGGGAGTATAAAATAAAAAATAAAAAATAAAAAATTCGGAACCCACATAAATGATTTATAAAGTGAAAAGTTTTGTTTGCTTGCACAAAATCATCAAGCAGTCGACAAGCCTGGGAATAAGGGTAAAAAGAGCATAAAGAATGCAAAACAAGAGAAAAATAAAAGTTAAAAAAATTGTCAAATTTCTCAACAACTTCCGCCCACATTCAGTCAAGCGTAAATTTTGCCTTAAAAATATTTATAAATATCTAATGTGCGCATAGCGTAAATGCTTCTACATATATACGAGTATATAAAGGGTGTTTTTTTAGCTTTATTATAAAGATCAGAGTTCGTCATTATATTTTATAAATGATTCCGGGTAAGTGACCGAATAGGTCCAATTTTATTACAGTTTTTGCAGCAATTGGTGTCGTAAGCTAACAATAATGAGCCGAATAATCTCTTCGGGCTCATCAGCGTAAAAAATCCTCTTGTTGGAACCTAAGATCGTCCATATCAACATGCTTCAATTCAGACACGAAAGTGTCATTAATCCTAGCTCTATAGCATTACCCATTGACTGTAGGATTATTAGCTGGCTTCATTTTTGAAGAAATATTGATCAATCATGCGCGTTATCCACTAGAGTTGACATGGTTACTCGAGTTGGCGATTCTGCTGGGCAATTATGTCGACCGAGTATTGGACGCATGGCGCTATGCGTCGGTCGAGCCGAACTATTCTGTTCGCTGCGGGTCCGGGAAGAGAATACACCCACGGCAAGGCATGCCTGTCGTAAAAGGCGACTAATACCCTGGCTACCAATACAGGGCGGTATGGAAGCCCAATTGGTAGTAACTCCGGTTACAAGGTCTGATCGGAGACTTTAAACCCGGTACCACGGGGAACAGGGGCCCCCTGAACTTGCTCCGACTTGTTCGTTGCGGCAAGGCCCTTCGAGGAGTTTCGTGGTGGCTGTGGTTTAAACCCAAATGCGGGAAGGGTTGGTGTGGAGTACTCCAACTCGGTGTGGAGTAGCATTGCTACCGGGCGTCGGACCCATAGCACGGCAGCGGTTTTAGATGGGCCTCAAGCCTAACCAAGGTGGCCAGTTTGTCCATATCACACAGCCGATTGGTACCATAATGTTAGTATTACCTTTTGTAATACTCTCACTATGGGGTGCTGATCAACACTGTTGATCCGCTGTGCTTTTGAGCACCGTTAGGTTAGGCCGACGTCGGAAGGTACTCACGTAAAACATCTCGCACTCTGTCCCGGTGTAAGTCTGCTCATTATGAAATGGTAAACAGTTGTCAAAACGATCAACTTCGAAAAAAGCATTGCCTCATTGGAAACTATACGTCTAAAAAAAGCACCCTTTACATATGTACGTGTTTATAAATTTGTATTTATTATAAATTCATAAGATAAGGGTCATTTGCACAAGCCGATATACGAGTACATGATATGATTTGTCAAACCTTTTCTATACCAAATTGTCGAACTTTTATTGTATGATTTTGCGAATATTTATTACTTGTGTTTCAAACTCATGTTTTTGTTGTTTGTTTGTCAAATGGACATTGATATGTTTATGTTTCTAGGAACTTTGTGTACTTTTATATTCAAGTGGGAGTTGTTTTTGTTGTGTTTTGCTTTTATAATCCATTGTGTTGTCATTTTGTTTGTAATCATAATACGGTTATTGTAGTCTACGAAAGGGCTGCCGAATTTTCGAGTTTTAATCTCAGCATGGCTTGTAGATATTTGTTAGTGTGTAATGGAGTGTTGTCAAGCTCCTGGGTATGCACTTATAGTCGCGGCGCAATACTCATTTCGTGCTCTTTGATCACACATCTCGCATCCTGGAAATGGTAGTAAGCCACGTGAAACCTTGTGTCGCAGTTAAAAGAGAGTAAGTTTTCCTCCAACAAATAATATTTGATTTTAGGACAAGCTGAAGCCGGCGGTCTTCAAAAATTTGACTGGCTTATAAGTGTGTGCTTAATTTAAACCTTCTCGCCTAGCGAAGGGCTTGAAACCCGCCACGTAGAAACCAGCTCCAATAAAAGGTTTATCAAGGCCTCACATGAGAGATCCCACTTTTGATAACCACCACTGCAAACGTATTAAGGACCATGTGGAATGTCTAATCCCTTAATTAAGAGGATACCCATGCTATGGTTCCAGCAGAAGAAAATTTATCAATCAACTTGGCTGTCTGCAGATCGAAAAACTCACAACCGAACAGAGATATGCTGTGATTAACGGTATATTTGCTCAGTATACAATCAATACATTCAACCGAACGGTTTTCTATTCAGCTTGCTCTCCTACTTCCTGAGAGCACTCATCAGAAATTCGATTGTGAAATGGCATCCCAACATTTATGAAGAGCTTGGAAAGTAAGCCGATATGGCCGGTGCATATTCATGTAGGAGCCAATGTATTAGTTTTTAGACCGATGTCCAGAACATACTAAGTGTTTGACGGGAACACTCCTCTATCCTGATAAATGGCAATGAAAGTGCAATTACCGGAGATAATGAAGCCGAAATTCCCAATTAATCTTAGTGTGCTCTACCCAATCCATAGAAAGAGAGACCCTATGCCTCTGTCAAGTATACTGTGTGAAAGATTAAAGGCCCATGATTGGACCTTATCACTGTTCTAGATATTCACCATGCACCAAATCTTGAAAATGACCCGTGAAAAGAGGATCCAAAGAATAACTCTTCACCGATTTTAAAGCAGTCTTTGACAGCACTGACGCTGAGTTGTTCGGTACCAACTTAATGCTTTGAACTGCGCAAGCAATTGAAAAGTAAAGTCCTCTCTCGGCGAATAAAGACGAAACTCTACAAGTCTCTCATCATACCCATCCTGCTGTATGATGCGGAGACATAGACAATGACAACATCTGATGAGTCGGCGTTAGGAGTTTTTGAAAGAAAAGTTTTGCTGATTAAGAGATGAATGAAATCACTCCAGCCCTAAGGATGTTCGATGTAGCATCCGCTGATGGAAACAAAGGAAGGGGAGCTGATCCTTCATTCCATTAGAAAGTGATGTAAGATGTAGTGCGACCGGCCAACACTTGATATTTCCAGTTCGCAGGTGAATAGCGATGAAAAGGAACGAATGTAACTCTATTGTTGATTCGGCTATTATCGCGTAAGCGGTGCCTGTGCCTAAAATGAGGCAGCAGAATGTCGTACAACAAACTTCAGACGAAATTCTTAGCTGACAACTACGCACTTCTTTCCGCTCTACATGTACGCCGTTCACGACTCCATATAAATGCCTTTGCATAAAAGTTAAACTGTATGAGTACAACACAAACTCATGCTTAAATAACCGTGTACATGCCTAGACACATACATACATACATATTATTTCAGATACGAATCAACAACTACAAACCGTAATTTCGCTTTGTTATTCATATACCTATATGTATGAAAAGCTTCTCATACCACATGCTACCGACTCTCTAAGCGCCTGTTGGAAAACAAATCACATTTCTCACATTCATGCTCGTAAATTTACAGTTAGACAATGGTAAGCTTATTTAAATGTTATCACATACAGTTTTAGTATTTGAGTATTTGTTACATGAAACACAAACAACAAATGAATCATGATAATTATAATGACACATTTGAATAACAGTACTCGTACAGCAGTGAATAAAACATTCATGGAAAGTTTCAAACTCAAACACATCAGCATTCAGCATCATACTCATACCAGTGAATAATTGCTATATATGTGTGTATGTGTTTGCACACAAAGTAACTAGCTGGAAATACTCTTTTGCTTCACCAAAGCATTATTCTGGAAGGATTAAGAGAAGCGGAAGTGGAAGTGGTATTGAAGCTCTTCTCATTCTCCGCCTTTCTGGTAATATATTTTATTAGATGAGGGGGATTTATATCGGTGAATGTGTCTAAAAGCGGAGACGGATCTGCTAATGGAAACCAAACATTTAAACAGTTACACAAATAATATTAGATATACATATGTATGTATATAATATTCTCCATAGCGTTATATATACGAGTATTGTACATATCTACGTTTGCGTTGTTCTAGGATAATATTTACCATTTTTTACTTACATATATACATACGTACATAGATTTACATATTTATGCACTTCCATTTTACAGACGTCAAAACCTTCCAACTTTTACGCTTTATTTACATTTGTTTGTAAGTGTGTGTGATTTGTTTTGTCTGCAAATCAACTGTTGAAATAAAATTCAAATTTAATTGACTACAAGAATGCATACGTGTATGTGGAGGTGTATATTATATGATTCACAACCAATATATTTCACAAAAAATTTGAGAGTTAACTGAATATATGCATATACTCGTATATACATACCCAAACCAATAAAAAAACTTATAACAATTCAATGAAATTTTAAATTAAAAGTAAATGAAAAATAAAATTAAATGAATTTAAGTAAAATATAAAATTAAATAAAATTAAATTATTTTTATATAAAATAAAATATAATAAATTAAAAATAAAAAACTAAATAAAATAAAGTAAAATAAAATAAAATAAAATAAAATAAAATAAAATAAAATAAAATAAAAAAAAAAAAAATAAAATAAAATAAAATAAAATAAAATAAAATAAAATAAAATAAAATAAAATAAAATAAAATAAAATAAAATAAAATAAAATAAAATAAAATAAAATAAAATAAAATAAAATAAAATAAAATAAAATAAAATAAAATAAAATAAAATAAAATAAAATAAAATAAAATAAAATAAATAAAATATATTAAAATAAAATGAAGTAAAAAAAATAAAAAAATTAAATATAATAAAATAAAATAAAGTGAAAAAAAATAAAATAAACTAAAATTAAATATAATAAAATAAAATAAAACCCACCACATGAAAAACAATTTCCAATGAAAAACCAATATGTGCCTCGGAGGAGAGAACCCTTTATTGATGACGACCCCATAAATGTTTTAAGGATTACGATTTGAGGGCATGCAGCTGGAATGTTCGGTCCCTTAATTGGGAAGGTGGCGCTGCTTAGCTGATCCGCCGTCCAAAAAGTGCGATGGACGGCACAAGCATAGCGACTTCATTTGTAGTGGCAGAGAGTCTCCGTCGCCGAGTAATGGCATTCACTCCAGTGGATGAACATCTAGCCACAGTTCGCATGAAATGTTGCGGCGACTAACAGAAGGTTTCAAGACTAAGACTCTTTCCAATCCAATCCTTAATAAGAAACCCTCGGTATGCGCTAAGCGACCTTGGGTGAGCCTTCTAAATATCACATATAAAGTTCTACAGAGCGTATTGTGTGAAATTCTAAAGTTCAGCGTCAACAAGCTGTTTGGACCTTATCAGTGTGGCTTTAGACCTGGTAAATCCACCATTGACCAGATATTCACCATGCGACAAAAAAAAACCTGTGGGAAAAATATATTAAACATTACATTTTCATCGATTTTGAAGCTGCCTTCGACAGACCAGTAAAGAGCTGCCTCTACGCCGCTTTGTCTAAATTTAGTATTCCTGCAAAACTTATAGGGCTTGGTTAACTGATGCTGGAAAACAACAGAAGCGCAGCCACAATTCTGAAGGATCTTTCAGAGCCGTTCGATACTAAACGAAGTTTTGCGAACGAACTAACGGGCAAAAGGTTAAAAAAAACTTAAATATTAAATAATATATTATTAAAATAAATAATATTTACTAATAACCAATCAACAGCCACTCAGCCATATTTTACCGCAAAGCAATAAATCTTGTTGTGCATTTTTATGTATTTATGCAAATTAATTAAACAAAAACTTTAAATAAATTATTCCGTATGACTTATATTCATATCTAAATTTATCTTGCAATTTGTAATGTCAATAATTCAATCGATTAATTTAATTTAATTTACCACCAATAAAGATTTATTTCATTTACCACATTTCAAACTACTTATACGAATTCAAAGCTATCACAAACTTTTATAAATACAATATGTTAATTATTACATTTTAATTCATAAGCAAAAGATTTTGAGTGAAATTAAATGGATTTAACGAAGCAGTAGTAAATTATTCTTTAATAATTAAAATATTTATATGATGTTATACATATTTCTCAAATAAAATAAATTATAAAATCCATTATACTTATGTATTACAAATATACGCAAGCATATGTACATACATATGTACTAAAGTATAAAGTGTGTTTTTATATTTATTCATTTTCTCTTTGTTGTTTTTATTTTACTTTTAGCAATGAAAAGTTCTACACATGCTGCGATGAACCTTATCTGGATATAACATTTAATATCACAATGCGCCGTAAGACGCTCTTCTATACCGTTAATCTCATTATACCCTGTATGGGTATTAGTTTTTTAACAATATTAGTTTTTTATCTGCCATCGGACAGTGGCGAAAAGGTATGTATGTATGCAGATATTGTTAATATTAAATATTACACTTTGAGGGATAAAAAAATAAAATTTTTCCCTTTTCCCATTTTATACTTTAAACTTATTTTATTTTATTTTTTTATTTTGTTGTATTTTTTTCATTTTATTTTATTTTATTTTATTTATTTATTTTAATTTAATTTTATTTTATTTTAATTTTTTTTAATTTATTTTATTCGATTTTATTTTATTTTATTTGATTTTATTTTTTTTTTTATTTTATTTTATTTCATTTTATTTTATTTTATTTTATATTAATTTATTTTATTTTATTTCATTTTATTTTATTTTATTTTATATTATTTTATTTTATTTTATTTTATTTTATTTTATTTTATTTTATTTTATTTTAGTTTTATTTTAGTTTTATTTTAGTTTTATTTTATTTTATTTTTTTTATTTTATTTTATTTTATTTTATTTTATTTTATTTTGTTTTATTTTATTTTGTTTTATTTTATTTGATTTTATTTTATTTTATTTTATTTTATTTTATTTTATTTTATTTTATTTTATTTTATTTTATTTTATTTTATTTTGTTTTATTTTATTCTAATTATGTTATTTTATTTTATTTTATTTTATTTGATGTTATTTATTTTACTTCATTTTTTAATTTTATTTTATTTTATTCATTTAAGTTAGTTTAATTTTTTTAAAATCATAATCTTTATTTTTACTTAATTTTAAATTAATATACTTCTATTTCATTTAATTTTAATGTTTTATTTTATTGCACTTTTTTTAATTTTACCTTATTTTAATTTATATTTCCAATTTATTTAATTTCAAATGACTTTTTTGTTGTATTTTATTTTGTTTTATTAAATTTATTAATTTTACTTAATTATATTGCATTGTACTTTATATTATTTTATTTAATTTATTTCAATTTTTTTGTTGTTTCATTTTATATAATTTTTTATTTTTTCTTTCGTTTTATTTGTCATCCTATTTTATTTATTAACAATAAAAAGAAATAACGTGTTCTTTTAAATTACTATTTTCCTTTCATCAAATTCAATTAATTGCATTAATTTAATTAGCATGAAATGTAAGAGTAAAAAAAATCAGCATGATTTATAGTTTCCGAGCCACAGATAATGAAAATAAACAATAATTATTATTTGACACATTTTACTTGAACTCAATCCCATTGCCTTTAGAAACTCCATTAACATGTTTTTACAACAACCCGAAGTTAACTGAATTTATTAAAAATTCACATGTTGTACAAATATGGCAAAAAAAGGTGCTAAATAATGGTAATTTATACATACTCGTATAAGCAAATGAAAAATATTTTTATTAATTTACCTTACAACTGCAATTAACAACTACCGACTGCCACTGCGTATGAGTGATCAATAAATATTATTTTGTGAAAAATCTCTACTTACTGTTAAAATCATTAATAATTTAGTCAAAACTTGATTTGTTTGTCAATGTAGCGACAGACACACACAGATACACTAATAGGTAAGCAAACAAGCAACAGCGCAATAAAAACGTCGCTGTCTCACAGAGACAGGATATACTCCATGCACATTGAATGGCCTTTTGTATTTGTATTTTGCTTTTTATATAGCAAATATTTGAATTGCGGCCACAAAACCGCAATCCACAAAAGCCTATTTATAGCCGAGAATTATTTTGGAATTATCAATGCAGTTTTAATATAATTACAAGCGCTTATACAAATGTACATGTGCGCGGTCACGGATGAAAAAAAATATAAATAAGCACTAAAAGGTTTTGGTCACGTGGAAAGAGCTCAAAGGATATAAAAACAAATTTCGAAAGACTCACAAACTTTCGGCTAAACAAAATAGATTTTTCTAAAAATACTGAATAAACTTTGAGAAGACCAAGTGCAAACTGAGGGCAAACTGAGTGAGTTTACTATTTGAAAAAGCCTTCTTTGACAGAGTTGTTGGCCTCTTCAAAATGATTAAACCCTAAAAAATCCGTTCCCAGTGAAGAAGAATCAGACTATATGAGTTGCTGATCATACGCATCATGCTATACGGTGCTGAGGGTAAAATGGCATTCAGAAGTTTGAGGAAGGCTTATGATCCTTTGCTTATATGAAATACGCGATGACAATGATGTAGCTCAGTAAAATGAGATCTAGCGAATACTTTGTCTAGGCTATGTTGTTGCTCGAGCTTTGATAGAGGAAGACCTCCACTTCAGTTGGCTTCAAAAGGGCTTGCTACTCTATTTATTTTCCTACTAAGAGGCAATAGAACCTTATAGAATATCTCTACCATCACAGGCGCTTTCCGGACCTAACTCGGTTGGTATCAGCAGCAACTTAGAGACTGGCCATAGACTGCTAGTTTCACGAATAAAAGCCTGGTCAGCTCCAAGGAACCACTAATACAGGTGACTATATATGACAGCCACTATGAAGCTTACAACTCAGGTGTTAAGCCCACCATGTAACCATGAACTACCGCCACATATGTATTTGGAGCCGGATTTGGTTTTAATATTATAAACAGCTAGCTTCCGAGCTGCTCTTTCTCATTATACCGCTTAAATTTTGTTTTGTGGGAATTTTAGGCAACGCCTCATTAAAGCCTGTTATAGCGACCCATCGACGCTGGTTGTCTTATTTAGTGCTACCTTATACCAATACCAATGCCAGACGTGACAAAAGATACGCATCGACATTTTAGTTGTCGCGCTGACAAACTCCCACACATTCATTCACCTGTAAGCCAACGGCAATGAAAGCGTGTGTTTGCAAAGCTTTTGCGGGGCATGTGTCAAAATAAGCAAGGAGCCACGAAAGCACGCGCGCCGCGGGGTTACCTGGAGCGCAAAAAACAAAACGAGCAACAAAATGATTTTGATGCAACGTTCAGAAGTCCGCAGAACCATTTGATAGCGTTTTCTCTACAAATACGATTACCTCCATGCACTTATCTATATACTCGTACGTTAGTGTGTAAATGTTTTAGTGTTTGTGCGCGTTCATGTAACCACATGCGTGTACTTTCACTTGTCTCAATGGGTTTTCAAATATTTGGTGGCACGCGTGCGGAATCGCCACAAAAATGTTATGACAATCAAGACCGCTGTACGCCCGCCCCTCCTCCTCCGCCGTCGGACTCTCCAGCTAGCAGTTGGTACAGCGATGGTGCTCGACAAGGGAATAGCGCACACCATGCTGTAGTGTCGTTTTGCATAATTGAGGTAACAGCTGCTAACGTGGCTGGCATGGCTGTGGCACTTCTATTGTTGTTGTTGTTTTTTTTTTGTGGATGTTAACATTGTGTGATTCGCGATTCGCGTCTTTCTTTCTTTCTTTCTTTCTTTGGGATGCCTAGGGACACATTCGCACTTTATTTAGCAACGTAATTGAGTACTACTCAGGGAAGTAGAATATTTCTATAGAATAGTTATTAAACAACTGAGTAAACACAAACTGGTTACATACTAGTATAATTCGGGCCCACTTCAACTTAATCAACTAGTTTATATTATACACCTTTAGTGGTGTTTTTACTATTCCAGGAAGTAAAATTTTGTTTGTAAAAAGTGACTAACAAACTAGCTCCTTACTAGTACGATTCGGACCCATACAAACTTTATTAAATTTTTTAATTAATTTGCTTTTAGTGGTGTTTTTACTACTCCAGAAAATAGAAAATTTTTATAGAAAGTGATTTAAAAAACTAGTTACATACTAGTGTAATCCGGGCCCACTTCAACTTATTTAACTTTTTTAGTTTAAACACCTTTAGTGGTGTTTTTACTACTCCAGGAAGTAAAATGTTTTTGTAGAAAGTTATTAACAAACTAGTTCCATACTAGTACAATTCGGTCAATACTAACTTTATCACCTTTTTTATTTTATACACCTTTAGTGGTGTTTTTCTACTATAGCAAGTAGAAATTTTTGTAGAGAAAGTGATTAAAAAACTAGTTCCATACTAGTACGACTCGAACTTTTATTGGTGTTTTTTTTTTGTTAATATCTTACGTCATCTATGATTTTTTCTTGCTGTTTTCCATTTCATTTTCTTTTCCCTTTCTTAGCCTTTACTAAGTTATATATACATATTTACATATATCTTAACATCTATTTTCTTTTCTCCTTCAATTACAGGTCTCATTAAGCATATCCATTTTACTCTCACTGACTGTGTTCTTTTTGTTGTTGGCCGAAATTATTCCACCAACATCGTTAGTTGTGCCACTTTTAGGGAAATTTGTGCTCTTCACAATGATACTGGACACGTTCAGGTGAGTTTTTTAACATACGTACACGTATATACGTGTATAATATATTTATAAATAAATACATGCATATTTCAATTTAAAGTTGGGCAAAGTTTGAAAAATTTATAAAATTTTTGTGGGGATACATACATAAATATATAAATACTTGAAAATTTCTAAACAAGGAAATCTTAGATTTTTAAGAAATTTTATTAAATTTTGAAAATGGTCTACAATATTTTTTTACAACAGAATCGATCGATATCTCATTCTTTTTTACCGGTGTAGACACCTCTTACACGATTACAGCCGGTCCTTCTCCGCCGCGATTGCATCCAGTTTCTTCTCTACCTGGCCGTTACAATGGAGTGCAGGTTTTACTCTTACACTGCTTCCACTGTATTGCCAGACAAAAATGATGAAGGACTTTGGTCTTTGTTCGTCATGATAGAACTTTAATATTCAATTCCCTACACAGTCCGAAGTAGCACCTGTTGGCGTTAGATTTCTATGCTCATATTGTTGTTGGTGTCATACGATAAGAAGTCGCCTTCTTTGAAGTCTCATTTGGTATCGGGTGGGTGTATAAATCCTCTTTAATGGGTCTTTGGTGCATGGTGATTTGGATCAATGGTGGATTTAACAGGTGTAAAGACACAGTGATAACGTCTCGTCCAATTGTTGACGGAAGGATTTAGTCTTTCGCATGATACACTAAATAGATTGTGGGGTCTTCATTTGTATATATTAGGCATGACGCACTTGGGTTCAATCCTTGGGCATGTTTTTGTTCGATCATAGAATCTGATGAATGCACTTTGTCAATTCTTCGCCGCTTTGTTATTTTCCAATAATTATAAGAACGTGTTTTCCATCACCAACAATTGGGTGTTTGGGTTCATCTATTCAGCAGACTGGACAATGTTGGCAGTCTGTTTTCTCTCCGCAACGACACGGCTTTCCCCATCCAGTATATTTATAAGCTATATCCGAAGCTAAAGACTATCTTTCTCGCTACTTCATCATCATAAATCTAAAACACTCCCCCATAAAATTTACATCGACCGTTGCATATCAATAGTTACCGGACGTGACAACCAAGAAGCAGCACCCCTTCACTCCTCATCGATCGCGATTATTATAAAGATAGAGAGCTTCAATCTTTGTTGATGACAAGTTGTAAGACAGTTAGCCGACCAGTCATTAAATTAGATGAGAAAAGGGGAAATCTCTTAATATTGCTGATATACTTTTTAAGAGATATCTGTACTCGCTGTTAAGAAGTCTTGTATGCAGTATCTTCTGGGTTGCAGCAGATACTTGTCTAAAGCACAGCTGTCCCTCGCCAGGCACATCAGCAAAAATACGTGAATGACTATGCACACTCCATATTCAGCAATAGCTAAAAAAAACCGCTAGACACAGGTTGACATAGACCAGTCTTAAACGTCATTTTCAGAGAGCCAATCATTATCTTATTCAACTCTCTTTACGTGAGTGCCGTTATCGAAATCCAAAATATGTAATGCAGCCGAAAATTTCGAGCTTCCCTGTAAGGCCCGAGTAATTTTGGTACGATTGAAATGTGAAACTCCTACAAACGATCGGGAATTGACACGACTTGGCACACAGATTCACTGGTACATTTAAACGATCGTTTGTGGCAATCAACTATATCGGACCACTTTACCATATGCACGATCAATTTCCTGTTTTGAGTTTTTGGATCATAAATCCGTCAAAAAACTATCCAAGAGCATGGATATTTGGTATTATGGTATATTAGATATAGTAAAAATATATCCAATATTTTTACAACAGATGGCGTTATTTATCTGTATCTTGCGTTATATAAGTCCGATCGGGTTTCGCTAGATGGCGTTAGAAAGTTGATATTTCGTACTAAAAAAAACTTTTCTAACAGTTTTGTGACTGGTTGATTCAGTTTTGTTTGAGCGTGCGTCAAAGATGGACACTAGCAAAGAGAAAATGCGCTAAATTTTAGAGTTTTTCTTCGATAAGAGCGAAAACGCAAGCCCGGCGCCTGAAAATGTGAATAGCGTTTATGATCCTGATACTGTTACAGTCAATCATGCACAATTCCGGTTTCATTCAGGTAATTTTGATGTAAAAGATGCTTCACGGGGGGCCTTCCACTTGAAAATGTCTATAAAATCCTGGACATTGCCGAGTCCGACCGTCATGTAAGCACTGTTTCGATTGCCCAAGAGCTAGAGATTGTACAAAAAGCCGTTTGGAAAGATTTGAATAAGGCTAGATGCGAAAAGGAAAAATTAAACATTCAATTGTATGCAAAATAATGGATTTCTTTTTACTTCACCTAATGTATTCGTGTTACAAATAAACATTATCACCGAAATCATTGAAATGTTAAGCCTAAACTATATTGAATGAAATACCATCAATTTGATATGGTAATGAAAAGTATACAAAAAGACTGCGATATGGCGGAAGACAGTTCTTCTTTTTTGTTTTAATAACATCGGCCTCAGCTGGGAATGTCAACCGCTCCGAGTGAATTTCTGAATGAAATAAATTAAGGTTCTTCATAAAAAATGCATAAGCCGTTTGAAAGAGGCTGGGGGTGGTAGAATAAACTGTAGGTCAGTCCGAGCTCGGCGGAACGAAAGTCGCTCCAAAAAGTTTCGAATATGATAGAGCCAAAACATCTAGGATCAATATATAGGATGATTGATACCTCCTTTTAATCCTCAAAATTCCAATGAACGTGGTTATCGTCGCCAATAGAAAGAGTTAACTAATAAATTTCCCCTCAAAAGTAGGGAAATCAATTTCAATTATATACTGATAAGGACCTCAAGTTCAATACGCCAGCTATTAACCAATGAGGGGAGCGTAGTTTTGACCACTTAGGAGATACCTAACCTTCATTTGATTGCTCTACGTATGCCTTGTACCGCTGTGATAATGCGATATCATATAACTGACCGCAAATCGCTCGCAGAAACGCCGCCTGCTAGCGCCATTGAATCAAGAGGCGAGAAAATAAAACTGAGAATAAATAAAAATTTCCCACTAAATTGGCATTTAAGTTTATATCACATTTTTCTTTTCGCACAACTTTTGTCACTTTCAAAATTATTTTTTACCTCTTTTCATATTCTATAAACATACTTTCGCAAATTTTGTGCAAAACTTTTCACCGAACTCATTCCGTTTCTCAGCCATTAGCCATCAGTTTGTGTGTACGAGTACATTCACCAACCATTCACTAAGTTATTTGTTATTGTCATGCTGACGGAAACTGGCGTTTTTTCGGAAATGTTGGTGAATTTCTCAAATTTCGCGAAAAATGCAATGACTTTGGCGTTTTGCCCAGCGGCAAACAACAACAACAAGAACAGCAACAGCAAACGATACCCGAATTGGCGTTAAACGCGTTTGCGGTGTGGGATTTCGTGTTGTTGGCATGGGTAACTTTGGCGTTGGTGTTGCTGCCAAAAAAACAAAGAACTAAATAGAAAAGGAAAAAAAGGAAAAAAGAAAAAGATAAATTCTAAAAGAAATAGTCTTTTAACTTTTTTCATTACAAATAAATGCTTGGCAATGCTGTGTGGCAAGTAAACAACCGTCTATTTCTCTTCCACATATATGTATGTATGCTCTGGTGTATGTTCATGACTTTTTTCATTCCCTATATACGAGTATACATATATATATAATAAACTTGTGGCAACACCTTTGGCTGCAATATAGTGGCACAACAATACGGCAGCCAACCATGCCAGTTCATACGTTATGAATTTTTCACACATGTACGATCACAACGGGTGACTGCACCACAGGCCACGAAAGCGTGAAGGTGAATAAAATGCCCGTTTCATGTATAACAGTAAATAAATTTAATTTCGTATAGAGATTGATTTTTATATAGTGAATGGTGTTCTGTACACAAGGTATATTAAGTTTGTTCAGCTAACGGTTACATATACCTTTAGCTAGATACAAAGAAATAGGCGGAACGCAAGAAATAAAGATACTTAATATTGCAGCTACTGCCATTCGGAAGGCCAGGGCTCAAGTCCTCGTATGACCAACTTTTAATTTTTTCTAGAAATTTTATTTATTTAAAAATTTGAGGCAATTTTTCTAATTGCGGTCGCCCCTTGGCAGAAAGTATTACCCGCTAAGAGTGTATTTATGAAATAAAACAAAGGCTCCTCATGAAAGAATAACAGCCGTTTGGAGGCAGCTTAGAATAAATAAAATATATTCCTCCTTTTTGTTGGAAAATCGTCAAGACGCTCAGTACGAATTTGAGGGGGAGCTTGGCCGAAAATCACTTCAGTAGCTGCAAAGGGTCAAAAATATATAAAATATTTTAACTATGTCTGGATATTTCTTTTTCTATCCTGCTCGTTCAATTTAAAATCAAAAAACGTTAATTTAATATTATTATAAATTTTTTATTATTTTTATTTAAGTTAATTTTATTACAATTATTTTGTATTAACTAATTCGATTTTGTTCCACATTCTTCTATATTTTTTTCCCTTAATTTCATATTTTTTTATATTTAATTTTTAAAATTTGATTTTAGTTGAATTAGTTTTTTATTTTATTTTTTTCATTTGTTTTTTTATTTTATTCTTTTTGTTTCATAAAGTTTTATTTTATTTTATTTTATTTTATTTTATTTTATTTTATTTTATTTTATTTTATTTTATTTTATTTTATTTTATTTTATTTTATTTTATTTTATTTTATTTTATTTTATTTTATTTTATTTTATTTTATTTTATTTTATTTTATTTTGTTTTATTTTATTTTATTTTATTTTATTTTATATTATTTTGTTTTATTTTATTTTATTTTACTTTTTATTTCATTTTATTTTATTTTATTTTATTTTATTTTATTTTATTTTATTTTATTTTATTTTATTTTATTTTATTTTATTTTATTTTATTTTATTTTATTTTATTTTATTTTATTTTATTTTATTTTATTTTATTTTATTTTATTTTATTTTATTTTATTTTATTTTATTTTATTTTTTTTTATTTTACTTTATTTTATATTATTTTATTTTATTTTATTTTATTTTATTTTATTTTATTTTATTTTATTTTATTTTATTTTATTTTATTTTATTTTATTTTATTTTATTTTATTTTATTTTATTTTATTTTATTTTATTTTATTTTATTTTATTTTATTTTATTTTATTTTATTTTATTTTATTTTATTTTATTTTATTTTATTTTATTTTATTTTATTTTATTTAATTTTATTTTATTTTATTTTATTTTAATTTGTTTTGCTTTATTTTATTTTAATTTATTTATTTTATATGAAATTATTGTATTTTATTTTAATTTAGTTTATTTATTTTAATCTGTTTTATTTTATTTTACTTTGTTTTATTTATTTTATATTATTTTATTTTATTATATTTTATGTTAATTTATTGCATTTTATTTTATTTTTTTTATTTTATTTAATTTTATATTATTTTTATTTTTATTTATCTTATTTTTTATATTATATTTTTTTATTTTATTTTAGTTTGATTTATTGTATTTATTTTATAATTATTTTTCATTTATCTTATAGACAAGCTTTATTTTTTTCTTCTTTCCATTCAATTTCTCTCCTTCATACACATTCACTCCCCATTTTTTAATGAACTTAATTTACATTCAGTCCACTCCATAGCGTTGCCTTTGCACGCAAATCCCCACCACAACAGCGAAAGTCCTTTTCATACGACATAAAGCCACATTTTTAACGCGCTCATCAACTCAGTCATCGGACTTTTTGTTGTTACACGCAACTACAGTGACAATACGGTGCCACCTGCTCATTAAAAATCATTGTTCTACCGCTGATTTTAGTGACCATCAAGTTGCCGGAGACAACAGCTGCTGCTGTGGCATTATCTCGTCGCGCGGTAATGACCGGTATGAAGTGTCAACGTCGTCGAAAATCCCATCGACAACTCATATTTTTCGTTGCCCATCTCTTGTTTCTCCTCTTTTGTGCTGAAGTCTGTAAAACGCCTGCTGCTAGTGTCATCTGGGATGTCACTTACATACTTTCGCTGTGAAATGCGGCATGTGCGCTCGCTCATCCTAATTAATTCGCTCCCAGATGCAGGTAATTTTACAATGTAGTCTGGTATGAAATGGAGGAAATTTGTACAAGTATTTGTGCTGTAATTACAAACGCATCTGTAAAATCTGATATAGTGGTAACAGAGGAAATTTGGTGGTATAAAATGCGTACTTCAGGCTAGAAAGATTTCGTATATAATGGATTAGTTCTTAAAAATTAAAATATCCCGAGATATTCAATCACTCGCATTTCTAAGATTTAAAAACAATTTTTAACGAACCAAACTTTTTACTTTTTATTTTTTTTTTTTTTTTGCTGGCAATAAAAATATTGGCTCTAAGCTTAAGGAAACTAAATTTTTATTGCTTCTTCTCTGTTTTCTTCTCTTCTATCTCTGTTCTCTATTAACTATTGTACATTACTAACAGATTGTTCAAATTTTTATAATTCCCTCGGCAATAGAAAGACGAACAAAATGATTGGGTTTTAATTATTCAGTACAAAAACAATCACACGGCGAAAAAGCCCTATACGAGTGTAGAGAAGTCAAACAGTTGTAAAATTTTGTATATAACTACAAACATGTGAACACTTGCTTTGCAAATATCTCTATTGCAAAATGTTGCATATATACATATAGATTTTTTACTATGGATGCAAGCCACTTGATCCATCAACCACAAATAATTCATTGAATGGTTGTTAAAAAAAATGCCAATGGGAGTGCAATTTCATTGAATAAAAATTGTATAATTTAAAATACACAGTTATTCCAATATATATATATATCTATATATTATATATGTATGTGATAAAACAAAACTTGTACATTTAGGATTCGGCGTGTAAATTTTTATTTGATAAAATTCGCGTGGAAGGTTTTTAAATGGAAAAAATATTGCAGCTTAAAACCTATTTTAAGACGGAAGTTTTCCCTGATAAGAGAATTAAAAATAAAAAAAACAAATTAAAAAAATCAAATTAATTTTCCTTTTTAACTGAAAAGCTTTCAAGCTATCCGCCCACTCTTCACTATTTTATTTTATTTTTTTTTATTTTATTTTATTTTATTTTATTTTATTTTATTTTATTTTATTTTATTTTATTTTATTTTATTTTATTTTATTTTATTTTATTTTATTTTATTTTATTTTATTTTATTTTATTTTATTTTATTTTATTTTATTTTATTTTATTTTATTTTATTTTATTTTATTTTATTTTATTTTATTTTATTTTATTTTATTTTATTTTATTTTATTTTATTTTATCTTATTTTATTTTATTTTGTTTTGTTTTGTTTTATTTTATTTTATTTTATTTTATTTTATTTTATTATGTTTTTTTTTATTTTTATTATATTTTTTTATTTTATTTTATTTTATTTTATTTCATTTTATTTTATTTTATTTTATTTTATTTTATTTTATTTTATTTTATTTTATTTTATTTTATTTTATTTTATTTTATTTTATTTTATTTTATTTTATTTTATTTTATTTTATTTTATTTTATTTTATTTTATTTTATTTTATTTTATTTTATTTTATTTTATTTTATTTTATTTTATTTTATTTTATTTTATTTTATTTTATTTTATTTTATTTTATTTTATTTTATTTTATTTTATTTTATTTTATTTTATTTTATTTTATTTTATTTTATTTTATTTTATTTTATTTTATTTTATTTTATTTTATTTTATTTTATTATTTTATTTTATTTTATTTTTGTAAAATTATTCTATTTTGTTTTATTTTAAAATTATTTTAATTAATTTTATTTTATTTCATTTTATTTTGTTTTATATTATTTTCTTTGTTCTCAATTTATTTAATTTCAATTCATTATTTTATTTATTATATATAATTTCATATTATTGTATTTTACTTTTTTTATTATATTTTATTTTTATTTTTTTATTTTACGTAATTTAATTGAATTTAATTTAATTTACATTTATTTTATTTTATTTATTTTACTTATATTATTTAATTTATTTTACTTTATTTTATGTATTTTATTCTACTTTATTTTTTTTTTATTTTTTTATTCTATTTTATTTTGGTTTTGTTTATTTTACTCTATTTAATTTTAATTTATTGAATAACTTTTGCAGGACTCACCCTTTGGTTGTGCATCTGCAATGAATTCTCTACTATTGATATGCAATTGAAAAGGTCGAACGCCCATCAATGTATAGTTTTATCTGCATATGTATGTATATAGATATATTGAAATAAATTGGAATTTTTCTAGTTTGTCCTTTGCTTTGACTAGTGAATGAATGAATGTGTGAATGAGTGTGCCGGCGCATGCATGGAGCACGCAGCAATTTCCGATACATGTAAAAGAGAGCAATGAAAAAAATCACTTCAAGTGCAGTGCATCATCAATTTCCCCAAAGTAATTTATAAATATGTATGCGTGTTCAGCTGTTATCTCTCTGCGTTTCTCTCTTTCATATATATATTTACGTGCGATTTTTTCATATTTATGGTTTTTCTATTTTCTGCAATTTGTAATGCTTTCCGGTGTGCCGTTTCGAACGTAACATCGCACTCACCACTGCATGCAACGCTGGTTGATCTCGCACGTACATCTACTTACCACAATGTCCACATGTCCAACATCACCACACCACATGGATTGGCATTCTAATGCCGCGCAAACACACACGCTCGCTTGGCATACATTCCGGCCTGCATGGAATCCACGGCGGGACCACATTGTAGTATATGTGTGACGGTGGTAGTGCTCAATATACATTTCCGCTCGCCACAGACGCACACCATGGCGCCCTGGGTGCGAACGGTGTTCATCAATCAACTGCCTCGCTTTCTGGTCATGCGACGACCACTGTATCCCATTAGTGAGATGATGTGAGTATGCAGGAACTACGTGGAGATAGAGAATCATATAAAAAATTTAATTAAACAACTAAATCAATTTGTCTTCAATTTTTAATCAAATTTGATTATTTTCTTCATTTCTTTGGTGCAGTAAATCATCTCGCCGCCTGATGGTTCGCACCTGCAATGGATTTGAGTTGGGCGACCAAATACCACCAGTACCACCGCCAGCGGCTTTGTCAAGGTATTTTCTATCACACTTGCCTCTTCTTCACAGTTTCATATTTTACCAAATTTCGATATTCTCTTTCACAGAATGCATCATAGCCCGAAGACAACGTCGCGCAGTACCTCGCCACATCTGCAGCATCGCGTGCAGAGCCTCAATCTGCTGGACGACACGACGATCGGTGGACTGGGCATGACTTCCACGGGCACTGCCTCCGCCGGCCAGTTTTCCACACTATACCCCTCCACTATTTCGACTGTTAATCAACAAACATCGACCACATCATCACTTGTGGATGCCCAACATCATAGTCAATATCAACAAACCGGCGGTTCACTACTCGATCATCCGTTAACGCCAACGAAATTCCGGCAACAAAAAACTTCCACATCCGTACAGACGAACGGCTTCGACGGACCATCCACCTCACAATTCGGACGACTTTACCAGCAACACCAACAACAACTGCCCAGTGGCGTCATATCGGCGTCCACTTCGACGCTGCATCACGTACACACGCATTCCGTGGGTGTGGGCGCGGGTATAGGTATCGGAGTAGGTTATGGTGCGGCCAGCACCTCTACACATCACCTCTATCGCCAACAGTCCGCCTCATCTGCACAGTTTTCGCCCGTCCCCGCACCATTACATCCCCACCAGCAACATCAGTCGACAACGACATGCGATCTGCTGGGACACAGTAATGCGAATGTGATAAAGTCAACGACCACAGTAAACTCAGTGGCGACCGCTTCAACACTCGCGGACTCCTGCTGCAGCGGCATACAAATACATCAGGGCGCGGGCGCAGGTGCGGCGTGCCAATCGTCAGAACAGCCACCGCATCTATATACCGCCGCTGCTGCTGGTGTCAGTGGACAGGGCGCAGTAGGTGGCGCCCTGCCGCGTGAAATACTGCCAGCGTGTCAACGTGAAGATGGCGCGCATTGTTGTCTGGCGGCCGAAAGTGAGGGTTGCCCAATCGGCAACGAATTGCGGCATCGTTGGCCAGCCTGTCCCGAACTGCTCAAAGCCATGGAGGGTGTGAGTTACATAGCGGAACAAACGCGCAAGGAGGAGGAAAGCACAAGGGTGAGTACGACTCGCATATGTTTGCAATTGCTACGTGGAAGAAAAAAAAGAAGAAGAACAAGTTGCTAAGGTCTTTGGTTCGCGATTTAGTTGACCAAAATCGCAGTTCGGCCAATAAACCTCCAAAGACCATTAATAAAATTGCGGCAATAATAGTGGTGCCGGTCGTAAATTAAAATGTCGGTTGCTTGTACTTCACCGTGCGTTGGGCCACAACAGTGTTAAGACTATTAAATTTATTGCGCAAAGTCGGCAGTAAAATAAAGATGAACACCGTCTGGGGAGCCGAAAATTACTTACATGCTCTCTTAACTGTTTTGTGGGTGGAGTCGACGAGTTGCCCAATTCCAGTCGCATGCCATTATCGTAAATATTATTTTTAAAGAAGTTAGATTTTTAAATTAAATTGAAATTTCAAAACTCGCTTTTTCTTTGATTAAATGTAAATCCGTTCGCATTTGACTCGCATACCCGTTTTCGACAAGCCCGCCACGGATTCTATGTTATGGGCAGCATGTGGAGGCACCCTCTTAGAGAGAGAGAAAGAGAGAGAGTTTGCAATTAACAATGACTAGGGTTTGCTAGACAGAGCTGCTACTTTGCGAGTGTTTCAGTTTTTGTTTAGTTTTTGAGTACTGGACTTGTCTTCTATGTTTGGTTCCAAAGGGGGAGGGTGTTGCTAATTATGGATCAATCTGGCGTATCAGAGTGTATTTCTGGCATGAACTAAAAGCTCTCAATAAAAAGCCATCAATCATATGCAGACGGTATAATATAGAGTTCACGTTTCTCCTCATGATGAAAAACATTAAGGCGTCCTCCACAAGTTTGAGAAGAAGCTATGCCAAAATAATTTCAGCGGTTGTATACCATTCCGCTTGTCCGAAGGCAGAGGCGGCATGAAAACCCTAGTGAACTCTTAAAGCTCCTCCATTTTTGTTGTTTGCCACATCTCAAGGAAGGATTGTTCCCATTTCCAGGGTAAGCGACAATGGCGTAAGAATCTGAATTAAGTATAGTTTTACAACTTGCACCTCATTACTCGCTTATAGCCGAATCAACATGACCTAGCGAAGCTGATGTCTACTTATTCGCAGAACTCTGTCAATTTCCACTGCGGTTTTTGACTGTCAATTGAGGGCTTTGCTAGAGCTGAGCTAGAGTGATTCTCTGCTGGAAGTAGTGCTCCTAAGTACATTCTAAACTCTTATAAAAAAGTTGCTTGATCACATCGTCTTCCTTTTCTGCGGATATGTTGAAGAACTTCGCTTTGATCCTTATTGTGGCGGGTCGTGCATCCAACGAGGCGAATACCAGTACTTGACAATGAAGGCTCTCTCCCACCAAAAATAAAGATATCCCAAGAACCTACATTACACCGTCCTTGTCCCATCCATCGCACTTCTTGGCGGCCGGCGAAGATGTCAACCTTCAGTCTTACGTTAACTTTTGCCTGTTGGGCAGCGTCACCGTCCCAATTGAGGGACCGGATATTCCAAGTGCATACCCTCACGTTTGCAAGGTCGTCGTTAAGTGGTATGATTTTTCATTAAAGTACATTTTATATGTGGGGAATCTTAAACCCTAAGCACAACCGAAAGAGAATTCGCCTTCTCACTCTAGTTGATTTAGGATCCGAAGTCATGTGCTGTTTGAATGATATACAAAAGAATCATTTCTGACCGCTCCCAGGTGGATGGCAGTCAAAAAGCTCACTCACACTACTGGTGAACAATTATTCGCAAGCACATAAGCAAATAAGAGGAGAGATGTCTACTAAAAATCTAAAGCCAATCATCCTTTTTTTCTTGATTTAAAAGTTGAAAAAGAAAAAGTGAGTAAAGTTGAGTCAACTAAAGCACTCCAGTGGAGACACCAAAAGAGCTCAGGTCCTTCTTCCGCTGATCTTTAAATGGAATTCTTTCTCATTCTTTTCTTCCACTACCGGACACAGTATCGAAAACTGTCGGAGCTGAAATGTTTTCATCCCTTAGAAATACATGGCAGAAGTTGAAATTCTTTCTTAATTTTCATCTCTAAGCCCACCACTTGGAACGATCAATCCGTTCAACCACCGGTGGCTGTTAGGGGAATAGACGCGGAATGGAAAGAGAGAGATTCCTACTACGCTCTATAATCTGAAATTAGTCTTCAGACATCTCTTAACGAAGGATATTTCTGGCTAAATCTCTTCGTTCTTTTTGCTCGCCAGTAATTTCTTAGGTTTGAGGTTTTAACAATCCCTTCAGTGAGCAATTCTGAAACTATCTATCAAAGCAATATAGGGTAGCTAACTGTTATCTACCGTATTTCTTTAATATTATCTTATTAAAACCCTCTGTATGCTCAGTGGAGTGTAGCGTAAGCTAAATTACTTTAGGAAGCGCTGGCTCCACCAAAGTACAACATTTGAAGCTGAACAGCCAAGCTTACCAAGGACCTCTCTACAAGCATTCAGACCAAATGTTTCGAGTTTCTTTCTTTGCTGAAGAAGAGTTGAGCGATATCTTCGAAATAGGACTTTTTAAACTCATGCCAAGAACCTTTAAAAAGGATTAATGCCCTGACAATGGAGGCCTGAGACCTTTCATGAAATGAGTATAAATACAATAGAATCTAGCGGTTCTACAACTATTCCATAATCTTCAAGAATTCTCAGCGGTAACTATTATAGTAAAGAGCTTTCAGTCATCACTCCTGCCTGAGCTTCTCTTACAATAACA
This sequence comes from Ceratitis rosa, assembly GCA_037013455.1. Taxonomy (NCBI): domain Eukaryota; kingdom Metazoa; phylum Arthropoda; class Insecta; order Diptera; family Tephritidae; genus Ceratitis; species Ceratitis rosa. The sequence continues at coordinate 8,370,711 of JAWMAG010000008.1, read as the reverse complement.
ACAAATATTTCTGCTTTGAACCAAAACCAACCGAAATTCGATATTATTTGCTTAATTTTATTTAAATATATACATTTATGGGCTTATTCACCTACATTACATATGTACATATATACGACGAGTACTTCACGGCAGTACCTTCACAAGTATTTATATATATTTATATTATATATCTTTCGCTGTTAGATTCAACTTTTGTTTTTATTTTTCTGCTCTTTGTTGTATGCCATTTACATATTTATGTTTGTTTATGCGGCTCAACAACAACAACAACAACATATTCTATCCGCGGATTACGCCATTTCATGGCTTTAATACTGAGCTCACACTGCAAAGCTACTTTATGACTTGTAAATGTTAAGCTCTAAAGAAAAACATATATAAGACGACTTTATGCGCACTTATGTGCACAACAAAAGGAAGAGAAGAGAGAGGGGGAAAGAGAGTGGAAGAGCAAAGTATTACTTCTTGTACTCGTACTTGTGGCAAACAATATAAAAGCTTGTGAGATGAGCCCTACAAAGCTGCACTCACTCGAAATGACAATGGGAAAAATGTCACAACTTTTATACCTTCTTGCGGTCAAGGTTAAGCAAAGGCGGTAGGTAGGTCGCATTGCGTTGAGGGAGCGAGTTGAGAGCGCAATAAAAGGTATTTTATATATTTTTTTACTTTTCTTTATTTTATTTCCCTTTATTCCATGTGTTCCTTAAAATTAAAATAAAAAGTGTTTTCTGCCAATGCCTTAGCTTCCATATAGTTCAGCTTGCTTGCGTCCACCCTCCACCTCTTATATTCATCAAACTCTACTCAGTCAGTCCATTCATCATTGTCATCGCAAGTGAAGGACCAACGCCATCAATGTCATTGCTACATATTGACAACTGCAAAACCAATACAATCACATAAAAATCACCAATAACAGCAACAAACTATACAAAACAACAACAGGAGCACTACTTGTTGTCTTCTCACCCAAACGCTGAGTACTCATTACAGTGGCATTGTATGTAGTCACCATCACCATCGTTATCATCAGCAGCATCATTATATGCTTGTTTAAGCTACAATAAGTCTGGTTGTTGTTATTGTTATTGTTGATTTTTTCTCCTACATTATATTGCTGCAATAGCAGCATCTTGAAATATAACAAAAAAAAAAAGAATAACAACAAAAATAGTTGTGCATTGCTGTTCATCGGTCGCAACGCTTAATCGCGCTCATCGCTCCTTTTGATGTCCATGCCTTAGCAATATCCTGTCAATTTCACTTAAATGTATTATCCATTCATTCATTCTGTCATTCATTCATTCATTCATTCCTTCATTCATTCATTCATTCAATCATTCGTCTTCAATAATTTCAAAAACTATTTTAATAAATATAGCAAATCAACAATGCAATGCCAGCCACAATGACGGAGAAAATATTGCATTACTCGTCAAACACGCACACACACACACATACATACATACATACATACATACTACTACATACATAGAATTGTGATCTCTGCGTAGTTTCTTGTACTTTTGTCGACTTAAAAATCGTAATCTAATGGATTGATAGTTATTTGTATGGCATAAGGAATGAATGAATGAATGAATTAGTTAGTCAGTGAATGGGTGAGTGAGTGAATGCGGCGTTATATAAATAAATGGGGAGAGGATAACATGAAAAGAGAGAGCTTTACGAGTTGGCAGTCAAACAAGGAAAGCAATGAAATATAAAGCAAACAGTAGAAATAATAAAATATTTTTACCAGAGTGATGGTAGCCATGGCAAAGTTGGTGAAGAAATGAAGAAAAAAGTAAATCATTAAGACCATGCCTCATAGAGCCAAATGAAGAGAGACTAATTTGTCAACAAACAGATGACCACATATCCAGCCTCATCAATGTCCGGAGAGCCTCTGTAGTTTTTAGAAAGATCGTGTTATACATAACAAGCGCTCATGAGAAGCATTCGTGGTCTAGTCAGCCTACTCAAAAGGTGAATACAAGAGGAGGAATTAGATATACTCCTCTACAACTGGAACTGTTTAGCCAGAAGTGAGGTTAATGTAGTACACTTTCTCGCTATGACAATTCACCATTCATTCCTAATATTTCCAACAAGTAGCCCATAAAAAATAGGAACAAATTCAAACGATCACTCAATTCAAGAACAGTTCGGGAGGAATGAGATTTTCAACTGGGCCTTTTTGCAAAGAGCCTCAATATATAGAGGAACTTATCAAAATGAAATTCTCGATGCAAAAACAAGCATAAAAGAATTTTAATTTACTCCATACATATTTCACATACATCAAATTTCAACATAATCTACATGAACCCAATGTTGAAACTCAAAATTTTACTTATTAGGCAAGAAAATTGAGGTTAAAACTTCAGGAGAAGGGACGTCAAGATGTGCTGAAAGCAGGAAAGTGGGAGAGGTAGTGTTTTACTTTTTTTTTATAACTTCAGCAGATTGGAGAATCATTCTTCTACCGTGGAAATGCCCTATTGATATGCCAGACGCAACGATAATGGAAGACCGCTTTAGAAGGAGTGTAGATTCCGTGCTTCCTTCTTCGATTAAGGATGGTACAACCTTATTACCAATGATTATTGAAATTATTGAAATGTAGCAGTGTTTGGATAACTTTTTGAAAACTTTATTTGCACAACTCTTTAACAACCAAAATTTAATTAGTTTTCGCCGCTGTGAACATTCCCAGCACGAACTTCATTATTGTAATCACATTTAAGTAACATAAAAAATCGAAAATGTTGAACTTTGATAAACATTAGCTTCTTGTATTTACTCCAAAGAAATTAAACTTTTGCGAAAGTAGTTGTAAAAAAATTCTACTAAAGTTATTCAATAATAAAGGTCGGAACGCATAAAGCCACCGTGGATGGGAAATGCAATTGGAAGTGTGCCGTTAGAAATGCATTTCCATGGATATTGGTATTGCGAATCGCATGAATAAAGACATTAAATTCAATCATTCTAAGCCATAAAACTCAGCAATCAATAAATACATCCGGCAGCCATTGGCAACATAATAGGGAGGTATTCTGTAATACGACCGCCATAACAAGAATAATGGAACTAAAGAATAAAATATACTGAAGCAAAATGAAATGATAAAAAATAAAATTAACTGAACTATAAAATAAACCAAAACAACATAGAACAAATTAAAATTAATAAAAAAAAATAAAAACAAATTATAAAATGAAATGAAATATCATAATAAAAATCAAATTAAACTAAATAAAAAAATTAAATAAAGTAAACAAAAAAATAAATTTATAAATAATATCAAATATTTAAAACAATTAAAGTAAATTATAATAAATAAATTAAAATATAAAAAGTACAATAAAAATAATTAAAACTTGTTTAAATAAATTAAACAAAATTTAAAATAATATATACCAAATTGCATGTGATTAAAAAATAAAATAAAGAAAATTTATATGAAATAAAATAAATTAAAAATATTAATATTATATTTATAAACTAACTTATTAATAATATTATAAATTAAATTAAAATGAATTTAAGTTATTTAAGTCAAATAAAATAAAATAATACTGTATTAAACAAAAAATAAATTAAAACAGATATAATTAAAACTAAATTAAATCAAATACATTGAACAAAATTAAAAAAAAATAAATAAATATGATTGTAAATAATATATTACTAAAATGAATTAAATAAAAAATGTAAAATAAAAAAATGAAAAATTATATAAAATCACACAAAACCAAATAAAGATGTAAATAGAATTAATATAAATTAAATTTAAATAACAAAACATATTATTTTAATTAAATTAAATAAAAATAATTTAAAAATAGAATAAAATAATTATAAAATTTTATATAAAAAAGAAAATAAAAACAATATATAGATAAATCAAAATAAAATGAAATAGTAACTAAAATTTAAAAATAAATAAAATGAAAAATTAAGGTAAACAAAATAAAAAAAATAATATAAAATAAATAAAATTAAAATATTAAATTAATCAAATAATTAAAATAAAATAAAATTAAAATTAAATTAAATAAAAGAAATCAAAACAAAATGAAATAAAAAGGTGAAAAATTATATCAAATGATATAATAGAAAGTACAGTTAAATAATTAAATATAAATCAAATTAAATGTAATAAAAGAAAATAGAAATTATAAAATTAACTTAAAAAAAATAAAATGTAATAAAAATTGGAAAATAAAATAAAACTAAATTAAATAAAATAAATAAAATTAAATAAACAAATTAAAGTAAAATGGAATAAAGAAAATAAACCAATATGAACCAAAAAATAAAGAGAAATAAAGTAAAATAGAATAGAATTACTATATAATATTAAAAAAATATAACTAAATTAATATTAAGTGAAATTTAATTGAACTATAAAAACAAAATAATATAAACTAAAATTTTTAATAAAATTAATTAAATTCAAATAAAACAAAATAAAATAAAATAAAGGCCACGAGACCGTAGGCATAGCAAATCGACCCCACAAAGGTATCGGACTGATCACTTCACAACATTTTGGAGCTTGTTTCGGTTTTCAGTTTCTAGAAAGGTGTACAGTTATTGAAAACTTCCGATTCCACCATGACTTTAAATAATAGAAATAATTTTCGAAAGTAAACTCGCTTTTTTTAAACAATGTCGATAAACTATTAATTTTTCGTAGAAGCTATCATTGTGACCTAGAAAAATATCCAGAATTTAGATCAATCACTTTACAAGCTGCTGAAAAAAACAATTGTTTAGTGTATTGACAAAGTATTAAGTTTCTCGAAAACGGCTGTAAATAGAAACATTCAACTTCTAATATCGAATTATACAAATGATGAGCACGATACCATTCTGTGACTGTTTCGCTATACTTCTCGTTCTATGGCCCTCCAATAAAATTAATAAAAAATTAAAATAAATTAAAATTTTCTCGAAATTAAATTGAATCAATTTAAATTAAGGGATTAGGGGTAGTCAGAATTTTCAAAAAATCAATTTTTTTTGTTGCATTTTCGTTAAGTATAATATCTTAAAAATAATCTCTGAAAATTTCAAGTTAATCCGATAATTCGTTTTTAAGTTATTCGACAAATAACAAAGAGAGCTCGGGCCTTTCAAAGCGCTGTGTGAAACTTTAAACGCGTTTTTCTCAAAACTATGTTTTTTGAACTGGTGACAACTGTAACTCGAAAACCGCTCAGTTGATTTTAAAGAAATTTATACAGCTTTTATAATACATAATAAACTCGGGCCTGATCGAAGGATTTTTTTTTTTGAAAAATTTCAATTTTTTAAGACCAATTAACTGTTGATTTTTTCCCAAAAATCTAGACAAAAATTTCCTGAGGCCGCCATTTTGTTAATTTTTGAAAAAAAATCCTTCGATCAGGCTCAGGATTATTTATTTATACCTAAAACTAATTTTTTTATCCGATTGATTTCAGATGAATCTCCAAGGACTTATGATTGTCACCGCAAGGACCTTTTTTTGGAACTGGGTTAACACAGACAGCTGTAACTTCGGAAATATTTTTTTTTTTTTTTTGTTTTGAAATTTTCGTGACTTCAAGTCAAAACATTGTTTCATATCATATCACTACTTTTGTAAAATAAAATTATTTAATAGCAAAAAAAAATACTGAAAATTCTCATTTTTTCGTGCCTCTGACTACCCCTAACCCCTTAAGTATAAAATATATTATCCTGACTTTCACAACTTCTCTTTATATATATATTTTTTTTTTTCGTTCTCAATAAATCCACAATATTTCACAAATTTTTACATTAAAGCCATTCTTCTCTTCTCATTTATCACATGCATGCAGGTCAAAGAGGATTGGAAATACGTGGCCATGGTATTGGATCGTCTATTCTTATGGTTATTCACAATAGCCGTTGTCGTTGGTACGGCCGGCATAATACTACAAGCGCCGACGTTGTACGATACGCGCGTACCAATCGATATTAAATTATCGGAAATAGCAACGACAACAGCGAAACCGAGCATTGCCAAACCTGTGTTATAAAAACAAATTGCAAAACAAAAGAAAAACCTAAAACAAATACAATAGTTAAAATATACCATAATTAGCACAATATATAGTTGATAATTTAAACAACCAAAACAACAAAGTAATAAGATAAACTGTTAAAAAGTGAAATAAAAGAAAAAAATTAAAAAAATAAAAATTATGAAAATTAATATTAATTTAAGAAAAAACTTAACATTAAATTAAGAAGAAAAAAAATAACATAAAATTAAGTAAAAAAATAGAAAAAAATAAGGAAAATTAATATAAAAATAAATGAAAATTAAATTAATAAAAAGTGATTAAGTAACAACAAACATACTATATACATAACTTTAGTTTAAAATAAAATTAATTATTTACAATTATTGTAATAAACGTATGATACGGGCAGTATTTAATGGCGGCAGTTAACTGAAATATAACCTATAAATTAGTAAAATGGATTTGCAATTTTAAGCAAGTCAAGAAGACAACAACAACAACAACAACGTTTAAAAAGTAAGTTAAATTATAAACCATTAGACATGCAACTAACATTAATACAACTTAACTAACAAATAGTATATGTATGTATATATACTACTATACTACTAATACTACTACTAATAGTAATAATAATTAATTACTACACTTGTAATGATTAATACCACAATGTTTACTAACGAATACAATAAAACGAATAAAAGTAGGGCAGTTGATGAGAACAAATTATGACAAGGCAGTAATATTGTACAGCATAAATATGTAATTAATGCCAAATGAGAAACTTAAGTACATATATACATACATACTCGTACATAAGTACTTACCATACTTATATATAACCTAAGGTACTCAAGTAGGTAAATATGTATAATATTTATGACTTCAGCTTGAAGTATTTGGAGTCAGAGTTGTATCATTAACTTCCAACACTGGCACTACACAAATTATTGCCCTAAAACCAAACTACTATATTAGTAAATAAATATACATATAAATTACAACAATATGTGTATGTAAAGAGCCATAAAAACCATTAATGTAAGTAGTTGAATAAGCAATGATTAACAGGCTGGTAGCTTTTTGAGTGTAAATTCATATTCAAATACTGCCCAAGGTGCACATTAGGCATAACATAATATAATTACCTATAATTGTAATATAGTTATTATAATGTAACTATTATATATAGTAACTAAATGATTTATAGTGACTACATACATACTTGCATACATACACGTATACATAGTACAAGTGTGAGAGTTATGTGAGAAAGTGTGAATGTTGATGTACGAGTATGTATATTTGAGTTAACTTTTGTAGGATAAACTATTGTATTAAATTACCTTTATCCATTTGCTTAGCTTGAACTCCATAGTCATTTAATTTTTCCTGCTGGCAGTGTTGTCATGGTATGGGTATGTATATGAGTTTAAGAATGTAGCAACTTAATATATTTAACAGACTAAAAGTGCTAAGATCACACAGAAAAGTCAAAGGTGATGAACTGTTATTCCGAACAAAAATAAAAAAAATTTCTTGTTGATAACACCGCCCGACACAATTTTTGACCCACGAAAAAATCAAACATTTTCTGAAACTAGTACCAAACAAAAAAAAAATACCCGTGTCTGGCAATTAATAGATCAAGTCGCTTATGGTGTTTCGTGGTGAAAACAACCCTTAAAGGAGAAGTGACAAGACCTATTTTAAAAATTATTAATAATATATAGAAATTGATATCTAGGGGTATTTGGGATTTCTGATCATGAATTTAATGTCAGATTTTCAAAATTCAAAATGTCGCATCCAATATGAAGATTTTTTGCCACTTCAAGAGTAACATCCCTATTATCAGTCATAGTCATCTGGAATGTTTGGCATAAGATAGGATGATACGATCATCGCCATAACATACTACTTTTAGGTTCTCTGTAAACAGTTGGAATTACTAGTTTAGCAAGGTGACCCACAACAGCGAAGATAGATTGTCACCTTGAAGAATGCCACATGTGCCGTTTATATTATTAAAAGGCTTCCCACGGATCTTTACAAGATTAATATATTCTCAATGGTAGACAAGGCTAAACTGATAAGGTTCTATCAGTTTGTTGACGCTCCATAGGGCTTTATATGCTATATTTAGTGGGGTTTATCGCACAGTCTATGAGATCCCATTTTTTGTGGGTTGGGATGATCACACTTAGGTTTAAATCATGTTAGTTCTTCGCCGGCAATCTATCAACACCCACCGCTAAGTTGTTTTGTAAGCAGCCGATTGCTATTCAAACTTCTTCGTAGTCGGACAATGAAACATCTGTTCCAAAGTCATCGATTCAGCAGACTAGAGAAGTGTACCCACCGGACACTAAACATTCTCAGAACATCGATCACTACATTACCTACTTGGTCTCCACATGAGCATGCTGCGGTTTTGAAACTGCCGAAGTTTGGTGCAGTCTGCACATGCGTCTGATAATACATATACATAAATATGTAGGGAGTTTTCCAAAAAAGAAAGGTTGTTTTGAATAGCCTGCTATTCCGGTAGATGTCACTATTGAAGTTATAATTTTTTGACATTTGACAAGAAAAATCAAAAAATGTCAAGATTTACTATTTACATGTAACTGTGATCTTCCCTATGGTAGCACAAACTGCGAACTACTACAGTGATCACCGATTTGATATTATATAAAACTTAGATGATTAGAGGTGTTCTTAATATACATATACCAAATCAAAAAGAGAATGCCAAAGCATAGAAATACCACGACTGTTGCGCCACCTAGCGAGTAAGTTCATCACCTGGATACAGTCATTTTAATAGTTAAATGTACAAAAAAGTTTGAAAATTTGTGAAATTGAAAACTCCTTGCATTCTCAATTGTTTGACAGTCAAAACAAAAACTTTTGAAAAAATTAATTTACAAAACAATTACTGGTTCTGCCATTTGGTCAGGCAACACCACCGTCTGAAGAGTGCTTAGTTAGATAAAAAAACTTGATTTTGACACCTTTCATGTACAGGAAATGACACATTAACTTTGATCCGAAGTAAGTAAGTAAATAAGTACTAGAGAAGAGGAGGAGACAGGTACATCAAAATTTATACCGATGTCATCAGATTGAAGAGTTGATTTGATTTAGCCATGTCCGTCTGACCATCTCTTCACAGGCACCATAGTCCCCCAGATTTTGAGGTATTTCAACCAAAATTGGTACAGTTCAACTTTCATTTGTCAAAACTGGTCAGATCGAGCCACTATAGCATATATACGAGCGATTTTTCAGATTTGAGACTCTTGGTCATAAATCCACAATGCAAGCGGACGACCATATCATGTAGCCTCCATATAACCGATTTTTCAGATATAAGGCTTTAGTCAGAACTCCGTAAAAAAAGCTTTTAAAAGCATAAAATTTGATATTCTACACATGTATGTATATACAAATAAATAAAAATAAATTTTGCACAAATTTGATAAGTTAATGAAAGGTAAATTCGGCATGGCCAAAGACCGAACTTCTTGCTTATTAAAATCTAAAAAAAACCTCTTCAGGAGCTTGTTTTGAAAATAAAAGAATTCGCAAAAATCAAGCAATTGTATAGTTGAGTCTCCCAAGAAAGCACAGTGAACCCATTCAGTTGCTTAGGCACGCCCGTGGCACGCAAAATGCTACTCTACCTTCTTCTTCTTTAACTAGCCAACCAACCAATCAACCAAACATTTAAATACAAATCTACAAATTTGTATACATACATATGCTTTTGCATACCATAAAGTCCCATTCATCTACTAATTTGCTTGATAGTTTCTAGAATTACCCAGTAGTAGTGAAATATGTTTATTTTGAGTTTAATTTTGTGGAATGCCCTTAGAGTTGTTACACGAATACTGTGGAAATACCTGTACATTTGTATTGAATAATAGAGAAATTTACACAACAAATTTGTGGAAATCTTACCATATATATTCATATATACTGAACTATATGTATATATGCTATTGTATTTAAGTCCCAATTTGATTTGTATCAATTGAGGTTAGAAGAGTAAAGATAAGACTAATTACAAACACATACAATAGATAAAACTTTATTTTGTATTTAATTTCCCTGCTGGGAAAAGGTAGACTAGTATGCAAAAATTCTAGATAAATACTAGTATTTTGAAGACGAAATCATGCCAGTTTGTTGTAAACCAGAATTATACTACTATTTAAAGTACAAAAAAAAATATGCCAGCTTGCTATAGACTAAAATTATACTAGTATTTTTCGGTTAAATCTGGACTAGTCTGCAAAAATTCTAGAATTCTAGTATATGAACTAACATTTTGCGTACAAATTCATACCAGTTTGTCGTTTTTCAAAAAAAACAGGGCTCTTAAGTAATTAGAAACTCCGACCACACATTTTAGACATTAACAACATTATTGCAATCTTTATATTTTGGCCAAAAGTACAGAATGATGAACAGTCCTAATTAAGCTTCAATTACATAGATCGATCCACTTCCTGGAAAGAGATAACCTACCAAATTTCAAATATAGTGAACCACAAGTGCATTTTTCAAAGAAATTGCTCCCTAGACAATTTACTTCGAAAGAAGTTCTACAAAACAATTCTCAAATCTACACACAAACAAATTCATTAAAATCCTTTCAGCCGGAATCAGTGGAAGCGAACTAGTTTCCAACTGTTATGAATGAATCAGTATTTCAACTGGTATATATGAACTGGTATTTAACTAGTATGAAGCTGATGCATATACTGACAATTGACATTTCATAGGGCATCGCCGTGTTAAAAATACCAGTTGTCTACATGAAAAATAAATGGAAGATGAACTAGTTGGTATAAAAATGTAAACTAGTTGGATTCTAGTTAACAACTAGTATTTTTCCCTGCAGGGTTACAACAAACACTTTCTCCGGCTTATCAGCCAACATAAAGAATATAAACATGGAGAGATTAGTTTAAAATATCTAAATTCACACCAAACGGCTAATGAGCTGATAGTAAATTTAATCTTTAATTTTATTAACTACATACATACATACGTGCATACATCTGTAATAATTACAAGCTCTTAACACAAACAATTATGTACCTTAATCGAAAAGATTAAGTATTATATTAGGCCTAGTGAAAAGTAATCCATTACCTTTTGCTTTAAATCGAAAGTTTCCTTTGCCATAGTTTGAATTACCCGATTAATGTCAAAAATATGCGTCGTTTTGCTCCACAACTTTCTGCCATTTTGAAGGTAAAGTCATTATGCCTCTCTCATAGAAACCCTTATTTCTATTCACAAGAATTTCATAGGCTTCAGTTAGGGCCAGTTCTTCTCCAGCCATACTCTGGAACAGATCGTAAACACAACACCATAGTGTGACGTCCGGATTACAAGGTCTACTATGCATAAAAACCTCCCAACCAAGCTCTCGGCAGTTCTGGGCGATTTCTTCCTTCAGACAGCCCAATTGTTGACAGCACAGGTTCGAATTAAGAGTCTGGCTCTAGGGAGCAGCTCAAACAAAACTGAATCAACCAATCACAAAACTGCCAGAAAAGCCTTTTTAGTACGAAATGTCATCTTTCTAACGCCATCTAGCGGAACCCGATCGGACTCATACAACACGAGATACAGATAAAGACCGCCATTTATTGGAAAAATAATGGATTTCTTTTTACTACACCTGATATGAAACTATAAAGCATCACAAACAAAAGCCAAGTGGTTGGCATTGCTTGCTAACATTGGGATGGCCAAGGTTCGAGTCTTACTTCGACCATCATAGGCACGTCATGCCTGAGTACAATTCTAAGTTTCGCTCTGTTGAAGTGCGAAAACTTACGTTGTCCGTTACATTGTCACCATGGGCAAGTGGACAGAAGTCATCGCTGTAGCGCGTGTGATTCGCGGTTTGAGTCTCGCTGCAGGCAAATTTATTTTTCTTTACATTTTTTTATTTTTGATGAAGTAGAAATTCAATATGCCTTAGTGAACTAGTATTTTACTAGTATAAGGCTGCTGTATAGTGGGAGAACTGACAGCTCGCAGGTTAAAAATATCAATTGCTTGGATATACGAGTAGATAGAATCTGAGTTGATTAGTGCAAAAATGCTAAGTAATTAGATTTCAATTAAGAACTAAATAATATTTTTGCCTCCAGGGCTTAATAAAAACACTCAAATAATTAGTAAAGTTTATGCGTGGACAAATACATATGTATGTACATAATCTGGTACACATACACACATGCATACGAGTATATATGAGCATAATTTTTTTTAATCAATACAACACAAACTTAGCAACAATCATTTAGGGTATAAAATATATCAAACTATGCTGCCACAACTAGCCGCAGTGAAATGCGATTGAGTCATGTGTTTGACGGTCAGTTTGAGTTTTGGCGCAGCGCTCCAGTGGCGCAATTGGTTAGCGCACGGTACTTATAATCAGTAACTTGTGAGCAATGCCGGGGTTGTGAGTTCGAGCCTCACCTGGAGCAGCGAATTACAAGTATTTTGGAGAATATATTTTTTTTTAATTTACTTAAATATTTTTTTTTTGTTATTCTATTTTTTCAACAAACCTAGAAGAAAGTTTGTCTGAGGTGTTCAATGTAAAGTTAATGGTAAAAATATTGCTGTACGAGAGGTTTGTAGATTTTTGGCCGAGCTCCTCCACGAATTTGTGGTTTTGCGTTTTGATGCTTTTCCAACAAATTTAGGGGCCTACAGTTTATACCCAGCCGCGTCTGAATGACCAATGTCAGAAATACACTAGAGGGGATTGGCATTCCATTCCGTGGAGGGACCGCAATTAGAAAAATAAATTTTCTATAACCCAACGAATAAACAGCATCATTGTAGAGATAATAGGTCTTTATCAAGGCAACAGATTCACGATTGATTAGTGTTTTACTATCCGTCATATATTTGAAAAACTTCAGGAGTACACCATAGATCTACGCTGCCCATTCAGAGATTTTGAACAAGCGTTTGATATCTTCAGTCGAGCCAAAATTAAGTCCACACTTATAAGTGAATATGACAATGTAAAACACTATCGAAACGATCTGTCTGATCCATTTGAAGTAATGTCAGCGGTTAATCAAGGAGATACACTTTCGTCCCTGGTCTTCAACCTAATACTGATTGAGGTAATTCAGCCTTTCAGCATTCAGTGAAAGACGACATTTTGCAGGTATGTATTTCAACGTTAGACGAAACGTTCGGCAAACTGGAGAGAATGGAAGTTGCACTAAAAATTAATCACGAAGACCCGAAATATATGTTGCGCACCAAATCAAGAAACACCCTGACTGATCTTGTTATGGAAGCTGTAGAAGAATTTAAGTATCTTGTTGTGATGCTTAACGTCAACGATCACACAATAATTGCCATACAAGAAAGCCTGCAAACAGCAAATCAACAAATATGGCATACTTTGTGCACGTAAAACGCTTCAAAAAATCACATCCTGACATACCTTTATGAAGTTTGGTCTATGACGGTGACTGACATGAACCATACTCGTATAGCAACTTTCGAAAGTACTGACGAAAAGGTGTGATTCAAACAGGTTGTAAGATGGCACATATCGTATTAGATACAATTCCGAGCTGGAATGGACAAAACGTCATAAAATACATAAAGCCTAACAAATATGCTGGCTAACTCAAAGATCACCGCAAAAAGCCTTCCAGAAAGAACCATATGGCATGTGAACCAGGGACAGGCCAAAGAAAAGGTCGATGATCTCAAAGAGTTGAAAGTACAAAACTGGTAGCACTTAATAGCGTTTCGGGAAATCTGGATGAAGATAGTTGCGAAAGCAACTGGTCCACCCGAGACTGTCTTGTTAAGGAAGAAAAAAAGGAGAAGCGAGCGGTTAGTCCAAGCAATTTTAAGTGTTTTTCACCCCGTTAGCCGAGTGCTTAGCATTACATACTACCATTAGAAAGACCTGTCTTAAATTCTGGTATGACCAACATCCAAAAGACACTCCTCGACAGGGAATGTCAACCGCTTCGATTGTATTTCTGAAATTAAATAAAAGTTCCTCATAAAATTCCATCAGCCGTTCAAAGGCGGCTTAGTATAAACTGTGGGTCGCTCCATTTGTTGGTAAAATATCAAGATTTAAATCCACAAATTTGAGGAGGAGGAGCTCGGCCGAAAATCGCTTCAACGGTTTTTTTGAATTATTTTAAATTATTTTTTTTCACATTAAAAAATTAGTTGTATAATATTTTTTATTCACGCTCGCTGTTTCTTCGTTTCTGTTCAGTTGTGTGTGCCCTTATTTCTCCGATCGAAAGATTACCTTTTCTATTTTCAGTAATCTGTTACTCTTTTGGATTAGAGGTCCAAGAATTTGACCGCTGTAAATCAAACTTGTCATAAAAATCGACTAAAATCAAAAAGTTATCGCGTCAGTCGGGTCTTTATACCAAAACGACTCGGATTTTTTTCCGGCCAGAAACTTTCACTACCGCACAACAACAACAACAACATTATTATTAATCGGTTGTTGTTACCAGTGAAGTAGTTTTGTCATCCATTCTTTCTACGACCCTTCGATTAGTGAAAGAGAGAGATCGTCGTTCCGAGCATGTTCGTCGAAAAGCGCTGTAACTTCCAGGGACAGTCTACAATATCTTTCTAACTCCTCCGTCAGTATTCAGATCAGAAGTTGGTAATCTAAGTTTTCCCTCCGACTGTTAACCTTTTTTGTTTGGATAGAGCTGAAGAGCAAACAATTGAGACCCCATACCAACGATAGACATCATGACGATATCATTATCAAGACAAGACAAAATATCTACAGCCAACAAGCATACAATCAGTTTACTCCCGTCTTTACACCTACCTTTCCCTTGACGATAGTCCCTTCATATTTATTTCATTTTATTTTATTTTTTAATGCTTTCAAATGAAAATGACATCGCAGAGTGAGAATTTTGAAGAAAACCGTATAAATTTAAAGTGAAATATTTTGTTTTTTTTTAAATTTTGGGTTAAAAAATTTGAATGAGAACAGACGACAATTCGTTGAACATAAAACATAAAACATAAAACATAAAACATAAAACATAAAACATAAAACATAAAACATAAAACATAAAACATAAAACATAAAGATGTTAAACTAACACGAACACATAATAATAACACATCAATAAGCAGGATAATACGCTCATAAAAGCATTCAAGCAATTTCGGTCAAATTCAACTCGTATGTTACACACACATACATGCATACACACGGTTTAGTCATAAATCAGGTATTTATGAGCATATCAATAATGGTTGAGAGACGATAAAAATGAAATAATCACATGACAGCAATTGGTAATGTAATCATTGGCTATCACATAGTACATATGTAAGTACCTCCACACATATGTACATGCATACATACATTCATACATACATATATGTTTCAATAGCTACTTGTTGTAGAAGAGAAGAATTCAGCTGAAAATACATAAAGGAGAATGAGACTTTGAAAACAGAACGAGTATAGCGCATTAACTGAAAAGAAAGAAAGAAGTGCAGAACAAACAACTGTTAAATGAACTAAAATGAAATTACTAAAATTGATAGAATATTTTAGTTTAGCTTTGAAGAGTTTCAAAAAAGAGCTCTCTTACCACCCATAGCATTGCATCTGCGTTGCGTCGTAGCCACTTTGGTATTATTTTTGAGTGTCTGAAGTGTCTACTTGGGTATATATTTATCAAGTAGTTTTCTTTGTAACACAACTGTTACCTACATTTATATCTAAAGAGTATAAATTCACATTAGGGTGGATCAAAACTGCATTGTTGTTGCTCATTGTAAGCTTCGTGAGCCTCTTGTGATTGTCGCACACGATGTTCAATCATTCCGTACGACGTACTGTATAATTACGTTGATTCGTTGTATGTCGGTAAAGCCGACCTCTTCTTCGCATCGTAACAAATTTCAATTTGTAATTTATCACTTTGTATGAAACACGCATAAAGTTTTCACTGAATAATTTTCAATAATTTACCTCTTGAATAACCGAAATAAATAAAGCAAACGCCTAAATTAAATGATTCAAATAAATTACAAAAAAAATTAATTTGAAAAAACAAATAAAAAAAAGGAAAAAAATTTTATGGAAAAAAGTCACTTTTTGGAATAAACCAATTTTCTGACTTTTCCTCAGGTAGAAGGTTTTTTCAGATCCACAACACACAACCCCTGAAAATTTCATCAAGATTGGTTCAGCGTTAAACCTTAGCGACATATTTGAAACACTTAGACTGTCAATTTTTGCTTTGTTAGCAGTTTCGAGCTATTCTGCTGTGAATCGGATACCCTATATGATATTAATTTTGAAATCATTCTTGTTCATAGATAATGATGACATACATTCCTGCCCAATTTTCGAACTCACCTTGTAATAGTCCGTCTGAGTAAAAGTCAGTCTGTCGCACAGAAACGACATTTTGAAGTAGTATGTCCTCCGCTTCCTTAATAACAGCTACTTTCGCCTGAAAGACACTGCAAGTGTTTGCAAGTCTAAACCTTCCAACGGTGGATGATTCCTGACAGAAGACGACCACAGCAACTCTTACGTCAAACTTGGACCAGTCCGCGAAGAAGTTAAAGTCTCATTACCTACAGAGTATCTGTCTCCTGCAGACTTTGTGTGAAGAGATTGTG
The DNA here is from genome assembly GCA_037013455.1 of Ceratitis rosa. Classification (NCBI taxonomy): domain Eukaryota; kingdom Metazoa; phylum Arthropoda; class Insecta; order Diptera; family Tephritidae; genus Ceratitis; species Ceratitis rosa. The sequence continues at coordinate 8,353,945 of JAWMAG010000008.1, read as the reverse complement.
ACAGAGAAGGGTAAGCTTGCCACCAGTGTGTAGATATAGTAATCCAAGGAACTAGTGAGCCTCTAAAGAACAACGACTTTTGTAGCGATAGCTCTACCAGCAATAACCACAATCACTATACTACATATGACGTTAAGCGATTCCAAATGCATCTCAGATGCTGATGAACGGCACGCGTGCAACGGCCACTAGTGTTTTATACCTTTTCAAATGAAATAAATTATTATTAGATACAAATTTCGAAGGCGATTTTTATGAATTTTATGGCTTAAGATAAAAAACAAAATTTTCCACTTCACAAACTTTTAGAGCAACCCTAATATGCATACCATATGTATGTATTTATGTATGATCAAAAACATTTCGATTATTTCTTCTTATTGTTTGCACAAGTACGAGTGCTATTACTTACTTCTTAGTAGCTGTGGCAATCTCAATAGTCGGGCACAAATATGTTCAGCTGACTTTTGTAAATAATACATACACACACACATAATTACATACAGATGTAAACAAGCATATATGGTATAACAGACAGCAAGGAGATGACCTTCTTTTACACTCTACACTCACCTTCGACATTTCCTTCTATAAAGTGTGTATATATCTTGAAGTATGTATGAGTGCTCTCAATGAATTTAGTGTACCTTGAAGAATTTCTGCGTGAGTCTGTACAAATATTATACTTGGCGCATAAACGTACATAACTAATAGTATGAGCACACTTTACTAAACATACTCCCATACGTATTATGATTATTATTAAATAATATTTGTTGCGTACAGCAAAAACAACACATCCATAAGTACACGTACATACGAGCACATAGGTATGTTTTTTAAGTCAACTTATGTGCAAAAGGCCAACGTTATTCGTTCAGAAAACTGTTAAAAGCAGCAATGATAGATAACAAGCATACAGTGAGTGGAAAAACAAATAATAACAATAATAAAGAATTCATACAACAACAACAACAATAACTGCTACTGCTGATGACCAAGTACGTGTGTGTTGAAATTTCAAAGACAAAATAAACGGATCGAAAGTTGTGTGAGTGTGTGTGTGTTCAAATAAATCGTGGCGTAAAACAAAGTAAAAGTTAAACCAAACTCAGAGAAAGGAAATTTTTAGAAAAAAAATATTTGTGCGTATTTTAGTGCAAATAGTATGTAAATATTATGTATGTGAGTAGATACATGAAAAATCATTTAAAATTTAAATTTAAACTTTTTAGCGCGCAGACGAAAAAAAACAAGAACATGTTAGAAAAACTGCTGAGTGTGTATAAAAATAATGTAAAAGTTTTGTGGACACTGCAGCTACATACATACATATACATATATTAACTACTATAATTGTCACTTTGTAACGCTGAAGTCTCTTTTGGCCAAGCTCCTCCGCCAATTTGTGTTGTGGGCTTGCTGTTTTTTCAACAAACGGAGGG
>JAWMAG010000008.1:6722500-6962500 GCA_037013455.1 Ceratitis rosa | reverse complement strand
GATAGGCCATATTGTGGAAGTTTATCCCACGTTAATTGGCTCGGACTGTGGGATCGACCTTTTTGTAGATTGAGCAGAGCACACTTAGGTTCCAGTCGACAGGCACCATTTCATTCCACTAGAAGTTGATGCATGCACCTCATCGGTCCTTTGCTGCTGGACCGGCGATGGACAGATAAAAAAGTTATCAAAAAACTGGTTAAATGAGATTTTTAGTATATTTACATGACGTAATTAATACAAATTTAAATTCCCGAAAAAATTAACAGCAATAAAAAGCAGATAATTTAGATTTATTAATTAATTAAAAATGTCATTTATTCAATTTTACTGAATAATTTTGTACGCAAATATAGTAATTAAGCCATTTTGCATGATTTAGCTAATTGAAATACATTTTAATGGGTTTTCCAAAAAAAAAAAAACAAACAAAAACAACACACAATGCTATGAATGACTTAATTTAATCAAAACACCGTCAATCAAGCTATAATGACATTTGAGTAGTTGAATATTAAATAGTAGAATTTCCACATTTTTCACACTTTGACGCAATTAGTGCGACACATTACAAAATTACATAGCACGAACTAGCGCCAGCAGCAACAACAACAACAGTGACACCAACAGCAGCAGCAGCAGCAGCAGCAAGAGCGACAGTAGTTTTTAAGTGCCCGCTGATTAACATAAATTACAAATAACAACAAATAATAATTGCCATGCCAAGTTGCCGCAAAGCATATAAATACATTCATACATTCATACATACATACATACGTACACACAATAATTCATAATTGCTGCGGCAAAAACAACAAAAGTATTATTTGAAAAGGTGAAGGTAAAGGGGGGTGTCATATTTCGTAGCGTTGCACGTGCGCGCATTTAACCCCACAGAGCGGATAGGGGCGGCGCAATGGCCGTAAAGTAAGCGTTAATGTAAGCGATACATTTCACACACATACAAACAAAAATATTTGTTATTAAAGAAATGAAAAAGGCATTTTCATTTCGGAATGTGCAACATTAGATTTTTGTTGTTGCTATTAACCAGTTTTCGATGTTTATCATAAAAATTTTTTTGTATAAGGAAACAAATATCAGATATGAGTTGCATAAAAACAATTTTTCTAAATGACAATGACAGATGCGCGAATTGATGAAAGAAATGTTTTTATCCTGAGACAAAAAAAAAAGAAAGAAAAAAAAACGACAACCCAAAATGGGGTGGTGTTATGGGCATATGGGCTGGTTGTTGGTGGGTTTTTCGCCCACTTAAATAGCTGGTGTTGCAAGTTGATGTTGCACGCATCATGTTACTGATAAGCCACAGCGATATTTCATGCAACTCTATACGGGGGTTGCAGTGTAGTTAATAATATTTCGTTGGCGTTGCCGTCGCCTCGCTTTATTGCCTTTTTCAGTTCATTATTTGAGGATTAGTCAAAGTGGTGCACTTTTTTTCAACACCTCTACGTAAACACACACAATCACATGTACATAATACAAAGCTTATTAACACGTTTGGGTATTCAAGAGTTGCATTAGTTGGTTGGCTCTAGCAGGGAGCGGAAGGTGGTGCCACAGAAAACAACTGTCGAAAATCAAAGTTTGAATCTTCCCCCGAACGACAGTTATTGACGGGAAAGCAATGCAACAGACGTCAGAAATTAGGTGAGAGAGCAATTGATGCTGCTGCTGCTGCTGGTTACCATATACCTCATGAACATTGCCTTATCTAATAGTAAGTATGTACGAGTACATGAAACACTTTAGGGCAATACACAAATTAATTTCTTTTTTCGGAAGCATAAAAATCATATAATAATTCCTTCCCCAAGCCTTAGAAATATATTTTAAAACTAAGTTTTTTCTGTGTATTTCCAATTTTAAGCCACGAAGATTGGTTTAGGTTGAACTGGTTATCCTAAGCCGCCTCCGAACGACCGATGGTTGAGCTTATTATTTCATGTCAGAAATACACTCGGAGGGCTTGACATTTCCTGCCTAGGGGCGACCGCAATAAGGAATATTACTTTTGGATGTTGGTTGAACCAGGAGTCAAACCCTGAATGATAGTATAAGACGTTAACCGCCCGCGTTTTGCCCATAGATGATAAAGCGTCCACAGTCTTACCAGAAGCACTGTATTTGACCAAAGCTCTGTTCGGCTGCAGTTGACCATAGCTGATTGAAGTCTCATTAGCTGCTCCTCTTGACTATGATCAACTTCTACCTGCCCAGCACCATTAACCAAACTATCACTACTATCAGCCTATAGGCTAATCTGTTGGTCGTTAGTAAGAACTTATTATTTTTCAAAAGAATTTTGGTGAATCTGCATTCCTGGGTTCGTTCTTAAAGTAAATATACTCCTTTGATGATATAAGGGTATTTTTTGTTCAGTTTTTAATTCAGTGAGAGGGACTAGCAAGGCCTTAGCCATATCCTTATTTTAGCCAGTTCATCGATTATCTTATTGCCTTCGATCGTTCAGTGTTATTACACCACTAGCCTTTTGTTCGGCTCCTTACTCCTTTTGTTCAGTAGCTTTGCCCCTGTAAACTGTAAACTTTAGCCGCTGCTCATTTTAGAACCAGCTGTAAAAAGTCCTTTGCTTTATCTGTCGGTCACTATTGTAGAAGCTTCCCGAAAATCAATTGTCGGACAATGTAGTAATGTAAGCAGTTTTATAACTCAAATTTAATAGCCTACCCGATAAGAAGGGTTGTAAGTCAATTGGCCGATCAATGCTATTCCCAATAGTTTAGGCTGTAAATTGATCTCTTCTTATTTCCTTGTGAATAGAAGTTGGCCAGTCTTATCAGAATTGGTCAGAAATCCAAGAGTAGCCAAACTGTTCCAACTTTCGATATTACCCATTTTAAAACACGAATACTGTCGTCCACACAACATTGTGCACTGCTGTATTTACTGATTTCCCCTTACTTTCATCAAGAGACGCACCAATGCTTTGAGGAGGATTGCTATTGAGGGGAGTGGGCGGTAGTTCCAAGATTCATTTATTGAATATTCACAACCCAGATAGTGATTGATACCATATTATTCTAAGAGAAAAAGCGAGCTACCTGGGATTAACCCTGGGGAGCAAACTCTCATCCAAATCTAACTTAGGTGATAAGGTAAAGAAGGCCGCATTTGCAGTTTATACTTGCAAAAGAATGGTGAGGCCTAAATAAGATTTAAAATAGTACCTTGAGTAACACATCCTGGCTGGATACGGCAGTCGTAAGACCAGTTATGACTTACGGTATTTTGGCTTGGCGACCAATTATAGTAAGCATTAAATTGGATGGAAAATATACAGAGAACGTCTAGTACAAGTACTGTGATAACGACTTAGACACTATATATTATATACATACATTTGCTGTCTATAGACTTATAATGCAGGCGATTTGCTGCGAAGACGGCACTCATGTTGCGGCAATCTTACCTATTAGCTACCCGTAGTAAAGGGAGTTCTCGCAAACTTAGCTATTTCCCTTTTTTTTATCAATATTATGGAATTTCGAGAGCCTCTGGAAATAAATTTTAAGTTATCAATTAATCTTGCTCTCCACTCTAGTGAAGAATTGAATAAAGCGAAAGAGGCTAAGGCATATGGATTATAATCAATCAGATCCAAATTTAAAAATTGGGTAGGATGAAATGTCTGTTCAACAAAGTGAGGAATCAAAAATGCCTTTCGTTTTTCAGACATAGAAAGAGAGTTTGCTGTTTTCACAAAGACACTTCTTACTAGAAAAAATATTTACATATACGCCAATATTAAGTTCTTTACCTTAATAAGCTTTTCTAAGACCATAGGGTAGTTCAGAGAGGTCGTGTGGGGGGAACTCAGTCACAGAAGTATTACAATGGGCCTTTCAATGGCCTAAGTGGCCCCAAGACAACCACTCTATCTACCAACTTTTCAATATTCATATTTATATAATTTTTTGTATAGAATTTAGAGCCTCAAAGAAGGTAAAATTTTAATTATTACACGTTTTTTCTACAACTCTTTAGATTGTTTTTAGGAAAAGAAGAAATGGGACCACCTTAAGCAAGTATGGTTATACACACACACACACACACACCACACACATCGGATTAAGCCAATGAAATATGCCATTTGCATCGATTTTTGACATTCTCCAGCTTATACGCCCAACAGTATGCAATCATTTTTGCTTTGAACTTCTATTAGCGACAGCCACATGTTAGTACTTATGTTATATTCTGTTGTATATGTATATATGCAGCACTACTTAATGTATGCCAAGCACGTGCATTTCTACGATTGTGGGCTGCCACCGTTGCAGTAGTTACAAGCAACACACAGCACATACATACATGCATACATACGTAGCCTCTGGCCAAACTACGAACATTTGCTTGTCGAAAACTAAAAATCGACACGGCAATCAACGTCAGCTTTACCGGGCCACACGTGCCGTTAATACCGAATTTGTGAGGAATTTGACTTTGTCTGCAATACACATGCATTGCCGTAGATATGAAATTAGGACGACGACGCTGGGAGGCTGTGTTGCATGTCTTCGTGCTGGCAGCATAAAATGCCTATGAAGCAAATTACATACACATGTAGCTGCATAAATACATAAATATAGTGTGGTTGGGTGGGCCAAGTTACCTTCGCATGCTTCGCTAGGAAAAGGGGGAGTTGTGTTGGCGTGGAAAATCTGTGGAAGATTGCAGCCACAATGACGACGCTGACAAACGATGAGCACACGTTTCCAATTATTGGTGTCATAAAGACGTTTGGACAATGGGTAAATTGACTTGAAATGTGTTTTTTTTTTCGAAATTCTCTGCCTCTTCTTCTTCTTCGCCTTAGTTGTGTGTTGACGCACATGTCAACATAATCAATTTGGTAAATATTTTGTGCTCGTTTCATTGCATCGCACAAATCATCATGCATGAGCTCGAAATGCATTATTCATGTGATTCGGTGTGCAGTTGCTGATGAGCTTAGTTCACCTTTGAGGGGGAATTGAGTTTGGTAGTTTAAACATTTTTCAATGAAATAACTTATGGAGATGAATTAAATATAATATTTGTTTGAGAACCATATATCTTAAGCCAAACCATTCCCTCGAAAACTCCCAACGTTGACTCATCACATGTTGTCATCGGCCATGCTGAGTTGGACGCCGCGCAGTACTGGTGTTTTGACAGGGGGAATCTTGCATCACCTTGTACAATAAAAAGTACTAGTTCACTTTGTTTATGTTGGCACAGAGGCCACGAAGGCAACAAGACAAAATTCCTTGTTGTAGAGATGCTTTTCAATAAAGGTAATTAGTCCATGTAACGCAGGTTCTGTCGATTTTCTCTTCTAATAGGCGTGCTGATCATTTGACACTGGCCTCCTATCAATGATTCGAGAGAGACGGTTAACTATGATTCTCTCTAATGCTTTCAGCCCAAAGAAGAAAGATTTATGGGCCCGAAGTTCTGAGGGTAACTATGAGTGCTCTTGTAAAATATAGTTCCCTGTCTATTTTGCTCTGCAGTTCTTATAACTTTCTCCAGAATTAAATTGATGAAATTACACAATGAACAGCCACCCTGTCTGAAACCTCGTTTGATGCCGAACGGCGCGGAAAGGTCCCTCCCTATTCCGATAGCGCTTCTGGTATTTTCCAGCGTCAGTGAAAGATTCAGATATAGAGTGACAGATGAAAATGAGGAGCATATCGATTCCTTTCTCAAGGGTATTTCCATGATTTGGCGCAAAGTGAATATCTGTTCAATGTTATATTTACCAGATCTAAAGCCACACACTGATAAGGTCCAAGCAGTTTGTTGTCCGAACAGTGGGTTTTAGTCTTTCAAACGATATGCTCAATAGGACCTTATATCTGACATTGAAGAGGCTTGTTCCATGGTACTTGGCGCAGGCCATGGGGTTCCACTTTTTGTGGATTGGGCAGAGTACACCGAATTTGCCTTCGTGCTTATTATAATTATTATAAGTTGCTTCCTAGCCTAACACTTACAGAGAAAGTCAAGTTTTTATTTCAAAAGCTAATAGTTAATATAATGATACAGACTACGCCATTTGTTCTTCTACTTGGATAATTGAATGACTAATTCCACGAAGACACGCGACATCCATAGTCAATAGCAGAAGACACAGAAGAAGTCACAACTCTTTTGCTTTCTTTTGTTTCAAAGTCTTTATGATTTACATTATTGTTGTTATTTTTTAGTTTTTTTCTGTATGTATATATGTATTTCTTATAAATCACTAATTTATATGTAGCTTGATAGTCATTAAAAATGTTGAATAGTTTCTGAGACTTACATTAAAACATATGCATATATGTATGTATGTATGTATGAGTACAAAAAATGTTTCCACACAAATTGAACTTAAATAGCAATAAATAAAATACAATATTGTATATACATATACATATATTACCAAATAAAATGGGTAAGTTGTATTTTGGTTTAAATAAACATACATACGTGTACATACATAATTATAGAAAAAGGAAGACTAGACAAATTTTATTGAACTGAAGACTCCGCCCCAACCAATCAACGGATCATTAAAAACAAATCTCCTTACTTCAACACTTTCTTCAGCCTCTTCTTTTAATTCTCGTTCTTATTCTTGGTACGTTCTTCGCTTTTTATATTCACTCATACATATAATATTTTCCCATTGTTTTTGTGCTTCTTCGTGCTTGAACTTAATTTTATTTCCATTATTCTTTGGCTGTCAATCGTAAATGAGGCACATAAAAAGAGGCCATCAACTCTAAACGGAAATGATTAAAACGATTATTGAAATGTCCACAATCGATCGTATCAAGCGACGTCGACGTCGACTTCGATGCCAACGACTGTATGGGTGGCTGAGCGCTTTTTGTTTTGGCTGCTTTTCTGTTTGACGATTTTTAACTCGTGACTCTTCTTGGCCAAATGCGCTTCTCTGCTTTTGATTTTATGACATAATGACGGAAATTGATATGAAATTCATGAAAATGGCCACAGTTAGGCGGGCACTTAGGCAGGCCATTAGCCAGGCTGGCTGAAAGTCATTGAAACGCTTAAGCGTTTTAGGCCTTAAACATTTATGCTTTTATTTTCAAATGTATAAATTTTTTTTTTTTGTTTTTACTTAAGAAATTATGTTGTGAAATTAATATGTTTCCACAGCCGGCAGTAATTTAGTGACATTCGCCGCTTCCTTGCCCTATTCTAAACCGAAAATAAATCATACAAGGAGTTTCTTCTAAGCAAACTTCTTGTTAAATTACACGCTTCATTGAATTTCTAAATGAGCCTTCTCTACTTTTAATTCTGTTACCTCGCGCTGGTTTTGCTGTAGGTCTGTGAACTGGATACCCAAGTACGGCCAACATGTGTATTCTATTCTAAGTTAAAGGCATAGGCGGCTAATGAAACAACTCGCTTTTCTTAGAAGTAATTTTGCGTTCTTTTTGCAGTTGACTTCGCATTTATTGCTAAACGGCTGTCAAGAGGAATTTGCGTCATTTTCCAATTTCAGGTTTCCCCTACAACCTGTGTTCAGTTTAAAATTTCATCTAATAAAATCTCATATAACTAAGCCGCAATGGACTGGCGCCAGATAGTTGCGCTGGTAATTGAGGAATCTTTACTCAAATTTCTAAAGAGAATTGTAAAAATATAACTTAAGCAAATCTTTATAAGTCGCCATCGTCGAAGTGAACTAAATATTCCGCTGATAGGACAGAATGGACAAAATATTCAGCTTCAAATTGAAAAGGTAACGAGACCCGGAAAAGGAACTTACACATGTAGAACTTACACTCTGATCTCGATGTGAGAGAAGAATGAAACTTTCTTTCTAACGAGGCTTTGTAAGCTCGTTAGTTAAACTATGTTCATCTCTTTCCCAACAATGGCACGCCATCCGTTCGTTTTTTCGTTATTTGGCGTCAGTCGGAAATTCCAAGTAAAATCAAGTCACACTCCACCTCTGCTCTTCTCTGAGAAAAAAAATCTTTTTTGCCCATCCTGGCGTTAAAATCACGTAACTCGATTTTGATATCGTGGCGGGAGCAGCGCTCCTAGAAAGCATACTACGCGCTTCGCTGCCGTCGGTGCGAGGGCGCCAATCTGCGATATGTATTGTTGAAGAATTTCGTTTTGATGCGGATTATGGGTAGACGTTCATGCAAAGGTGTAAATCCAGCACCGTAATTGCGCTCTTTTACGAGACCACCCTAATAGATTTCATAAGGAATTACCTTCGTCTTCCGTCCTTGTCCCACCTACCATGATTCTGGGACGATGGTGGTGTCAGCCTTTAGTCTAACGAGGATAACAGTCAGCTTGGCAGCGACCCGTTTCGAATTAAGAAGACCCGAAAGAGGCCATTCAACATCGTGCGCAACAATTGAAGCTGTGCCCATTCACTTTATGGAGATTTTACGTACCGATCTCGGTTTACGGGCTAACAAAATCCAACTCATGCGGTTCGCACTTTCAGTGAATGGCCTCGAACTCCTCCTCCATCTTTTTGATGTGCTTCTTGATGTTTTTTCGAGACATACAGTTTATACCAAGCCGAATGGCTGATGACCTTTAATGAATATCTCTTTATATTTATGCCAGAAATATACTTGGTGAAGTTGAGATTCCATGTCGAGGAGCGAAAATTAAAAAAAAAACTAACCTATTTTTTTTAAAATCAATTTTCGGATGTTGGTCGGACCAAGACTCGAACAGAAAGTATTGCGAATTACTCGGCTATCACGGCTGCCAAATATTTAGTCTATCTTGATCTTATACATTTCCCCAAGGAAATAAGACTTTCACACAAGAAAGCCCTATTGAGAATGATGGAAGAGGGGTTAGGGAAATGAAAACCATAACTAAGAAAGAGGCAGAAATAAAAGAAAGGATACCTCTAACAAATTTCTATAGAGATGAAATATTAAGGATATCAAATTTCGACGCCAATTTCGAAATATCCCTAGGGGAAAAAAGATCTTGAAACCAAACGCAGGTGCAAAAAATAAATAAAACCGCATTCCCACACCCATGTGTGGTACACAGATGGATCAATGGCTACTGACGGAATAGGAGCGGGTGTCACGGGCCCCATGGGGAAATACCTTAGCATCCTTCAGGCAGAGGTCTTTGCCATTACAACATCTTCAGACCTCGTACTTTAAAGGAAAATGGTTAACCAACATCTTTCAGGCCTGATAGGTTTTTTAAGAGCATTAGGTCTGGTTGAAATGATGTGAAGAGATCGGAGGGCACAAAGCACCACGGGTCGCGGTGCATATCCTCCTTACAATCTATCTAAATATCTAGTCTATCAAATGTTGTTCTTAATCTGCGCGGGTCCGGAAGTTGACTTGAATTTGCAAATTTGTGAAAATGTAATTAAATGTTTTATGATTTTTATATTCCAACCGACCAAAAAAAGAAGCTTAAAGCTCGATTATTTCGAGAGAATGCATTACAGCTCATAATGTTTCGGGAGTCAAAATATGTATGTACTTTCTTACCAAGAAAATAAAACCGAATACCCACTGCGACGACTACTTACCAACAACCTATTTTTTTTTGCTTTTATTCTCCAACTAATTGTAGCTTTTGTAAAAACACTGTTATTTGCCGCAATAAATACAATCACCATTTCGGCTATTATGACATTCTCGCATTGTTTATTTTCTTTTAGTTGTCACATGTTATTTGCTCGCTGCGTCGTACAACTGTCAATTTGACAATTAACGTGCAAGTGTTGCCGCATAATTTCGTGTCGATGTTATTGTTGTTATTTGGTAACGTTTATGTTTTCATTGATAACAATCAAATTTAAGGTAAACAACTGTTAGATTTAAATTTATTTCTATTTCAAATTGTTTTTGATTATTTTTTGTTCGATTTTTCGTTTGTTTTTTTTTTTGTTGTTTGTTGTGCAGGCGCCACCAGCAACTGTTATTTAATGAACAACAAGAAATATAGTTTGAATTGTCAAAATAGCTGTTGAATGCCGAGCATGTCAGCATGCATACCGAGGGACCTTTCGTGCTGCTGCTGCTGCTGCTGCTGCCTCGGCTACATAGTTAGCATTGTTGGTGGCTCACCTCGCCGACTCACTTTGGCGGCAACTCGTTTGTTTGGGGCACCACGTGGGGTCGCTTTGCTTTTATTGTGTTTTACAACAATGTTGTTGCTCTTTCATTTATTTATGTAAATGTCAATAGGTTTGTTTGTTATTCATTGCTGGGTCAGCAACATAATTTAAATGAAATTAAATACCGCCAGCAAATGTTGTGTGGCAAGGTGAATGCATACCACGATACCTATACATATATGCGTGTACACACATATGCCCACATACATATGTACGAGTATGTGGCTAAGTACCTGTTTGTAACACATCTGTTTATTTGATAAATACCTTCGATCTTTATCGCGACACTCATTTGTGCTGGAAGGTGTGGTTCGGAGCTCTAAATAGTCACAGTGATTAGCGTTGATTTACAAAACTTTCGCCTACTTTTTCTTGTTCTTTTCTTATAGCATTTATTTTCACGTTTCCTACAAGTGCTCAGGTTACTTAAAACAAATAGCATGTTAAGCATTTCGGTTTCGTTTTCTTATCGTCAAATATTTATCTGAAATGTTAGGAAAATCCAAGTTTATCGTAAATTTGAAGCTCCTATGATCTTCTTGATAACAACTCAAGTATGTTTAGTGTGATTGTACCGAAAGTGATTATTGACAGGTTTGAATTTTAGTCATTATTTCACCTGACTCTGGGACACATTGACTAACTTGTCCGTAGCAAGTGACCCTGACTTCTGTGCAACTCAGGTGGACTTGAGTTTCCTACCAAGAAGGATTCCTGGATTTATAAAGTTGACTGAGATGATAAATATCTCCAATAGTTAGATGTATAGGATTACTTAACCGAGACATGTCTTTGATAAGTGGAAGAAGGTTTGAACGCAAATATGAACTCATATTGCTAAAGTCTTCATAGCCGAGTCGACAACACTGCGCCAGTCGTTGAAGACACCAAGTAAAGCCAGATCTTTCCTCACCTGATCTTTAAAACGGAGCTTTCACCGGCTGGTACTGTCAGAAAACGCTGAACACTGAAGAGCTGTCGTTCATATGGACGTTGCGTGAAGGGCCATATAGGTATTCCAAAATTTTTGACCCGAATATTTCTAGCGCCAGATATCGTTGTTATTGTTGTTATCGCGGGCAAAGTATGTTGAATTCGGCGAGGTGATTTAACAAGAAGTCCAGGCAACCAGCTGGTCGATGAATTCGGGCCAGTGAGGAGCGAGTATTAGATGAGTGGATTTTATGGAGCATACAGAGCGGTGGTTAGTGTCGTGTGGGGCTCACTTTTCAGGCAGGATATACGATGAATATGTACAGTGTTTTTAGTTGGGCTGGTATTACCTGGGTCTCGATAGGTAGCACGAACTTTTCGGCCATTCACGCCAGATGTCGACATCATCGACGTTTCATATAACAGGATGGGAATCATGAACTGCTTGTAGAGTTTAGAGTTTGTTTACACAGAGAGGATTTTGCTACTCAGTTCAAAGTAGCATCTCCAAGTTAGAGTGGTTGAGGGTGTTGGATTTCGTGGTTGCGTGTCTGCAGCTACACTTCAAGGTACATCGTATCGTTGGTAGATGTGCACGCAAGGGAGTTTTTTCATCTGCATTTCCCTTCACCTCTGAATGAATTTCTCTACTCGCACTTCGTCAAAGCATGATTATACAAAATGTAAACTCTAAAGGAAAGTAACATATGACCCCGTTGATGATGGATTTAGGCAATTAAAGCTCTTCGAAGTTATTACAAAGCGGAGTGGAGTCGAGAGAAGGTAGTGGAGTTCGACTTAAAAGTACTAAAATTAGAAAAATAGTTACATTTAGCTCCCCCTAGTTTCTGCACCCTCATTTTTTGAAGAAAATATTAAGGAGAGTAGAGTCGTCGTAGGACACAAACTTATCGAAGCTTCTTGGAAAATTTAGAATTTTACTTTGATAAAAGATACGAACCTGGAAAGTACTAGTTTTTGTTCAGAGACTGAGTTTATTAATTGGAATGAGCAATAGTAATGAGCTCGTTTTCTGTATCCACTTCTACAACACTACCTCAATATTTTGATGGTTGTGGGGATTACAAGTTAGGTCTCTAAGTATTTTCTAATACGTCGGGAAAGTCTTTAAAGATGATTTCCCATGCTTGTTCCGACATCACGGGAATTTGAGGCATTTCATGCACTATCGCGGTGGTTACTTAAGCTTTCAAAGTGACTTTTTTCGTCAGTTCTTCAACCTCCTCTGACCACTAGTGATTTGCGCAAACCTCAAAATTAAACCTTTCAAGATTTATATGTATTCCCTGCTATGTGCGTTGTACTTACTAGCCTTTGCAGATATACGACTGCAGATAGATGCTTCCATTAATTTACCTTTAAGCCTTGAGATGTATGAATTCGTTCTCACATTTTTTTCTGTGAAGAAGTCACAGTCTCTTCCTCAGTCCCAGCCGCCTGACCAGACAAGTAGATTTACTTTTACTGTCGTTGTACGTATGTCTGACACCAAAAACAATTTCACACAAAGTTACTAAATAATAATTATATTACAACGCAATAAAACCGAGACGAGAAATAAGTAATATTTCTTTAATTAAACATTTACTTAACCCTTTCTTTGCGCTTTCTTTCCACTTTTTCGCAGACTTTTCTCAATTTCACTTTGCCCTCATAAATATCTAATGCACTTGCCAACTAATTTCATTTAAGGGAAAATTGCTGTCAACACTTTCGTCCTTCCTCAGACCGTTACCTTTCCCCGCTTTCGTGCGCCATCCTTAGCGGTAATGTAAAAGTGTCATTTTCACTTCGTGGCTTTTGCTGCAGTGCATCATTTGAGTTCATTTCATTTGTCAAAAGGAAATGCTGAGAGAGAGAGAGGAAAAAAGAGGTAGAGAGTTCTTAGCGGAGCCGCGCTTTTGGCGTGAGCAGGAATGCCAAAGTGACATTTGACGCAAAAGAAGAGGAAGAAGATGTGAAGGTAAGGTGGAAATGTGTAGAAAAGAACAAGAAATCGCAATTTGTCATAATTTGTGGAAACGTACAAAGTAGTGCGTTTTGAAAGCGCAAATAATTTTTACTTTGTTAGCACTTTGTAGAGATTGCTTTCAGCAGCACATAGTGAACGGGCATTTTACTGTATGTAGTGTAAAAAGACATAGCGAAAGGCAATTGGCGACAAAGTAAGCAGACAAGTAGCCAGAAAACGCGGGGATAAATGACAGGGGTGATGGCATCTCGTCCTGCCAATGCTTGCTGTCTTGACAAATTCAGAGCAGAAGCCGAAGCTGGAGCAACATCAGCAGCTGTTGTTAGCAAAGTCTGGCGCAGCAATGTGTAGAATTGCCCAAAATCGCATGACAAGCCAACCAAGACACACTTCAGCAATTCAAAGCCCGCAGCTTCGGTTCTTCTTGTCAGTGCGGACTACGCTTAATATGTGTGGAGAACCACATATGCACACTGCCAGCAGAGTAAACACATAATTCACTCACGAGACCATTGGCATTTCTTATTCGACGATTTTGTGGCTTTGTTGTCACAATATTTGCTCTGTTGTCAGCTCTTTTTTTGTTATGTTGAGGGCAATTTTTTCATTTATTTTTTATATTTCACTTTATTACTTTTATTATTATTCGCATTATTTGTTATTTATTTCCCAGCACATCTCTTTGCCTGCTTTGCCGCTTGCTATTTATCAACTTTGTTGCCTTTTACTAATTGGATGAACTGATTCGCTAAATTTATGGCAACCATTGCTGCCTCCCGTCTTCAAGCCAAATCGAACTCATCCGACGTTGTAAGCAGCTGCTGTTGTGAGATGAAGCCATTTCGTTGCTTCTCGGCTCAGCTCCTCAGCTCAGTGGCTGAGCGTTGTTAATGTGCTTTACGCTTTGATACTTCGCAGAGTCCAGGCAAAAAAAGGGAAACAGAAAACAAAACAAACAAGGAAGAGCTAAGTACACTCGAGTCGGATTTTGCTATGGAGTTAATAGTAACTAAGTGCTTAATCTAGTCTAGGTATTGTTACAATGGCTGTCTGATACCAAGTTTAAGAGCGCCGCTTTATCTAGCTTTAAGAACTCTATTAGTTTTGCTGCGAGCTGCGAAGCCCTAATTGTCTAAGTTATGTTCTTGATAAAGTCAGATAGTAACAATGGATTTGTTTTAACCTCGCTGATGTCTGCCTTCTTACGTTTACTTCGTGCACCACCATAGTAGAGAGTCTTTTTACCGGTTTTTGTATTTCCTTCGCGGCTGAGTTGACTATGTTGGGCGTGGTATTTGAAAGTTTAGAGTGTAGTGTGAAAACTAAACACATGAAGTATTCACATTGTCTACGATCGGGTCTAGTAGTAGGATTTTAACCCAAGATCGTTCGATCGTTGAACTCCGAGCACATCTTCGGTCTTTCTGTTTGAATGACGATAAGCTGTCTGAACGATTTTGCATCCAGCTATTATACAGTTTCTCTTTTTCGTGGTGTACCTTGGGCAACGCCAAAAACCGCTGTTTTCTGAATAGATTCATTCTTTGTTAATCAGCCATCCATAATAGCCGACTCCAGAGTGCGTTCCACCAGTCGGTTGGCAGCTTAAGTTAAATCCCCTTTCCGCTACGGACGACGCCAATCCCTCGTTCTCATATTGAATCATGAAATCCTTTTAAGGGTATTTCAGGTATCGGGCTATGTGTATCGTTGACATCTTTAGAAGTGTTCATTCTTCTCTTTGGGCATTTTTCACCATTCAAACTTCCATAAAAACCCTTTTTCTAAACAAGTTGTATGTACCATCGCGTTCTACTCTATCGCTTTTCAACGCTTTCCTCGATTGTTGACGGCAATCGGTTGTTCGTCGGGATTTACTCGCCACAATTGCCATTATTCATTTTCTGATTCCATTTGAGCGCAGCGCGCGTGTTTTTTATCTGCTGAGCGCCAGCCAACATTCGCGCACGCCGCAGTAATTGCTCAAGCTACTCTCGATTTATTTCCCCCCAACTACAACAGTTGGATTTTTCATGCGTCTCTTTCTTTTTTTTTTTGCTCTTTATTAGCTGCCATGCTTTATTTCCTTTTATTGAAACATCGACGAACACAAACACAAGCAAACACATACACATATGTATGTGTGTGTATGTATGTATATTTTTACAAGCAATATTATTCAAAGGCAAGCGGGCAACATATTACCCATAATGAAAAGTAGAAGCAGCAGTAGTGCGATGAAGAGAAGAAGAGCAGGAAGAGGAAGCAACAGCAATAGCAGCAACAGCAGCAGCAGCAGCGATAGTAAAAACTTCTTGTACCGCCTTCCCATTTTTCTTTGTAAACGAAATTGCTGATGAAAGCTGATTTATATTTATTAGTCTGTAATATGTTGCATGTTTGTTATATTTATATGCGCCTGTACACACTCACTCACTCTCAACTCGTGTCTGTGTGTGTGTGTGTGTATGTAGGTATTATTTGGCTGCAGCATCGTCGACATGGTCCATAAAAGCATCTCTCACATGATTCAATTTGACTTATGGTCAATTTTTTAAATTGAATTCTTTGCCTCTGCAATTATTGCAATAAAAGAAGGCATTTTTTGCTTTTCTACTTTTGCTTCTGCTTCTGCTTCTTCTTCCAGTTTTTCATTCACTGCTGCCGACAATCTGTTTAATGATTTGGGGCAGAAATCTTCTGTTACAATTGCCGTCTTGACAGCAACATTATGGTCATTTAGTGTGAGATATGTTGCTATCGTTTAATCGAATTAAGAGATAAATATGAATTATGACGAGATTATTAATGAGTAAAAAGGGGGGCATATAAGAATTACAAAATATTTTAATTATGCATTTAAACGTTACATTTCACGTAAAAGAAGAAGAAGAGATATGGGGTCCTCTTTAGGGGCCTACTAACTCAAAAATGTGTAAATAAGAAAATATGATATTTTAGAATGAAAATTGGCAACATTTTGTAGATATGTTTTTTAAATAATTTGTATTTTTTTAAAATTATAATAATAATTAAACTTAAAAAACCGCAAAGAAATTTCTAAATGAATTTGGATAATGTAGAATTCTTGGGTGTACTTGAGATAAAAATGGCAACGAACGTTGCTACGGCAAAAGTAAGGTATAGCTTTCGTACGCCTTCTGAATGACCTAATGATCTAAAGATCACACTGATGAATAAAAAACTGTATGGATAATAAATAACAGGAAAGGATAGAGATGTGACTATGGGTATGCAAACTTTTCTATAAAGAAAATTGACAACATAGTCAACGTGACGTATAAATGGTAAGTTTTACTTAATTTAGCTGAAAAAAAACGGAAAGAAAAATATCAAAGGAAATTGTGAACGCTCTTGCAGTAGTCATAAGAAAAGAATTCTGGTAAGAAAATTGGCAACATCGATACGATACTTATAGAATAGAATTTTATAAGAATACAAAACTCAATGTATAGGTAGTGAATTTTTTCTACAGAAGCAGGAAAAGTTCGTGCCGATGTAGTCAGAGGAAAATAAGAAACACGGAAAAGTTTTCCAAAATGGTGAAAATTTAATATAATAACAACACACGTCTTTTTCTAGTACCAAAAGTATCGTTTTAAAACATTTGTGTAGGTTTTACTAGGAATAAATCTGCCAAAAAAGAAAATATCTAAAAGAAAAGTACAACAACGCCTCATATATTGGTTAACATAGCTGTATTAAAAAAAAAAACAGTTTATCGATAACGAAATATGGAAAACATAACATATAAAGGCTCTTGTTGTAAAATTAAAACATATTTTAATATGAAAACTGGCAACATTGTATGGTAAAAAATTATGGTAAAAAACTTCCAATAGAAAAATTCATAGAATAGATAAAATCGTGCATCTGACTAAAGGCGACTTTCTTTTTGGAAGGGTATTATTAAAAAGGTTTACTTGGAAGAAAATTGGCAACAGTGTCTCGAGTATGATAAAAGATTCTCATTGAGAAAAAAATTCATAAAAAAATACTACTCACGTGACGTATTTGATTTAAAAGAGAAATTCTTTTAGAAGACTTTCCACAAGAGCATTTATTGTACTTTAAAGAAAATTGGCAACAGTGTGTCCAATAATATAAAAGATTGCCAATGTTTAATATGTAAAAAAAAATCATTATTCACGTTACTGTATTTGACTGAGATGAAAATTTCTTTTTGAATAACCTGGTTGGAAATATTTACTATAAAGAAAATTTACAACAGTGTGTGGAATATGATAAGAGATTTGAAATTAGCGAAGTGAAGGATTAAAATTATCATTGTTGTCGTTGCTGCTTCTAAAATAAAAAAATTCTTATTATATAAGGCTCTAGCTAATAAGGTTTTTTTTTTCAAAGAAATTTGGCAACAGTGTTCCGAATTACAATTTAAACTATTACTGGAAGTTGGATAAATCATAGCAAGTGCTATAAATAAACAAAATATTGTAAAATATTAACAACGGTAGCCAAAAACCGACTTCTTTCATAACCGAGTAAATCTACAATTTATTTAATGATAAAATATGACTTGATCTCTTTTATGTGAATAAACACATTTGCGCAACTCATTTATTTTGTTAAATACTTAAGAACGTGAATATTTCAAAACAAACACACACAACCACACATACTATGCATATATACCCGTGCAAACATATATAAATAACATAAGTAAATTTCCATAAACTGCAAGCATTTATCAAAAAGGTTTCAACTTGAAAGCGCTACAAAATGTGGCACATAAATTTCAACTCTTCCACGAGGATGCACTCATACATACATATGTATGTACATAAAATATATAAAACAGGATACGACCGAACGAATGAATGAATGAGCGAACGAATGAATTTGGTAAATAAAATTTGTATGCATAACATTTGGTATAAATTTAAATTAAGAATGAGCGACGAATATGTTTTCATAAAAGCATTTATTGCTGCAGTGCATTAATTTTATGTCCCTCCCCCCAACTATGCGCCACCAACTCCACTGCTTCCTTCTAAACGTGGCATGGCGGTGAGTTAGCTTGATGGCAGTCTTACTATTTTTTTTATTTTTTTTTTTAAGAAACTCTAACGTGTGCCCCTCATTTCCGTTGGTATTTTTCATGTTCTTATCTCCTCACGAATTGGTTTGCATGAATAAGAAAAATACTGTTGGTTTTTTTATATGTATGCATGTATGTATGTATGTATGTATGTATATGTATAACGGTAATAAAATAAAAAAGTTCTTAAAAATGCTCCAGCAGTTAGTCCACTTTTCGGTGAAGACACGCGAATAATAAGTATGTAAAATGGGAATAAAAAGTCAATGCAGCACTTAAGTGTGCGTGTATTTGTGTACTTACATAAATGACTGCAACATAAGCAGCAAAACAAAAAAAAAACAGCGCTTTGTCGCCCTAATGTATACAACACATATAGCAAGGATATTTTTTGATAAACTTTCAAGCGGGGTTAGAAGGACTAAAGTTAAAATGTAACGAGCACTATGAGTCGAGGACAGTTTGTTAGAACAAGAAAATTAGAGCGAAAGCAAGTGGTGGGAGAGAAAATGAAAATAAAAATACCTATGAAATTATAAAACCCAAAGAAGTAAGGAAGAGATGAGTACGGCCCAGTAGCCCATATTTTTTTATTTTTATTTAAAAAGTGCTGGGTGCATATTTAAATCTTAGCGACAGAAATAACTTGTCGTATTTTTGGAAAAATAAATAAACTTACAGCGTTAATTACAAAAAAAAAAACACAAAAAATATTATAGAGAAAACTGGCAACGTTGTGCAAAGAATTATAAATAAAGCTTTTTTACTATTAAAATATAAAATGTTCAAAGCGCTTTTTGCAACATAAAGCTAAGCTAATTCCGCTTTTTTATAAAAAAATAAAACCTGGCAACTGTGTGGCAAAAAATTATGAACAAGAAAATTGGCAACGTTGCCAAAAAAATAAATGTTTTTTTTTTTCGCTTACGCGATTATAGCCGAATTAACAACATTGCGCCATTTGTTTCTTCTCATCGTTATTTGGTGCCAATTGGAAATATTAAGGACATTTAGGATCGTATAACAGTATTTTCTGTGTTTGTTATTTAAGAAAACTGGCGTATATTGTAAAAAAAAAATTCCTTGTAAGGAAAACTGCCAACCTTGCATTCAAAATAATTAAATTTAAAAACAGTTAAAAAATTGTGTTAGCTATAAAAATAACCGTAAATGTTTAGGGAAAATTATTAATGTGTTGTAAAAGAAAATCTCGCACAAATATTCACAAGAACAAAAACACCAATTAACAAACAACAACAAAGCAACGTTGTGTATGAAATTAAATGCAAAGGGAAAACCAACGAGAGTTGCGAGAAATTATACATAGGTACAACAAAACGGGCTTTGGGAGTGCGCTTAGCAGAACATGAAGCCGACATAAGAAAACAAAAAAATAGCACAGCGCTTTCACACCATATAATAAGCAGTGGTCACTCAGATGACTTTGATAACGTAACAATTTTGGACAGGGAAGAAAGAGAGAACATTAGATACACATTGGAGAGCCTAAGAATCTTAGAAAAGAGAAACGACACAGTAAACAAAAAAGAAGACACGGACAAAATCGCATCAGCATATTTGTTATGTTTAGAAAAATAAAATATTTAGTTTCAATTTAGCCACCACGTAATGAACATGTTTGATTTTGTTTTTTAAGTTTTTCCAACTTTTTATTTTTGTAAGTTTTTATGTTTATGTATGTATACATATACTTTAATGTGTTTATTCATGTTTCTTTTTTCAATATAAATAAACAGAAGCCCCTGAAGATGCTAAAATATTTAGCGAAACGTCGGGCAAAAAGTGGAGTAAATTTGTTTTATTTGCACTGAAAAAGACCAGATCAGCTATGCCTAAGTAAAAAAATTATAATCATTAGAAAATCTCTTATATTTAAAAAAAAAAGTTGGCAGCTTTAACCTTACAGTCATAATACGGAAATCTTCGTCAGACAAATTGGCAACATTGCACTGGAAGTTGTAAAAAAAGATACTTGCAAAAGCAGTTTATTTATTTTAAGGTTAACTGAAAATGCTATTGAAAAAAAAATATCAAAACTAGTCTAAAATAGTCTTAAAAAGTATTTTCTCATTGGGAAAATTGGCAACATTGATTTCATCCTTTTATGTTAACAACTATAATATAACCAGAGCAAAAGATACCCTAAAACTCGGTTAAAGGATATCAAGTACTGCTGGCCAACACGTATATGCGTATCACGGGGACGAATACCGTTACAGCAGCGGTAAATCAACCAAAAAAAAAACCACTACTGAGATGATAAATGGCCGACACGTTGACATATCATACACGTATTTTTTGCTTATTTTTTCTAATTTTTTTTTTTTTGCCTTATTGTAGTAGGGTTAGTGATATTTCAAGCACGTCTTTTATGCTGCCATTCTCAGAAATTTCATAGCGCTGTAAGGCATAGCAAATCCTGGAAGATGGAGTCTTAGTGGTTTAGGTATAAGTAGAATTAAGTAAGTAGGTGGAGTTAGGAGGCGTGTGGACTTAATTTTTATCATCAACAGCAAGTGAAGAAGAAAACCTGAAATAGCAGAAGCTTGAAATACACCCACATAGTTAACCCTTGTTGTATACACTCATTTCCTGAACACATCAAATACTCAATTCACACTACTCACGCCCCGCTCTTTCATATTTGCCGCTCACCGTCTGTACGTTCTCTCCGGTGAGTGTTGCTTGCTTGTCTGTTTATTTGTTTGTTGTCATGCGGTGGCTTTTGCAACTCTTTATCCTTTACACTTCATCCTCCTACGCCTGCTCTTCGCTTGCATGCATATATCCTTTGGCCTTTAGCATTTGCCGCCGCACACATCAAATAAAAGCCGCGTTTGAATTTGTTTTTTCATAAACCGTTAAACGTTCTTGCGCTACAAAATACCGACATTTCCGGAAAGGCTTGCTTGCTCAGTGGCTTACATGCCGAGTGCCTCAATGTTGACGCCGATGCCGACGACGGAAATACGCACCAAACAACATGGCAAAAAAAGGAGAAAAATAAGTTTGGAAAAAACTTCATGAAAACGTTTCTACAATACTTTTTGCATGTTCTCTCTGTTTGCATGCTTGTCATATCCTGAATTTTTGCTTTCAACTTTCCACATGATTCTTTATTTATGTACTTGTTTGCTTTTTTTCTCTTTTTCCATTTTTCTTTTTGACCATTTCACTGACGAGATAAAGCCGCATGAAATTATATGGTAAGCGGAAATAAGCGTTGCAGTAAACGTGCCGCATGATAGACGATATTAAGGTTATGCGGAGCGCATGGTAAGCATATATAAAGGCAAACTCATAAAAAAGTATAATCTTGTAATTCAAGCTACTTTAAGAGAACTAGAGGTAGTTCCTCATCCATTACTTATCTCGCCTTATCGATTATTATTGTTGATATTGCAAGCCTCATGTCAACTGTCGTCAACCGTGCATCAGCAACATACTAGTATAATACCAGTTCGCTCAAGGCTGGCTGCTGACATGCGTTTAATTGAAATGAATACCAATTTAACCTTAATCTAACCTAGTTTAGACTCTATTTTCTGTTATTGGTCCAGGCTTTGTGTGAAAAGAACTGGTATAATTCTAGTTCATGATGAACTAGTAAACATTCATATCTTAAATATTCGTTAAACTCTTTCCTGCATAGTTATGCTCATCTCTTTTTTTTCGATAAGAAGAAGTTGTGTAGTAATAACCTTACACAGTCTTCGTACTCCCTCCGACACATTCAAAAGTATTTAGCTCCTTAAGGATCTCTTATGTAAATTTAAGCTTGCCTGATACCGAGACTTGTTTCTTCAACCTCTAAAGGTAAAACTCGGTGAGAGTAGGAGTTGAAGTTTTTCCAATTTGTATGATTACTCATAAGTGAAGACTTAGGGTTCTGGCTATAGTTACGTTAAGTCCCTGCCTTCCCTTTGAATAGGAAGTTTCTTGCTTTTATATTAAACATCAAACGAGAATGTAGAACTCACACTCTCCAGCAGCAGAGAGGGTATTCGAATCGAATATGGCTCTAGTTTCTCGCTTCTAACAACGATATTGTTTTCTTGAGGCTAAATATCAACATCTAGAAGAAAACGTTAATAAAAACTTACGACACCAAAGAAGAAGTGCCGCATCAAACCTTCGGGACAGACGCAATGTACTTGGTTACTGGGTATATGAGGAACTATTTGTACAAAGACCTGGTAGTCATTATCGACAATAGAGCCATTAATGTAAAAGTGAGTGACTGCGCTAAAGAGTTAGCCAATTAATAGTCCTTGAGGACTAGATACAACCACCTAACCACCGTGAGGGCCGTGGCAATATACAGAAAGTCATAACTCGGAAACTCGAGCTAAATATTCATAGCGACCAGGACAAGAAAATATGCAGCAGGTTACAAGCTACATTTTCCTCTCCCGGAGGGAAGAATAGGCCGTGGGCAGGACTATCAGAAATACAGCAGAGATACATATATGTAAGTGATTGGTCTAAATTCAAGGCAGCACAGGAGCAGCTTTCATCTGTGATCACTCCAAAAACGAAGCTGGTTTCAAAATCAATTATCTTCATCTCTGTCTTCCAAGCCAAGTTTGTGGGTATTATTGAAGGCGCCAAATGAAATCGGCTGGAAGTAGAGCAGAGCAATTGCATTTAAAGTTATTTTTATTATTTATTATTAGATTTTTGTCTGGCTTGGAAACGAACCATCTGGTTGAAGTAAGCACTGTTTTCCGCATGGATACAGCAGCAGTTTTTGTTAAGGTGAAAGCGGCCGCAAGGATCTGCATGGAGAATTCAAAACCTTCGGAACGTAACGCGTGATTAGAACTGTATTGAGTGCGCGTTTGCTAAAAAACTCCTTCGGAAGGTCGTTTTTGTACTAAAACCCAATTAATAATTCATTGAAAAAAGTCACTGAAGTCACTTATTGAGTACCTTATCAAATTTCGAAACATTTTACTATAGACAGCTTTATTAAAGCGCAATTTAGTTCAAAAATTAGCTGAGCCACCCCATCTCCTCCTTGAAATTTCGAAGTGTCTCCCCAAATGAGTGAGGGTGGTGTCCGTTGTCTTCATAAGCTCAGGTTGCACGTACAACGTGCCACAGTTGAGAGTGTCAGCTGCATTAATGCCATCATTAGGTGGTGGAAGGACACATTGCAACCACAACCACATGGATACATACGAGTACACACATACAGAGGACGCTGTTTAATGCTTACGCGCAGGTACTACTAAATACTAGAAGCAGTCTTCAATACCTAAAGACTCCCCCAACGACACCAACGACGTAAGAAGACCCCTCCACTTTCGTGGCACTGCAAGTAAAACTTTGTATTACACGTAGACGCAAATTGACATTGTTGTACGTAGCAAACTGTCAGCTTGAACTTCACACTTGCCAACAATAACAACGACCAACAGAGGACTCCAATTCCGCGCAGCTTGCTGTCGTCCAGTTAATAATGTGAGTTTATACGTTTAAAAAATGTTTTTTGTTTGACACATTTGATTTATGATGCGCGCCGCTTCATTTTCCACTCCAAAATGAAAACGAAGAAGAAGAAGAAATGCTGAAAAAAGTGTATTGTAAAAGATACCGATCCATTTCACATCCCAAGTGTAACATTTTCACAATTTGCATTGCTGTATAAAACATTTCAAATATATTTTCGTAGTAATTGTACGAAGAGACGTTGAAGATTTTACTCGGTTTGCCAATTATAATTTCTCTTTAAGCAAACTCAAGTAGTCCGGCACAAAAAAATCAAAAAAAAAAAAAAATCAAAAATAACAAAAATATAACAAATTACAGTTAGTAAGTCTACGGGGAATTGTCTTTGAGAAAACCACTCAAGCGCCACCAACATCTTTTCCCTTATTCTTCCTGCTATTATTATGAGCTCCGAGCTCCTTTGCTTCCACCGAACGCATCTCAAATGTTTGACTAATTGTGAAATTTTCTATTATTTTCAGTTGTCAGTGTAAATTACCAAAAGCTCGGAGGCAAACAAACCTTCGCAGTTGCCAACTCACCAACTCACCAACCGACAAATGTCTGTCCAACTTGTAGTTCAGCTCCCAGTTCGGCCTAGTCATTTTGTGTGTTCAAAAGTGATGTGCGATTCTGTTGCTACTTGGCTTGTTTGTCCACTGCTCCCTGGTGGCTGGCTGCTGCGCTGTTACTGGGTGGACATGTATGTGCATGTTCTGTGAATTTTTAGGCTTAAGAAACTGATTTAGCATGTGATTAATCACTTTTCATGTTTCAAATTTAGTTTACATTTAGTTTTCCTTTTTTTGTTTCAGTTTTTCTGCTTACTTAACGATGGATGCTCTTGCGATTTTCGTTCGAATATTCGTAGGATTTAAGAGAAACTTTTTTTCTGGAAAATTCTTTGTAAAAAAATTTCTGGGAGTAGAATTTTTTTTTAATTCTCTTTGGTACTTTAAATGGACTTTAGTATATCTATACAAATGATTTTTCGCCTTTGCCTTAAATAGAAGAAATATGGTTGAATGTTTGGCTGATTGGAAAAAGGAAGTTGAGGACCTGAAGGTTATTGACTAGACTCAATAAGCTCCCTGGCTGAACTCAGGGCTGCCTGCGATTCAGGCTATCTCACAGTTGTTAGTGGTACGTTCTATGTAGGGCCTTAAGCATTTCTTTAAGATCCTTTGCCTTAGACAAAATTTTAGGGCAATTAAAGGTCTGAGAGAGTCAGTACACAGCTACACCAGCGGACTCAGTGCGAGTCAGCTCGTCCGCCTTTTCGTTGCCTTCTGTATCCGTGTGACCCAGCACCTAAGAGATATTCATTCTGCTCTCTCGTAATTGTCAGTTAATTTCCTCCTTGCATGTTCTCAAACATTTTGACTTTATGTTGACGCATTAATCGCCTACAATATCTGCTTGGAGGACAGAGTTGTAGTTATAGAGTTTGAAGCTACCTTGGATATTGGGAAGGTGACAAAGAATCATGCTTTTATGTCCGACCAGTAAAGTCTTCACAATTCTTGTTAACCTAGGGTTTTGTCCAATCTTCCTTTCTTAAGAAGAAGTAGGTGGCACCCAGCAGAAGATTACTGTTTCTCGGTCGCACTATGCATTTAGTTCGAGTTTTGTTATAATTTTCTGTATGCTGTCAAGACTCCACATTCCACACATAAGGCAATATCGACCTTATTTTTGAAACATCTTTTCATGAGCTTCTGAGCACCAGTTTTCATTCTCCGACAACAGTTCATCGAAGAAGCCTTTATAAGAAAGATCAGAGGCTCAGATTCCGACTTGATCCGGCAGGAAATCTCAACTAGTCCCAGAAACAAAAAGCTCCTCGTAAGTATCCATTAGCCATACGGAGACAGTTTCCTTAACGCCTTAGGAACGGTCATTATAAAGGCTGATCAACTTCAAATTTAATGGGATATTTTTACTATCATTCGTAAGAACATTCTTTGGCATTTATTGTTTGAAGATGGTCCATCCGTTGAATCCAAATTTCGATGACTCGTTCGAACATATCGACTGGTCATTGGCGAATGACACGCGTGATGTTTTGCGCCAAGGGCTTAATCGTAGCGGGATTGTCAGTATAGATTTCAGACTTTATATATTCCCACAGGAAAAAGTCTAACGTTGTGATATCATACGATCTTGCTGGCTAATCGACCGGTCTAAAACGTGAAATTATCTGATCACCGTTGTGCTCCCTCAATTAATCCATTGATTGATGCCATGTGTGGGAAGTGGCGGCGTCTTGTTGAAACCAAATGTCGCCGAGATCACGAGCTTCAATATATTGGTCATCAAATATTCAGTTATGTTCTCGTCGGCATCATTTTTGAAGAAATATGGATCTATGGTTCCACCGGCCCACAAACCACACCAAACCGATGTTTTTTCTGGACGAAATGGCAGCTCTTGAACCTCTTCAGGTTGCACTTCATCGCAAATACGCCAATTTTGCTTGTTTACATACCCATTGAGGTCCATTTCTACGTCATCGCTGAACAAAATTTAGCTCGAAGACGTCGGATCTCCTTGGAATTTTTCGAGAGCCCATAGAGCTAAGCGATATCACTTGGGAAGGGCGTGAGGCTTCAGTTCTTGCACAAGCTGTCTCAACGTACGCTTTCAATTTCAGATCTCAACGTAAAATGTGCCAAGTCGTTCCATACGTCAGTACGAGTTGCTGCGAACGGCACCGAATGGACTTTCCATGATCTTCCTATACACTCTCAACTACGGCCGCTATATTTTCTTCACTGAGGGCTGGATAAATGGGTGATGGTCTTGAGAATAGTACGCTCAGCAGGGTGATTATGTTGACCCTAAGTTTAGCGAAGTCCGCGAAACACATTTACAGAACGTAAATTTTCGCAATAAAGTCTAACGATTTGTAAACGTTGTGCAGGCGTAAATGACATGACAGCTTGACATGGCTCAAGAGTGATCTATCAAAAAAAGGATATTGAAAAAAGTACCTCTACTTAGATCCACCGTTACTTCAAAATTTCACTGCTTTTGTAGAACTCAGAGAAAATAGCGAGCATTTCAATTTGAATTTATTGCTCATTTTAGTGTTAACACCACAGCGCGCGGATCTACTTAAACCAAAGTGCTAACGTCTATGTCCTGTTGTTAATTTGTGTGAGAATGCGTGCCTATTTTTATTATATTTTATGCTAATGATGCTACCACAAGGCAGACCGCTCTCCAGCAGTCCACTCGCTGTTAATTTTCTATGGTACAAGTTTGTATGTGTGTACGTACGTTTGCAGATAATCCCCGCTATACGAAATTAAATATAACGCAAAATGTTTCCCAGAGTTTTTTTTTTGATGCCCAAACGTCATGCGTTTACTGCCATCCTGCCTGCTTTTACGCCTACAAGTAGACTACAAAAAATTACGGTTTGCGTGTGTACTGGTGCTTGCAGGACATCTACTTCAGCTGGAGATAATAAACTTTTTCTTTTATGATTATTATGTTTGCTCCTGTTTCAAGCCTATTCTTAGTCTTATTTTTCCAATTTTTGTGTTGTTGCTGTTTTTTTTTTGGTTTCTTATGGCATATTTTCTTCTTCGTACTTGATTGTAGTCGCTGGCATTAGTATTGGCTTTTAATGTTGTTGTTGTGTTGGTTGCTTTATGAATATATTCGCAATGTTGTCTATTCAAGACGTTGTTGCTGCTGAAGTCTCGTTGTCTTCTCGTTGTTGTCAGCTTCTTTAACTGCTTTCAGCTAACTGCGCTCGTGTAGTAACCTTCAGCTTTGCCATCATCCTGCCGCTTAACTTGCTTCTTTTTATTTTATCGTAATTTCTTCTCGTACTCGAATGCTCGAATGCTCCTACTTATTGTTCCGTCCTCTTTCGAATGCCATATTTCTTTTAAGCTGAATGCCCTTCCGCGCCCTTTTCCGCATCGCAGTTCTGGGCTATTTTGGTAATTGAGATTGGTGTTTTCCGGCATATTTACTACAATGACTGCCTGCTTTGCGCTCTTCTATTTCGCCCACTCCTCTCCCACTTGCCTTTATGCATGGAGTATTTGCATATATCTCTGCGCTCGCGCTCCCACCATTTCTTTTCGTTTTTAGATTTTGCTAGCGCCATTTCATTACAATATATTAGAATGTGTTTTGTTTAGGACGGACGTGTAAGTAACGGCAAAGTGCTTTAACAACAGTTAGGCGCTACAGTTTTGGGGTTTCAGGGTGGAGCATGAGTTGTTGGTATAATTTCCTTTGGAGCACATTGTAAGCACACTTTTCTATGGCCTCTCTCTTCAGCTTACACTTCACAGGCACATAGCCATATCTCTATGTGGAATGTGTTTACATACATATTGGATGAGTGCATAAGTTCGTGCCCGATTCCGCTGGATGCTGTACGAATCGTTTGAGAGTGGCGCTCGTGAAAGAAATATATACATATTATATATCGTTGGAAAGGTGACAGTCCGAACTGTAAATCAAGCATAAAATAACTTCATTTTGATTTGAGTTGCTTAGTGAAAAGACGCATGGAAGATGAACAACGAAAAAGATCATATGCGTCATATTATGTTATACGAATTCCGCAAAGGAAAAACAGTGGGCGCTGCAACTAAAGATATTCGCGAAGTTTATTTGGACCGTGCTCCAGCACTCCGCACAGTAAAGAAATGGTTCGCGAAATTTCGTTCTGGAGATTTTAACCTCGAAGATCAACCTCGCAGTGGACGGCCTTCTGAGCTTGATGACGATGTTCTAAGGACTTTAGTTGCGAATAACTCACGTATTTCGACGGAAGAGGTTGCCAGTGAATTGAACGTCAACAAATCAAATGCGTTTCGTCGTTTAAAAAATGTTGGGTACACTTTGAAGCTCGATACATGGGTGCCACATCAGTTGAGTGAAAAGAACAAAGTGGACCGTATGTCAACAGCAATTTCTTTGCTTCGACGGATCAAAAACGAACCTTTTTTGGATCGGCTCGTGACTGGTGATGAAAAATGGATCCTGTACAACAATGTTCAACGCAAAAGAACATGGAAACAGGCACACGAAGGGGCGGAACCGATGTCGAAAGGTGGATTGCATCCGATGAATGTACTGCTGTGCATTTGGTGGGATATCCGAGGCGTGATCTATTTTGAGCTCTTGCCAGCTGGAGAAACGATCACTGCCAACAAGTATTGTCAGCAATTGGTCGAATTGAAGAAAGCAATTGATGAAAAATGTCCGATTTTGGCCAATCGCAAAGGAGTTCTTTTCCATCATGACAACGCCAGGCCACATGTTGCAAAACCGACCCTGGCCAAACTGAAGGAGATGAATTGGGAAATCATGCCGCATCCCCCATATTCACCCGACATTGCACCTTCTGATTATCATTTGTTTCGATCGCTGCAGAACAATTTGAATGGAAAAAAATTTAAAAATGTGGAAGACGTCAAAAACCACCTTGGCATTTTTTTCAACGAGAAACCGAGCGATTTCTATGAATCAGGCATCCGTAAATTGGTTGAACGTTGGGAGTGGATTGCCGAACATGATGGCGAATACATAATTGATTAATAAAAGCGCTTTCTTCAAAAAATTTCAATTTTAGTTTGCACTTGAAATCGGGCACGAACTTATGCACTCATCCAATACATACATACTTACACGTAGCCTTAACTTGTCACATATCTGTGCACTCAAGTGTTAAATATTATATTCCACTGTTGTTTTTTTTTTGCATTTTGCTGAGGTTTCAAAAACAATTCAAATACATGTGCTCTCATGCTCTCATAAGCCTGACAATTTTCCGCTAAATCGTGGTCTCATCTTTGAAGAATTCAATTACACTAATGAGATGGCCGACAGATTGCTTGTTGTCAGTTGTCGATGTGTGTAGAAGAAGAAGAAGACGGGGCAGGAAACTCGTCAATTCGTTAAAATCAAAGTGAAATGAATTGTAATGACAATGAACGAATGAATATGTAGATAAGCAATGGCCTTAAGTGGTTTACATTCTTTCTAAGTAAAATACCTTTGTATGTGTGTGTATGAATTGAGTGCTCGTTAATGAATTGAAGGCGATTGGCATTAGAATTAGAATTATTTTGAAAGTGCAATTGAGACTCTTAAAGATCGTAGGGTGAAAACTACTTAAAGCGAGCGACTTTAATTTGAAAATGTTATAAAATTTTTTTAAGAATAAAGTTCGAAATTAACCCCAACCAAAATTTTTTGTTGTAATTATGAAAATGGATAGCTCAACAGCCGCACAACGCGTTAAAATTGTTAAATTCTACTACAAAAATGGTGATTCGAGTGGTGATTCGAGATTTAGCAACAAAAGGCAAATTTCTCACTCGGGGGATGCGTAAATAAATAAAATTACCGTAATTGGGACTCCGAAAATCCTAAGCCATCAAACAAAAAAAAAAAAATGTGTTGTCTGGTGCACTCTTTGGTCCAGAGGTGACATTGGACCTTACTTTTTTGAAATCGATAACGGCGAGTGTGTCACTGTCAATTCGGAGTGTTATATTTGTAAATATGATGACGAACTTTTGGCCGACTTGGACAATAAGCGATAATCTCTCTTCTTGGCGATGTTACTTGGCCACCAAGATCATGCGATTTGACACCGTTGGACTCTTTTTTTTTGGGGGCTAAGCAAAAAACCAGGAAAACCAACATTTGTCAAGGTATGGACCCTTATATATATATAATAGGCGCATTGTAACCGGTGAAGCGTTTTTTGGCCGAACTCTTCCTATGGATTTTTATGAACAGCTTTTTCTTTCATGTCAAAAATACACTCAGAGGGATTGACATTCCCTGTTGAGGGGCGAACGTAGAATGGATAACCCTGTATTAGCATGGTTTACCCCGTATTTGCTATGAATTTATATCCAGTCGATAGATTTCTTCCGGCTTCTTTGGAAATTATGTTGCCCGTGCGATGAGAGACGTCTCTACTGTATTTCTCAGGGTAGTAATGTGTACAATCCCCCCTAACTTTCATCCGGTAAGGTACATCTGTGTATTGTACTAAATGTTGGCTATGCTGGTGGCTCTTTTATTATAATCTCAACCGAGTTCTTCCATTAATTTGTGGTGCGCGACTTTTTTTTCAATAAATGGACGTAACAACTTGTGGACTTAATTTTAGCTACTTCCAAACAGCTGACGGAATTTTATGAAAGCTTTGTATTTGGTTGCTTCATTGTGGTGTAATATGGAGGTTCAATTTAGTTCGAAGTTGTTGTCGTCGCGTAGAACATGAACACTTTTTGCGACGTTTGCCTCTCTACACCATCTCCCATGAGTGATTGCTACTAATGTCCTTGTGATGCGGTATGTTCTGACCTGTCATTAGGTTCACAACTGTCTTGAAGTCCATTCAAGATAGCATAAGATATAGTGTGTGGGCTTTCCTGTGCTGCACATAGTCTTGGTGATCTTGAATGCCGTTAAATACCGTTCAGTTTCATCTAGATTCGTCTTGGGGATTTCATTGCACCGAGTCTTTTGCATCTTTGGTAGCTCATATACTCCAGTCGTCAACTATTTCGTGGCCTGGAACCTAATAGATATGCAGTTCCTTCCATGCAGCCACCTTAGTCACTCTCTCCCTGCTTCTAAGGACATTTTCTACCGTAATACGATGTGAGACTATTAACTTAATATTATTTATATTAACGTTTCTTACAAAGTTCCCTGTGATGTTAACTAGCAGAGTGGCATGGAGACCTCCGCTAAGAAATTACTTTCGAAATTCGGAAGTTTAAAGCGTTGCCTGAGAACTAGCTTAATAGATTCCGGTGCATAATACATCAGTCCATTTTGAACAGTCCGTGTTGTTGTTGTAAGTCATCCATCTCTTTTAAATGTAGTTTATAACCTTCAATGTAATAAATTCTGTCTGCCGTTCTTTTGTACATTGAACTAACTCTAGCAGAAGATACCCTTTAATCCAACAATCTCTCAGCGGATGTCAATGCAAAGCTTTCTGCTGCAATGCCCGTTGGTTGTAAGCTGAGAGAGTTTTTCAAAAGCATGTAATTTTTAGCGGTCTTCTTATGGAGAGTACTGCGATCCGTAGTATTCTACCAACGGTTGTAGTCCGTCATGAAGTATTTGTCACATTGGTAATCTCAAAAGTATTTATTCCCCAATTGTCGAATTGTAGCTTTAAAAAAAATTGTGTTTAGTACAAGATCATTTATTGGAGATGATTTCTTCTTCTTGACTTTAGGTCTTCTGAAAGGCCACATATGTATGTAGTTTAGTTAATGTAAATTTAGTTCTAAGGTTGCTTCACCAAAGCCTTCTGTAACTTAATTCTTTCGCGGCCATAATAGTCCAGTGGTTAGCATTGCGTACTAATATTCGGAATGCCAGAATTCCCTCGGCAAGTAATGCCAAGCCAATCCCTCCGAATATTTTTTTGACAAAGCTTCTTACAAAAAAAAAAAAATAAAAATGAAAAACTTCCAACAATACCATGCATATGACCATTAAAAATATTAAAAAGATATATGTATATAAATATTATCTTAACTCGAAGAGATTCACAATAAAAATAATAATAAAATCCAACACTTTTATTCGAATTCCATTCAGACTTAAACGATAATAGGCACTATAAAAATCAAAATAAAATAACTCTTTGCATTCTCAAAGCAGAAAGAAAGCTTTTTATTAAGTAAATACATATACATACATATGTGTGTATGTTCAAAGCAAGTAGAATAAATGCGAGTGCAGTCGCTTATTACAATTTAAGAAAATTTGAAATTTTATAACCATTTTCATATTTCATAATAATGCCAGACAGTTTATTTGCTTTTTAATGGGCATGAAAAGATGAAGCGAAACGAAACGAAAATCTCAAAATATCAAATAAGAAATAACAAAATTCCACTTTTCCTTTTTAGCATTTCATATTTAATATTTATTTATTTGTGTGTAAGTGTGTGCACATTATTGTGATATACTAAAAGCTAAAAACCAGAAATTTTCAAATTTTCTATACTGGATGCGGGCGCTCGAGTTGGCATATTTGTCTTATTAGTAAATGCGTATGTCTGTATGTATGTATGTGTGTATGCGCGTATGTATGTGTAGTAAAATACAATGAAATTGCAAATAATATCGAAGCATAAAATCAAAAAGATTAGCATGTTTATTATCCTACTCTTAGCCAGCAGTAGAAGCACACATACCATACACACATACTCGTACACGCACACACACCCAAACAAAATGTGCTTTTAAGGCTGTTTAAGGATTATTTATACATGTACGAGCATGTATGTGTATATTTATGTAAATGTAAATGCTTGAGTCGGCTAAACGAAATAAACGCTCATACGTCCGGCATATTGAAAATTTTTGTTTATAAATAAATGGTAAATTTATGCATAAATAAGTGTGTACTCGTATGTGTGTGGGAGTTTTATATACACACATATGTACACATAATATGAATGACCATAATGCGGGCCACAAGAGAAGGGCTGGAAGAAAAGCTAAATATTTATAAATTTATGCCCTCGTGTAAGCCTGAGTATTAGGGTGAGCCAAAGAAAAATTTATCTAATTGCCTCTCAAGGGGTTATAGCCACTTGGGAAGCAAAAGAAATTTTTAGAGGCATTTTATTTTATAAATTAATAGAAAAAATGTTAATAGACAGAATTTAATGTAGTTAAAAAAAAAATTGACTCATTTAAAAAAAATATTGCATCACCTTTTTCGTGTAGCCGATCTCCAGAAGATCCTCAAAAAAAGGTGTCTAGCAGCAAGGAAGATATTTCTGCATCAAATTATCTGAAACCCGAAAACCAAAAAAATTTAGTTATGGAAGGAATAATGAAAATTTGAATTTTTGACAAAAAATCATTTTTCGTGAGAAATCCTAACTTCAAAGTTCCTTTCAAAATCGAAATTATTGTCAAAAATTCTATTCTTTCTTAGAAGGTCGTGTGAAAATTTTAAGCCGATCGGTTTCAGAGAAATTTTCCTCAAAGTACGAGCTCGACGAGACGTCCTTAATGATACGATCATATCTCCGAGACTGTTTGTCGGATCAACTTCAGATTTTCGGAAAATATTCTCAAATACTCATATGTGCATTCGAAAAATAAAAAAAATATATATATTTTTTGAAAATGACAAGTGGATATAACCCCTTAAGTTCCACACCTCATTTAAAGTATTATATTTCATTTCTAACCCCACCTCCCGAGGGCAGGTCCCTTAACAGCTCTTACCTCTACGGACGGACCAAGAAAAAAAAATAATAATAAAAACACAGTAGTTACTGTAGTTCTCACCAAATATGACAGTAGCATCAAGAAGAAGCATGCGACGGAGAGTTCAAAATGTAAGACTTGAGCGTGGTGACAGCTGAAAAACAGCAGGTTCGGAGGGGTAGCAAATTTGATCGGTGTTGAGCCTCTAATGCCAGTAGAAAACTCAATGAACTGACAAGGCTGATCCAATCGTCGCTATGCTTAATTGCAGCAATTCTTACGGTAGGTGATAAGCGAAAGATGGAAAAATGATAAGCAAAACTGTAGATGTTCAGAGTTAGATACCAGCGTAACTGCGATCATTCGCGACAGGTCTCAGGTGCAGCACGGTTCGAACTGTCTTTGGTAACTGGTCTGTTGCATACTACGTTTATTCTTGTGGCGCGACACTAGGACGATTGGGCAGGCCTGATCATTCTAACGGAGTGGAGATCTTCCCCTTCCGCTGCTTCCACGCATCTTTAGATGTTCTCATCGTCTATGCTTTTGCATCATATAACTGGCCGGGAACTATGAAACGCTTGTAAAGTTTCCTTTTTATTTTAAGGTTGACGCTGTTGTTGGTGTTAATGTTGTTGTTAGTGGTATAGCTGATTCGCGCATGCGATGGTTATTTGTTTGTTAGACCCACTTGCCTCGCTTCCTTATCCAGTCTGACGGAAATATCATCGGCCTACACCAGCAGTTGTATACTCTTATTAAGGATTGCACCTTCTTTATTCAGCTCTGCAACTCGTATTATTTTATCTGTCTCCATTTTGTTCCATCGTCATAGATTGCGGAATCGGGTTCGCACTCATAGTGTTCCATTTTCATTGACATTCATGAGGGTAGAGAAATATTCCTTCTATAAATTCAGTATTCTGGGTATCCGGTACTAGATCACCTCTCTGGATCCAAAAAGAGCTTGCTACGGTCTTGAAATCTTCAGTGAGTTGCCGCACCTTTCCTTAGAACGGTACCCCTGTTGGCCAGCTCTTCATACTCACGCATCTCGGTCGCTTTATTATTTGTCTGCACGTGTGAGTCTTAATCTGCCTCATAAATATATCCATTAAAACTATAAGGTCCTATTTTGATTCTCATTTTCATATGCAATTTTTTAAAATTCTATATGCCTTTTATACCACCCCAATGCATATGTGTTTCTCTGTGTATGAGCAAGTTAATTTTGTTTCGAACTGTTGATTGAGTCGTTACGTAGGCGCTCCATAGTCTCCGCCCCACCGCTTTAATTCCCACAAATGTTTTGCTTTCGGAAATTGTGAATTGCATTTGTGATTTAAGCGGGCTTTACTTAGCTACAATATTTGCCGTTAGATTTGCTTTAGCCATGCCATAAATGTGAATTTAGAGAAATTTACATTTTTATGACTGACCCCCAACGACAATAAACGGAACAAGTAGCCACTTTGTATTTCGAAGCAGTTAAAATGGCATGAATGGCTTAGACAAAAAAAAAAAAAAAAAAAATTAGGTCCTTTCGAAGGCGAGGCATAATTTTCTAGCCATTGTGTTTTCCAAAAAATAAAAACAATAAAACCATTAATACAACAAAAGTCACCGAATAAAAATATATATGCACGAGTATATGTTAAAAATCAGCCGAAACAAAAATTTATGCTGATGAAATTTCGTTTTTGCCTTTTATAGCTAAAACTTTTTGTATGCCACACACATACTTGCATACAGTTATATGTACATTTTTTTATACATATGTATTAGCGCGGCCGCTTTGCATTCTCAACTTGTATTATGAGTGAATTTATTGCAACTCGGGGACGTTCGCTGAATGGCAACACAAAAGGCAAAGCAGCATCATTTCTATGCGCATAAAAGTATTCATAAGGCTATACACATACACACACACACACACACACACATGTGTACACACTCGCACAAACATGTATTAGCATTGACTTAGGCATATGTGTTGTATATTATTAAATACCCAAAGGAGCAGTGAACTCATATGGGCAGAAAATCTTGCCTTACATATGTATATACGCACACTCATACATTCACTCACACATAGAGAGACAAAGCTTCTTCGCTATGCTCAAAATAAAATACAAAAAAATAAAATAAAAAAAAAAATGAGATTCCTCGTTGGGTTCTACTTTTGCATTTAGGGTTGTGTTCTACGTGGCGTATGCTGATTGCATGAGGTAAATAGCAGAAGAAGAAGAAGAAGAAATAGTCAAGCTGCAATCAACGACATTTCCAAAAAAAAAAAGAAATACAATAGTAAAAAGAAATGCATGAAATCAGCATTCAAATTTTTCTGCCTCGATTTTTATTTGCTATTTATTATAACAAAGAAGTCTACATACATGCCTACATGCAACTCTGTGTATTAAAATCCTTGCCTCTTTTTTTTGGTTCAGTTGAAAAACGCTGATTGGGTTGAAGGTTTCGTTTACTCGCAATTTTCTCAGGTTTCCCATAAAGAAAAGGTGTCTCCTGAGATTTAGCTAAGAAAAAGTTGAGTTGTGAAAATTTTATATTTTTTTTTAATGTAAATATGTATGGATGTGTATAGAAGTGATATTATAAAACAAATATAAAATGCGAAAATTTGCATTTGTTTTTTTCTCAGAACGAGTATTTTTTTTAATTTATATTATTTTTAAAGATTAAAAAATATTATTTGTAAGTTGCCATTTTTGAAGGAATAAAATTATGTCAGCGGCAAAATAAAAAAAAACATTAATTTCGATGGAAAAAATTCTGTACCCGGAAATGATGAATAAAAGGTGTTTGTGTAGACGTGAGTTTCTCAATACGGCAACACTTATATCGGACTTGATATTTTTGACTGCTTAGATTTGGTTGTCATTTCCTAATGGGAAGACTAGCTCCCGGTTTGCGCGACGCATGGCGCTGAGTTGAATATTCGGTCGCAATAATCACACCACCAATCAATCGGTTTCACATCACGATAATGCGCATCCTCAGAGACTGCGTACAGTGCGCACCGAAGACACTATTGCCGCTATAGAGCAGAGTATCGAAGAAGACCCAAATGAGAACATCAACAATCGCGCGTAAAAATTTGAGCTGTGCTCAACCACATAATTGAAGATTTTGTGGAAAGATCTCGGTTTGTGGGCTTACAAAATCCAAATTGAAGGCAAAACTCCGGTGAATGGGCTCCAAATAAAATGGCTACAGATCTAGATTTTCACAAGAAAATTATGTGACGTGACGAAGCCCACTTTGACGGCGCTACATGACATACAGCCAACGAAATAATCAATTTATTGAAGGAAACTTCGTGAGCCTCCAAAAAGGTACGATTTAACACCTCTGAACTAAACTTGTAGAGTTATGTGAAGTTGCCCAGTTGTCCAGTCTATCCAGGTGAGTCCGAGGCGATTGACGTTTTGGAAGAGAATATTCGGAGCAGTTTTGCTAACATACTGTCCCAATCGCCGCAAAAAGTAGTCGAACATTGGGCTTCTTGGCTGTAATTTAGACGAGCCAGCCACGGTGGACTTATTACTACTGCAACGATTTGAAAATGGTTCGCATCAGTGGTACCCGGATCAGATTAAGACTAAGTCTTTTTGCTTTACATACAAAAAGAAGCTTCACTACAACCATTACGAATCTCTAGTAAAGCCATGACTTTGAGGTCAGAAATGTGCTTTAGCTCATAGGGTCGTTTGGTCAGACAATTTCAAGATCTCGTGATCTATTCTTATCCCATTTTGGTCAGGGTTGTCTGCATTTATGACAAGTTGTAGTTACCTTGAGAAGCAGCTTGAAAGTGACAAAAAGCATAGCAATGCGTTCTTTATCAAGAATCTGCTTGGTCACACCTTGCCTAGCAAATTCATTCGCCTTATAGTTTCCCTCGATGTATCTAGGACGAGGAACCCACGTGAGAGCCAGCCTGTTCTGCTTGGGCATCAGTTGTGGAGATCGGCGAAAGTCCAACACAATTTTCGAATAGGCGTAAACGAGTCAAGTACTTTTACTGCTGCCTGACTATCGCTAAAAATGAAGATATCGCTACCTTTAATGCTGGTACAATTTCATTCTGCTCACTCCATAATAGCAATGAAATACATCAGGTAGCCTGAAAGAGAGTTTCATAGGAGGGTTTCTCGAGAATACCTACACCGCCGCCGACTTTCTCTCCAAGCTTTGATCCATCCGTGTATATCTTCAGGCTACCACCTGGATTGTTGTACACATTCTTCCATTCTTCTCTACTCCGGATTCATGTTCTCAAGTATGGTTTGGTATGAAATCGTAATCGAAACTCCAGTGGCAAGACATGGAGTATAGGATTTAGCACCTCATCTAGAGTGCTCCTCACTGCATCACTGATACACATTACTGTTCAAGTAATAGTAGCCACCACACAGTCTGTTATTTTTTCAGTGAAAAAGACGCTTTCACAATTCATTGTACGCAGACAAGGTCACAAGAGCCTTTAAATTGTTGAACAAATCCACTAACGCCATTTCTCCAAATCGCTAAATTACATTTGCATTACAATGGCTAAAAATCTAATAGAATAAACAACAACCACAACAACAACAATTGATTGTTGAAATTCACACAAAAGTAAGCGTATTTAGTTTTCATTTCGCGCATTCAACTCTATTAAACGCTTTTGTGTGTTAACGCGACTCAAATTATTCATACGCCGGAGCGAGAGGCTTTGTACATACATACGCCATACGCCTGCGCAGTACACTCATCGCGTGCTTTACAGACACTTTTCGCCTGCTCCTCGTCGACGCTGTGAACGCCCAAACGCCCACAACTCACACGCAATGCAACAAGGAACGTCGACGAGGTGATTGTTCAAACCAA
This sequence comes from Ceratitis rosa, assembly GCA_037013455.1. Lineage (NCBI taxonomy): Eukaryota > Metazoa > Arthropoda > Insecta > Diptera > Tephritidae > Ceratitis > Ceratitis rosa. Next base: position 6,923,665 of record JAWMAG010000008.1, on the reverse strand, counting down.
CTGTAGTGCCTACTTACATACATACTTACATACATGCGATAAACATTTATTGTATTACATACATATACTCTTATGTATGTACACGAGTATGTGTGTAGATTTATTTGGTGTCTTGCATGCCTTTTGGCGTGGGTGATTAGAACATGCCAACTGACAAGGCAGACCAAGTAGGCGCAGAGACATATATACAACAGCAGTTCTTTTGAAGAAGAAGAAGCAGCGCGAATTCGCCATACAAATGCCAATATGTACATACATATATACACGTATGTATGCACTTTGTAATATTTGCGCCTGCGTGAATGCAGCCAATTGATTGCAATTTTGTTTGCTTAACAAATGTTTTCATTGCAGCTGCCACCGCCGGCGCCGCTGCTGCCGCGGTTGCTGGGACTTCAATTTAATTTAATTCAATTTCTAGTTTCGCTGGCAGCTTTCTGTGAAGAAAATAAGAGAAAAGTGTACATATGTACGTAATTTTATATGGACCACATATGCCCACAATCTACATATGCACATATTCATACAAGTATATAATATGTATTTAAAGGATGTTTTTTTAGACATGTGATTTTAAAGAAGAAATAAAACGCATCTGATTCAATGTTATAACCAGGAATTTAGCTTTATCATAATGATAAGAGTTTGCAATTAAGTTTTAAAAATGATTTCAGGTAAGTGACCGCTGCAGCTGGCTGAAATAAAATCCAGCCGAGAGGCTCAATTTTTGACCACTTTTTGCAGCAATTGGGACCGTGTGCCAGCAATATTCGATTCGAAGGCGTCAATCGTCCGAAGCTTATCAGCGTAGACAAGAGACTTGACATAGTTTCGCTAAAAATAGTCCAGCGACGGTCTTGGACACACCATGCCACAGGCCCACGACGCGAGATAATGCGATCACCAAAAGTTTCCATCAGTAAAGTGATTGTTTCGATGGATGTATGCCATCTTGTTGGATCCAAAGGTCGTCCACCTCGACATCATAAAATAAAGGCACAAAAGAGTGATTAAGCGTGGCTTTATAGCGTTCGCCATTGGCTGTAGGAATATGGTCGGCTGCATTTTGGAAGAAATATGAACCAATGAATCCCTCTGCCCGTAGAGCACAACAAACAGTGACTTTTTATGAAATTAACGACGGCTGCGATAGACACGTGGTTAGCATTGAGTACTGCCTTTCGAAAGATTAAATTTCAAGTCCTAATTAAACCAATATCCAAAATCTATAGACAATGAATTGAAATGAATCAAGTTAATTTATCTAATTTCAGTCGCCCCTCGGCAAGGAATACCAACCCTCCAAGTATATTCCTGACATGAATATAGGCTTCTCACGAAGGTGGCTTAAATTGTAATTCCCTTAAATTTTTTTTGGAAAGAAATCTAAACGCGCATCATAAATTCGAGGAGGAGCTCGCCCGAAAACTGCTTCAGCGGTACCAAAGTGCCGTTTATATAATGAAGTCTCAATAATGTCTTTTGGATCATCATCACTCCAAATGTGAATATTTTATTTATTAAGGTATCCATTCAACCAAAAGTGAGCTTCATCGCTGAACAAAATTTCGTTGACCATCTCGTTTTGGATTCATTCACAGCACTGGCGACTCGCTTGATGGTCGGTTGGCTTCGATTATGGTATTTTGTAAGCCCGCAAAACGAGATTCTTCCCCTCGAATTCTTGCGCGCGATGGCGGATGACGTCACTCGAGTCTTCTTCGATACTCTGCCCATCTTCGGAGGATGCGTATTGTGCGCTGGAGTATATGTGGTGCGAAACCGATGCATGGTTACTCGAATTGCCTCTGCTGGGCCATTATGTCAATCGAATTTTGGGCGCAAACTTAATTATAAACCAAATAACAGCTGTAAAAAATACCAATTCCCAAAGAATTATTGCCTCCTTGAGAACCATATGCTAAAAAAACACCCTTTACATAGTGTGTCATTTGCTCACTGCCTCTTTTTCGCCTTCATTTAATTTACAAGTATATATCGGTGCCTTGGCGCACTTTCAAGAACTTCTCTTCCCATTCGGTGTGCATATGGGTACATACATATGTACATATCTACATGGCTATATTCGTTCGCTTACAAGCTGTTCGCCGCTGCTGAAGTGGTTGTTGTTACACGCAGTTTTCCTTGTCGCCTGTCAGTTTAGGATTAGTGCAAATAAAGTTGTCGGACATCACAAGTTTCAAAAAAAAAAAAGCTCTTTTCTTAAAGACTAAGTCTCGGCGAGGCGAAAGTATGAAAAATAAGTCTCCAAGGTGAATGCAGCTTAGCCATTATTCTTATTATTATTATTAGTAATATGTAATTTTTTTTATGGATATTTTGCTTCTCTTATGACACTAATACATCTGTGTATTTATGTAATGAACACTTAATTTGAAGTTTATGAATGAGTTGAGCGTCGGCTCTGGACATTGAACTTGTAAGTTAAAGTAGTCTCGTGTAAAGTAAAATTTTCAATTTTCTGCTAACAACACATGACAGTCAAGAAGAAGAAGAAGAAGAAGAAGAAGAGTTGAGCTGATTGACAATGGAAAAGGATTCTTCTATGGGACACTCTTGGTGGCGTTAAAATGAGAAGAACCTTCGAGAATGACACAACTTTGCTGGAAAAGGTGTAAGCTCAGATTATTCACTTATTTATTCCATGGAAACCGCACGGACAGAGTACCTCTTCCCTAGGGCTTTTTAAGTACATATTATGAAGAAATCAAAGTTGGGACCATGTGTATACGTTCACGCAAGTGAGGAAAGTTTTTGGCTGCCATTCACAGGGGAGTGGCCAGAAACTACTCTTTGGCATGTGATTCAAGCAGCTCACGACGTTCGGCCTTAGACCAAGCATCCTCTGGGTAGGTAACAAATGTTCGTTAAGAGCCGAGCAGAACTAAGAAGGCGGACCTCATATGGATGTACTTAGGGCTTGGGACATACCACATAAGAACAATTCAGCAGACCTGGAATATCCAGTCATTTACCTAATTGGGAAGGTCTCCCTACCTAGCTGGCTGAGGTTCTCGCCAAAATTAAGGCTGATAAAACTGCTGTCTTAGGACGGTTGATAAAAGGCCGCTATGTGAAAGAGTGCAAATTTGATGAGAATTTTATGCTATAAGAGAAATTCACTTGTTCATCCCGGACGCAATTTTAACGATTAAGAGTGCTGCAGAGAGAGTGACAAGCAAGATGGATTTGAAGACAGAAAAGAAAAAAGGCCGAAATGCGTGAATATGAAGAGCGTGAACCGCTGGGTATAAGTCCTCTAAATATTTTTATAATGTACTGTGTAATTGTAGCGTGTGTTCACCAGAGGTGCGGCTGCGAGCGGGCGTCGGTCTTGAAGCAAGCGGCTCGCTATATAAATGTGTAAAAACTTTAGACTTATTCGTCTAGCAAGGTTAGAAACCAGCTCCAATGAAAAAAGTAAAGCATAAAACCCACTTTAGACTTAGATTTACTACAGACCAGATGTGCAACAAAATTCCCTTAGACTAGTTCAGCGAGTCATTTAAGGATCAATTAGCAATCCAAGCCAAGTTCCAACAAAAAACGGAAGAACGTTTTTGAAATGTTGGTTATCGAAAAAGAATTAAGGCTAGTTGACTTTCTTTCGTAGGATTTCTTTAAAGTGATGATGGATAAACTAATACTGCTGGAGATGTTAGTCCTGCTTCGAATGCGAAGTTCACGAGTCTGGTATTGCACTGGGACAAGACGAAATATACACTGCCAGAGCACTTGTCTCGTTCCACGCTCTCAACTATATCAGCCTTGAATCATTGGTAATTATAAAGTAAAGTACTCCTTTGAAAAATAAATATCAAACTTTACGCTCCATATTCTTGCTCTGCTGTTTGATAAAGACGTATGCCCTCAAGAGAAAGAGTGTGCGGAAGATTTTTGATCATATGCGTCCGAGCCTCAGGCAATACCACAGATGACGTTACGGTGAGATGTATCAAATATATGGAGCCATTAATATACGTGTATGTAGTTCAGGGAATTGGCGGCGGCAATAGCCGAGTGGTTAGCGTTGCGTACTACCATTCTGAAGGCCAGTGTTCAAGTCCTGGTTCGACCAACAACCAAAATTATAGAATATTAATTTTTCTAATTGCTTTTGCTCCTCGGCAGGAAATTTCAAGCCCTCCGAGTGAGTCATGTCGACCGAAAATTGTCTATGTTCAAGAAAAAACCAGAGGGTGGAATCAAAAGGAGCGAGAGAACTCAGATGGTGGGAAATAACATAGATGAACCTGAGGTTCTCAATTGGAATTGAATTGCAAAAATCAGGAACGACCGATGTGATATGAAGGGCTTAATAGTCGTGTAGGCGGTTCTTACGCCAGTTAAGAAGAAATTATTAGTTATGAGTTTTTAGAAAACAACACTAACAAATCTCAACACCAAAGTACTGCGCGATTGCAGTAGTTAAGGAGGGAAAATCGTGTCTCAAAGAGACAGAGTGACGTCTCGATTGATAACCAGACGAAATAATCCAATACTTAATGCGATTTTGATTTTATGCATTAGGAGATAATTAGTTCTTGTTTTGGCTTGCTTTAGAAGACGAAGACGTACGGCCATAACCCTCTTAAAAGAAAAGCTCATCCTAGTGAAACGATTATATTTATGTTTGCACATGTGAAAGTTTTCGGAGTCAGACATGAAATATATTTTTGTGAAGAACCAAGTAACACCTGAGTATACCTTAGTGGTACCAAGGCTTAACCACATTCTCATGCCACATCTACGACTACTGAAACAGCGTAGAATCACATTAACTCTGTCTTGTTCTAGGAAAAGCAAGGCAGGAAGCAAAAACTAAAATTCAGTATGAAGACTCTCTTGGTTGTGCATCTCTAGAATGTTTTCGAGAAGAGTTGTTTTGCAAGCTCAGCTCTGATCTTATCTCGTCAAAAGATCCTTCATGGCTTACAGAGTACCGTGGCTAGTGTTCTCAACAGCCGCGAAATTAGTTTATCCAAACTTACCTAACTCTTTGCGTTTCCCCTAGCTTCTTTTCTGAAGATACTTATCATAAAACATTAAAATTTCTTGAAAACTTTTTTCAACCGTTTTTCTCGTAGTACCAACAAAAAAATGTGTTATTACTTTCCTAACTACTTTGACATAAAATTTAATAAATTATTCCTTTAACTGGTTCATAATCAAAGTTCTTTGCCAAAAATGAGAAAAACAAAACTTAATAAACTAATAATTTGATAAATTTCTCCAATCAAGTCCTTTACAGTGATAGTTTGCTGATACTTTCCTTGCTCTAGTTGTTGTTTTATCTGATTTTGTTCTAGTTGTTGTTGTTGTTGTTGTTGTTGTTGTACGCTATTGCAATTTGAAAATCAAATTACGTGACTTACTTGCTAAATAAGCAAATACTTCTAATGACCACTCAGCTGAATTTCGCACACACACACACACACACTCCTCTTGCTTCAGCAGCACCAGCAACTATAAAATGATAGCAGAACTTTGATTTTTGTTTCTATTTAACTTGCACTTTTCCTTGAATTTTGTTGATGAAGTGAACGAACGCCAAAGAAGTGAGTAAACAACAAGGAAACGTAAGAGTAACAAGAAAAAAAAAATAAATTAAAAAGAAAACGAACAGAAATAAACTAAAAATGCAAATAGAAATTCTACAAATTTTTAGTTTCCTCCGCCTCGTGCTCTCCGCTGGTGTGAGTAACAAAATGGCAACAGTAGCAACGCTGGGGCGGATGCTTACCCCCAAGGAATGCTGGCAATAAGAATCATGGTTATATACATAGGTAAATACCATAAGTAAAGGTAAAGGTGTATGTGTTGGGTAGAAGGAAGCAGCAGTAGTGAAAAAAAGGATGCTTTAGAGAAAAAATCAACCGAACAACCAACCACCTCTCTATACACGACTATCTACAGTTACTTACTAACCGCCAAAAGTCAGTAAACTACCAAAGTAAATTGCCAAAAAGTATAAAATGAAGAAGAAAAAAAAGAAGTAAGCAAAAATTGCATGCAAATACTTACGAGTACATTGTAGTTGTATGTATGTATGTATGTATGTATGCTGTATGCATTTGTGTAGTTGCCCAGGTGTGTTGGGACAGGTGTATTGCCGCTTTTGGCAAACTTCTAGAAGCTTTACATGTCCTGCAGCTTTTTTTCTTACTTTCCACAACTACTACAATACTACTTCTTCTTCTTCTTTTTCTTCTTCGGCAAGTGCTTTAACGGGTGAGTAAAGAAAAAGAGCGCCTTGAGAGCAACGCTCAATACCCCCGAGGTGGTCGTTAGTGCTCGTAGTTGCCAAGGAAGTTACGGTCGAAGCATCTTTTATAGAGAAAAAACTTAGACACAATTTTGTATGGAGTAATGTGGCAACTGAGGAAAGGTAGAGAATTGTTAGATTTTTCAAGGGATTTGGAAATTTAAAATTTCTGTGTATGAAAAAATTGTCTTTTTTTCTCTTTCGAAGGGAAAAAGAATTGAGTACAAGTTTTTTTGTTTGATAAATATTATTATTTTTTTCAATTAAAGCATTTTTTTCAATAAAGATATCTTTTAGAAGCTACACACTTGAGCACAAGATTTTGTTTCGAAAATTTTCGAGAATTTTTAATAAAATATTTGACTTAAAAGAGCGTGTGCTGCACACTCTCGAAGGCACAACCCGTTTCGCCCGATCATAAGTAAATTTACTAACTCGGTTGTAGACTCTTATTTGATAAGACCTAACCTGAACATAATTATGGGAAACTATTTGAGAATTGCACAGCGACTTCGGTAGGTGAACAATATGCCAGAAAAATGTCAAGCAAACATACATATATGATATACGAGTATGTATGTGAACGGTTATATCTACTCTTTGCCACCCTTGTGTCAACCAAATAATAGTTGTCTGTTGCATTATAGACAATGTTCGGTTAATAGTCCTACAAAGAGCGCGGAGTCTAACCTCTTTGTCGCCAGTAAGGGCTAAGTAAGTCTCTCGGCATCTCGGTCGTGTAGCACGTGTAGCGCTTCTTGTAGGTGCTTTCTTTGCTTGTACGGAATTGGTGAGTGCGTGCAATCTTCAGTCCATTCATCAGTTATTTTATGGCCTTCTCTCTTGTTCTTCTCTCAGACAGTGTGTTGATCACTGTGAAGTTGATTAGAACAAAGTACCAAAACCGAGAATACAAAAGCCGGCACCGTGCGGGAACTGTCCTGGTAGCACTGGATCTGTCAAAATATTTTGACACAGTCAACCATTCAGTGCTACTATTGGACATTGAGGAATCCTCATTACCGCCGGGGTTGGGGTTGAAGACGGTGATCGTGGGCTACCTGAGTGGTGAGCAATCATTGGTAGAAGTTTAAGGTCAAACATCGAAATTAAGGAAGATTTAAAAGGGGCTCCGCAGGGTGGTGTTCTCTCCCCATTACTGTTTAACTTCTATATCTGGAAGCTCCGTCCTTCACCAGAAGCGGTTTCCTTGACCTCATATGCCGATGATTGCTCGATATTGGCTTCTGGTCAGAATATTGATGATCTTTGTGCGAAAGTACACGGTTATCTTGATGAACTATCCCACTTCTTTACTGAAAGACAACTACAAATACAGCCGACCAAATCGCCGGCTACCCACTTCACCACCTGGACGAAGGAGTATGTGCTCGAACTCGATGTGAAGGTCGATTGCGAAAAAATTTCGATCACAAGCAACCCAAAGTTACTGTGAGTCGCATTTGATAGCCTGCACTCCTTCACTCCGCATACGACCGCAATTGCCGCAAAAATCCAGAGCAGCAACAAAATCCTCAATGCGCTAGCCGGCAGCACCTGAGGAAAAGACAAAGAAACTTTGCTGAAATCGGAAAGGGAATACTAGATTTAAGGACACAATCCAGCAACACGTGTAACAACCGCTGCACAGTGCAGAGTACAGATAGGCACTAACCGCCGTTGACCAGGACTTAGTCAACACCTTGAAGAACTCTCTCCATGTGAATAACTACCCATAGCAGACCTCGAGCTGTCTCCTATTTATCCAGACTCGACCCCAACGTATGTCCAGCATGTAACAAGTCCCCGTACGACGCTAAACACCTCTTTCCATGCTCGTTTCCTGGAACTCCCGTTAGATGACCTCGGTGACATAGACTAACTAGCCTGTCCCTAAGCGGGGTTAGAACAACCGCTACAACGCATCTTGAGTCGAATGTTTTATTTGGATGATTCTTAGAAAATGTTTCTGCAATAATTGCCTACTGTGAGAGCATGCCGAAGCTGTAGTTCTAGTGAGTTCATTAAGATCTTGCTCTTCACGAGCAATTTTCCCCAGAATCTAACTTTGATCTGTCTCAAGAGTAAAATGAGGCAACACTGCTTTGGAAACACGTTGGTTAGGATATCCAGCTGAACATTGAATTGAACTTAAATAACTACGTCCTCCGAGTGGCATAAAGTTGTAGAATCTTATAAGATGTATGCACATGATTAGCACTTTATAACCACTGTAGCAATCTGTGAGCAGCTGATAATAGGAGAGTCTTTTTTATTTTGTCCATAATGGTTTTTATATTACTCTAAGTTAGTACCCAACGTGGATAACACTAGAAATTTATGAAATATTGTAGCGTACTGAAAATCTATAGAGAATATATGTATATCCATAGAAGTTGCTGATCTCTTAAACTTTCCAAGATAGTTTTTATGTCTACGTTTTAACTATTTTTCGCGGTTCTGAACTTTCGGGATCGGGCTTGCGATCGAAACACCCTACAACCAGCTCCGTCAGCAAAAATAAGCGGAGTATGGGGAAGGTGTTCGCAGCTGAATACCAGAGGGTGACCATATATAGAGCATCATCCCTTCTGCAAAAGTGTTGCTTGAGGAAAAAGACGGGAACAAAAATTAAAAAGTAAATAATGTGAAAAACAAATCACTGAGACGCCAACACAAATACCACAACAAGCAACAACACACAAATGGAAAAACAAAAAAAGAACAAGCAAAAATGGAGTAAATGCGCGGCTTACCTGCAAATATCTTGCAACAGATGAGAAAAACACTGTGTGGCAAGCAGCAGTTTGTTCCAAAGTCCAAAAAATAACAAAAATAAATTATTGTTGTAGCAACAAAAGCGTCAAGTTGTTGAAAAATCTTCGAGCTACAAAAGAAATAGCACAAATCACAGTAAAACCAACTGAGAAATAAAGCGAAAAAGGCGAGAGAGAGGAAAGAAAAATGGCGCAGGCAGCGACAAATCAAAGCTCAAAGTTGCACTTTTTGCCCAAAAAAAAAATGCAAGAAGGACTTTTTATTTTTTAATTTTTTGTGTACATATTTACTTTCCACATACAATACTTACATATGTAAGTAGAACATAAGTGGTACGCTGAGGGAGTGTGCGAGGAATAACCGCAGGTGTAGTGGAAGAATCAACAACAAAAAGGCAAAACAAGTCCGCCAGTATTTGCAACAAGACTTAGGCAACTTACTGCCAGCATCCGTAAGTAATTTACAAATGACGCGAAACTTAGGGTGATGCAACAAAGAAATACAAAAACAACAATAGCAACAAAGCCTTGTTGTGCCAAAATGTGGCATAAACAAAAAAAAAAAAAAGAAAAGCAAGGAAAAAAACGCGCAGATATATTGCAAATCTGGATAAATTTGTTGTCGCCGTCAAGACGCCCCGGCGCTGGGAATAACTACCAGCAAATCTCTTACTTTTTCTACACCATGTCGGAGCTAAGTACGAGTATGTGAGTGTTAGAAGTATGTGGCAGGGATATTTGCATGGCGTTCAATGACCTGAAAAATTAAAAAAAAGTCACAGGAATGCATTTAATATGTAGAAAGCAGCAGCACCTGCTCCTGTCATGCGCTCCTGCTAAGGAAAATAAAAAAATGAGTTCAAGAGGAAACTTGTTTAGTCAAGAATACGGAGTTGGGTAAAACTTCGCATGATTTGATTGATTGAAATATGAAAGAGGGTAGCTGTTGTCACGGGCTCTTCAGAAATAAGGGCTGCGAGTAAAGAAAAGCGGCAAGAGGGAGAAGGCTTAAGTAAGACTGTTACCAGTTCTTCTTAACCACAATCAGTCTGCTGAGAGTCTGGGCTCAGGTGGTTGGGATTTATTAGCGATGGAGCTAAATATAGTAAGGCGCAGTATCCCACCCCGCATCACTTTCGAGTTCGTTGTGCTTATCCCGACTCTTCTTGGTGCTTAATCGATCACAATCACTTCCGTCACTTCCCACATTACATGGGAGCTCGCCATTTGATTTGGCTGGAATATTTAATCAAACCGGTTTTTTTTTGCAGTTTTAGTAAGCCTATTCGATGATCATCGTAAGACTAGCAGGTGCAAATTTTATTTAGTGACGAGAAATGTGTGAAAAATATGTGAAGCTAGCGGGAAGCATATAACTTTCTCAAAAAACGTGGGAACACCTACTAAAATTTGGGAAACCCGCCATCAAATGAGAGCCTAATAATATATCTTCATTTCCCTATAATGGTGTTACTACAGGCTTTACTGCTTCTCTCTTTCATCTCCCGTACATCGAGGGTTCCTTATTATGGCGGCTGTCTGAGTAGTCGACTGAAAGGGAAAGTTAAACCAGTCAAGTAGTGTCGTTTAATTCTAACATCCAGAAAGATCCTCTATAACTAGAGCTAGTCCCCCTACCAGAAGAAGTCTCCTTCACGTTGCATACGACTGAGAGCCGTAACAAACTACTCAAGTAGCTAAGTGGCAGCTTCTGAGTTAAAGACTAAGAAGTCTTCATGGCAATTTACAAGGCAACCGGTCCGCTGGGCATAAGCTACGCTGCACCGATCGGGAAGTCGACGACCAGATGAGAAAAAGATGAGGAGCTACAGGTCGGTCAAAACACCCACTTGAGTACCGTATCGGAAAACCTTCTGTAGCTGCCTAAGCCACCTCAACTGCGAAATATCCAAAGTCACAGAGAGAAGCATAATATAAAGATTTGTGAATCCATGAAGGGGCCCAGCATTCTGTTTAAGACTATGCAAAGTTAAGACGAATTTTGGTGGCCAAAAAGATTGTTTCAATATTCTAGACGAGGCATCATCCGAGTGCTACTGGCAGCCAGAAATATTTGGAGAATAATTGAGCGCGGTTGTGTTGCAGAGATCGAGAATTATTTCATCTGCATTATTATATTCGTGGCTCATAATTTTAACCTTTAAAAAAAAAAAAAATCCGAGCTGATTTTCAAAATAACAGTTAACCTCTAACGGCCAACTTTTCCTTTCCCCACACTCACTCTAGAGCAAAATAAATAAACGCTTATTGTAAGCTCATTTACCTTCACAGGGTAAACTTTTCACATTTTTCCGTTTTGCAACTTGGCAGCACTGGAAATTGACGTTACGTTGAAAAGTACGCCCTGAACATAAAAGTGAGCAAAAAATAATGGAAAACTGTAAGCAAGTACGAGAGCAACACCATCAGGATATTGCAGTAGTAAATAAAGTTTGCGCAAAAGTTATCAACATTGACTTTTGAAATATCAACACTTCAATATGTTTGCCCTCAACATTTTTCATTGGCGAATGCAAAGAGGTTCCAACAAAAAATATCAACAAAAAAAACAAAAAATAAAAAAATAAATAAATAAATATAAAATCAAAAAAGACCAAAAAAACAGACTAAAGAAAAATCAACAATAAATCGTTGAAGACTTTTACAATATAACCGCATTACATTTTTTCACTTTATGTCTTACATAATTTGGCCCTCCCTCTGCGATGCTAAAAAGCTCAGCTACACGTGCGCGCACACACACACAAACGAACACATCATCATCACCAAGACTTCCACCAACCTGCCACACACCCAGCTGGTGGGCATCATTGCGGATTTATGATAAAACTGATGCTGAACCACAAAAGAGTTTTAAACTTTTCAACACCAAAGCGCCGCCAACTCGTCTTCCTCCGTGCGCTTGTAACGGCATTTCGAAAACACAAACAAAAACTATGCCAAAAATGCATTGCTGAGCTGTGAAAGTGTTGGCGCCTTCTGACACACAGTACTTTTAGGTAGGTGCTCTGTCTTGTTGTTGTTGTTGTTGTTGTTGTTGTGGTTGTTGTTCTGTGCTAAACGAACGTCGCTGCCAGTTGCTAGTAACATCCACAACAACAACAACAACAACAACAACAACTACACAACCACAATTTATAAACTTTCGTAGTGAGGTTGTATCAAACATCCGGAATCCTTCCGTTGTAGCGAGAAAGCGTACCCACACAAATACATATGCACATACATACATACACATGTGCATACTTTTATTATTATTCATTTTTTTCGCTGCTGTTTCAACGTTTAAGTCTATTGGCGTAACATAATGGCATACGTTCGAGACCGCTAGGCTTATGCGAGCGTGTGGGCCGACCCCACTGGTTGAGTGCGCCGACCCAAGGATGCTGGCGCATTGGTGGTTGTACTAAGTATGTTTGTAAAGGGTGTTTTTTTTTGGACATCTGGTTTTCAAGAAGAACTATTATGCCCTATTTTCGACCAATTTTTGTAGCAATGGAGCCGTATGTCAGCAATAAGTTGCCGAAATTTCTCTTCCAAGGCAACAATAGTCCCGGGTGATGTCAAATGACCTCATAGAAATTAGTTCAGCGGTATTAAATCGCACGATTTTGGAGGCCACGCCACAGGACCACGACGGGAGGCCAAAAACAGTCATCAATTATGGCTCTGTAGTCATCTCCATTGAATGTAACCTTATGACCGGCTTCATTCCTGACCAGTAAAGTTTGAGAGTGCAACGGATTTAGTTCATTATGAAAAGTATCAGATATCAAAGAGACCAACTCCGAAATAAGTATTCTTCTTCTTCATTGGCGTTGGCTCCGCATACGCGATTATAGCCGATTCAATTATAGCGCGCCATTCATGTCTTCTTTTTGCTGTTTGGCGCCAGTTGGAAATACCAAGTGAAAGAAACCAGGTCGCTCTCCACCTGATCCTTCCAACGGAGTGGAGGTCTTCCTCTTCCTCTGCTACCACCATCGGGTACTGCATTGAATATTTTCAAAGCTGGAGTGCTTTCATCCATTCGGTCGATCGCAAGGTTGCGAGGTAAGCAGTCTGCTTTCTCTCCACCACGAGACGGCAGTCCTCATCGTACCAGCTTTTTTTCCGAAATCCAATATTTTCGTTTGCATCTGTACGTAGGGAGTTTGAAATGCCTTCTCACAGTTCACATAAGTGCGTTCGAGTCGCTCGTAAAAGGCATCCTTGGTCAAATCGTCCTTTTCTTACGTCGGGGCGTAGGTGTAAATCAGAGTGGTGTTAAAAAATTTCGTTTTGATGCGGATTGTGGCGAGACGTTCATCCACCGGAGTGAATGCCAGTACTCGGCGACGGAGTTTCTCTACCACCACGAATCCGAAACCAAATTTGCACTCCTTTATATGACCGCTGTAGTAAATTTCACAAGGACCCACCATCTTCTGTCCTTGTTCCGTCTATCGCATCTCTTGGACGGTGGTGAAGTCAGCCTTTAATTTTCTGAGGACATCAACGAGCTGGGCAGCGGCTCTTAACCAATTCAGGGACCGGACATTCCAGGGGCATGTACTTAAAACATTTGCAACATTAAACTTTTCATTGCGTTGCATTTTCATGTGGAGGGTTTCAAGCCCTACGCACAACCGAATGGGGTTCGCCTTCTCACTTTAGCTCGCCTCTAAACGGATGTTTGTTGGCTACCCAGGGGATACTTAGTCTAAGACCGGAAGTCGTGACCTACTTGAACCATATGCAAAAGAATCGTTTCTGTTCACTTCCAGGTAAATGACAGTCAAAAACTTTCCTCACCCATCCCCCAAAAAGTATTGCTTGCCTAAAAAAACACCCTTTATATACTAGTAGGCATGCATGTGTTTTTGCTCAAATAGTTTTATGTATTTTTCGGTGCATCTTTTGTGGACTAACTTTTTCGCTAGCGAACTGTTGTCTACCAACCTGGCTTTCTCTTGCTATAAATATGTATGTATGTATGTATGTACGACTTCGCTTATGATGAACGAATGTTATTTTATACATACATTTACAATAATAATGCACTTTAGGGAGCAATAAAGGCATATGCTAACCCGACTGATGACACAAAGTGGAGTAAATATGGAAAGTTGAAGAGAGAGCTAATTAAATATTGCAATATTTTGGAGACACTGGATTTCTCTGAGCTACATTACTTACAAAAAACTCTATGACAAACTATGTTAACGCAGTGCTAGAGGAAAAATGGTTGGATTGGGGCACTACAGATGCAACGAAGCAGCCAAATCAGTTTAGAAAATTTCTAAAATTTGATTCAGACTTCAGAAAAATATTCTCCTTTGATCACCAACAATTTACTCTCCGCTGGATAAGTCTCTTGCCATCTCGACATACGTGGAGCTAATACCAGTATGCGCCTGGCTTAAAACTCCCATTGTTTTTGTTGTTGTAGTTGCGGCTACGTTAACCCCGCTTAGGGACAGACTTAAAAACAATCTAAGTCACCGAGGTCATCTAACGGGAGGTCCAGGAAACGTGCCGTTTCGACGGGATCGGACCAAAGGGAGAGAACTGTAATCCTTTCCGAGGCCTAACTCCATTTAGGTCGACAGGTAACAACCAAAGCCCCACTACTAACAAGGCGTGGTTAAGCCAGGGTATGCTCTTGCTATCAAAAATTCCTAAGTTCATCATGGTGGTTCTAAATATTGATAGCCGTATGGGTCTGGCATTGATAGAGGATAAGATGGAATATCTTCTGACATCAAACAAAAGGGTACTCGGCTCCCACGTCACTGTTGACATTCATAACTCTGAAGTCCTAATTAATTTGAATTGAATATTGAAACCAGCAACAATGTCAACCCTGAAATCTAACACAGAATCACTGCCGAGAGGTGCGCCATGAACGATGACAACTTGTGATGAGTGGGTGATGGAAGCTTTTAGAGAAAGTTTTTGTGTAATATATATGGTCCATTTCGCCCTGACAATGGCAAATGCCCCAGTCGAAAGAACGATGAGATGTACGACATAATTCAACGACTCAGGAAACAGCGGCCACTCCAGCTTTGCAAGTTTTCGACGCAGAACCCACCGGTGAGAGCAGATCAAAAGTAAGACATACTAAAGAAAAATATTTTGCCAAGGCTTTTCCTTAAAGCAAATCTAATTCTGCTTGAAACTCCGAGGGCTAGAAAGGCATGAGATTGAAGAGACTTCAGAAAAGCAAACTGTTATCCAGCTTAGCTTCTAAATCTTGGATGGGTAATTATGAGATCGGTGCCAAAAAAAAAAAAATAAAACAATAAATTGGTTATATATATAATTTGCTCTCCCTAATCTCTCTTTCTCTCTCCTCAAAGAGACTACTAAACTCTTCAATTTCAAAATAAAAATCGTTTAATTTATTTATGACATATTTTTTGAGAGCAAAAAAAAAAAAACAAATTCTTCAAAAGAACGCTTAAGTGTAATGTGTATAGTGTTGTTGTATCTTGTAGACAAAGTATTTACTTCTTAAATGATAGAATTCCCAAAAAAGGTGAGATCAGGTAAATCTTCACACACAAGCGCTGGCTGAGCTGCTTCTCGTTCACTCTGCCGCCTGCTTAGCTGAAGGGTTGTCAGTGAGTTATTTGTTGTTGCTGCTGTTAATGCGGTGCAAGTTGTAAGACATATATAACCACTTATGGCATGTTGCATGCAGCAAATTGCATTACATAGTTGCATGTTCAAGTAACAAAGTGGCAAAAAGTATCAAAGAAAGGTTGTTGCTGTTGCTGTTGTTGCCACTAATGGTAGCAGCAATGTTCAGGTACTCTGATATGAGACACTCACACATGTAAGTACTATCTGCGAGTTTATGTAAGCTTTCATAAGGACTTTACAAAAGATACTCACACACACACACACACACTCGCGTGCTTGGGAGTTCGGTAAACGAGTTAAAAATTGCGCATAAAGAAGTTTGTGTAATTTTTCATAGAATTTTGCTCCTTTTCACTGTTCCGTCAAGTGTTTATTCAGCGTTATTTACCGCTGCATTCCTTAATGTAATCACATTCTGTCATATAAAAGTCAATGCGGTGGCATTTCTAAAGCACTGCACTGAATTATGAGCTCTGGGCGAGTAGTTGAGAGGTGTGGGGAATTTCACGCTTCTTCGTCGTTCATTAAATTTTGTTTACTTTTTGAATATTTATACTCATTTGTATAACGCTTTCGTGGTTGGTGGCAAAATTAATTAATTTAATTATTTGCAGTACGTATTTTTTTGAGAATAAATATTTAGAAAACCACAATAACAAAAAAAGGGTGTAAATCTTCTCTTTCTGCAAATAAAGGCTGCTCATAGTTTGTGCTGTATATTATCATCTCCTTCTTCATATAATTTATGGTAAGTTAAGGTAGGATGTGACTGATTCCAAGTGAATTCCGTCCCAGTTCATAAGAAGGTGCATTGATAATGCCTATTCTTTTTCAGACAACCAACAAAGTAGTGATACGGCAAAACACTAAACCTTACAAGTCCGACTGGGTAGGAGAGTATTGATCTTTGGATGAGAATGAGGTTCCCTGACCATCCGCGGTTCACCCTGGGCAAGAAGGATATCGACACCGCGCTTGTGAAGGTATTATTCCACCGACCACTGAGCTGGTTTAAAGGCCTCAGATTCAAAAGTAGAAGCAGACTGACAGATACACCTATTATCGCTTTGTCTGACTTTAAAGAACCAGTGGTAGCCATCGGCGTTGCATTTTATATCAGATCTTTTGTAATCCAGTATCTACTTAATTATTAATCTGAAGTGTCCCTTGGCTTTCTGAATATATGTCCCACAGAAGTCACCCTCCTTCTTGTAACATTTACTACATCTGCCATATAAAGGAGCGCAAATTTGGAGTTCTGGCATTCACCCCCATGGATTTAGCCAAAGATGCCTTTTATGAGCGCCTAGAGCATACTTACGAGCGCTCCCCCGACATTGTAGCCACCGAAAGATGATTCTTGGCAGAAGACTCCCACGTCAAATTTCCCGTAAAGTTTCGATCAATCCGTAAATAGTTAAGGGTCCCTCCCGTGGATTTATTCTATTGTGAAATGATTATAGTGGAGAATGCGCTACTTTATCTTCACCTGGAATCGAAAATTAGATATCCGTCTAATTTTTATACTATGTCCCCTGATCGGCTCAAAATAGAAGGTTTGTCATATAAGAGGAATGCCTAATTCCAGATTCATCTCAGCCATCTTGCTTTTTAAGTTTTCATTAAAGACCGCATACCTTCAAAGTTTGGCTAGGCTCAAGCGAGGTGTGGAAAGTAAAAGTCAAATTTTTCCACCCTTTAAAATTTTCCGCTTGGGTTTGAACTTACCCATTTCCAATAGCTTCCGTAGCTGTGACCTAAGTAATGTGTGAACCAATTTTCATTGAAATAAAACAATGCTAACTGGAGTTATCGTGTACGCAGACGGAGAGACACACAGACATCTTTAAATACATGAATCATGATATTTATATCCAAGATCATATCTATCTCGGTTGTTTTATGCCGTTACTTACCTAAAGGTTATACAAACCTCATATTCTTGAAGAGCATAAATCCAGATTTGATAGCCTAAATCATATTGGAGGGGACCTTCTGTTGACATATCTAGAGAATCAATTCTCAAAAATTAAAAAAATTGGGCACTATGACCATTATATTTTTCAAAACCATAATTAAAAAATAATAATTTTACCCATAAAAAATTAGCTCTAACATAACCAATAACAGGTAAGTCAAAAAACAATTTTCGATTTTTTTTGCAGTTTTTATTTCGTTAAACAGTTGTTAAGAAAAGTTTTCCTTTAAATTTTGTATTCAAAAAAATTTAAATAAATCAATTTATTTAGACCAATATTCGGAGTACCTAATTTAATTTTACAAAATTCAAAAAAAACTAATTTTAGACAAAAAATATTTATTTCCAGGGAGTTTCCAGCAAGAAGAATCCATAAGTCATATTTTCACCACCCTAATAAATTTACTCTAATAAACTATAAATGATTATAATGAATTTTTGCATAAAATCTTTGAATTTTTTTTTAATTAAATTTACAAAATCAGATTATCCTGTGGATTAGAGTAAACAATTACCAAAAATCTTTACAAATTTTAACATGTCTAGTTATGTATGTAAGTACTTAAGCATGGATGTACGCTACATTAGCAATAATATTTGCATACGCTTTATTAATTTTCAAATTTCCTGTATTATTCTGTGAAACATTTTCTATATACAACAACAATAACAACATGTACAAAATCGCATACTTATAAATTAGTTACGACAGCAGCAAAGGAATGAGTTGAATTTTGTACAAAGTGCAATCGACCATAACACACATATACATACTTACATATCTACACATATGTACACATATGCAACTGATGCTTTGCATAGATACGTATATACATATATAAGTGAGTATTATATAGAATCAATTTGCAATGGTTTGGCTGAGTTTGGTGCATCACGCACTCATACACTCACGCACTCACACACTCACACACCCACAGTAAACACGCCGGAAAAGGATTATAGATAATAATTCCTGTGGTTTTTCCGGTCAACCATATTTCAGTGGTTACAGCGAGGAGTAAAGATGGTGGCGCGGCTGGGTTTGGCTGAGTGGAATTTTGTGGCAGGCGATTGATGGGTAAGCTGACGTTCTTGCATTCTTGCAGAGCGCAGGGATTTAATTGACTTATAAATATTCAATAATCGTCGTTAGCGAGCACTGCATGCATTTATTTGTGTTTATGATATACACGTATGTAGCAGTGTGTGTGTGTGTGTGTGTGTGTCTGTGAGGCGCTCAGATTAGCACGTGTGAATTGTGAGGCGTTGCGTCAGCTGTTTGTAATAAATTCTTGCTAAATTCTTAATAATTAGAATTAATCAATTATTGAGGTGGGCAAGTAAATAGCATCAATACATACATATATAAATTCATACTTACATATGTAGATATGAGTTTAGCTAAGCAAATAAGATTTACATTTTGTGTGTTGGAGGTTTTGCGGCAAATGCGCTTTGGTGATTTTGCATTTTCTGCTGAAACCTATTGCGACATACACATATTAATATATTTATGTATGTTTGTGTACATATATAAATATGCTGCGTATATGCTAAGAGCTTGTTAAAACGTCATACGACAAACGTTGCTTAAATTCCATGCAGGTAAAATTTATTAAAATATTTTATGAAAACCACAGAAACATTATGTGGCCTATTCTGAAGGAAAAAAACAAAAATTAAACTAAAATTAAGAAAGTAAAATAAAATAAAAGGAAACAAAAAAATTAGAAAAAATAAAGAAAATAAGGCCAGATGACGGTGTATTTTATTTAGATGTAAAGTAGTCGTTCAATGCTCATCGCGAAGATCAAGAAACCAATTTCCAATTCTCAAGCCTGCTCTAGTTCCTAGAACTGCGAAACTTCGGATTATCTAAGGCGAGTATAGCTATGCCGTTCACATCGGGGGCCAGTTTGGAAGCTGCCACTACGAATTTTCCCCTAAGCTCATTCGCAATGAGTAACCGTAGTAGTGGTGGCACCCTGAGGCCTACGATAAAATAAAATAAAATAAATTAAAATAAATTAAATTCAAATAAAATAAAATAAAATAAAATAAAATAAAATAAAATAAAATAAAATAAAATAAAATAAAATAAAATAAAATAAAATAAAATAAAATAAAATAAAATAAAATAAAATAAAATAAAATAAAATAAAATAAAATAAAATAAAATAAAATAAAATAAAATAAAATAAAATAAAATAAAATAAAATAAAATAAAATAAAATAAAATAAAATAAAATAAAATAAAATAAAATAAAATAAAATAAAATAAAATAAAATAAAATAAAATAAAATAAAATAAAATAAAATAAAATAAAATAAAATAAAATAAAATAAAATAAAATAAAATAAAATAAAATAAAATAAAATAAAATAAAATAAAATAAAATAAAATAAAATAAAATAAAATAAAATAAAATAAAATAAAATAAAATAAAATAAAATAAAATAAAATAAAATAAAATAAAATAAAATAAAATAAAATAAAATAAAATAAAATAAAATAAAATAAAATAAAATAAAATAAAATAAAATAAAATAAAATAAAATAAAATAAAATAAAATAAAATAAAATAAAATAAAATAAAATAAAATAAAATAAAATAAAATAAAATAAAATAAAATAAAATAAAATAAAATAAAATAAAATAAAATAAAATAAAATAAAATAAAATAAAATAAAATAAAATAAAATAAAATCAAATAAAATCAAATAAAATCAAATAAAATCAAATAAAATCAAATAAAATCAAATAAAATCAAATAAAATCAAATAAAATAAAATAAAATAAAATAAAATAAAATAAAATAAAATAAAATAAAATAAAATAAAATAAAATAAAATAAAATAAAATAAAATAAAATAAAATAAAATAAAATAAAATAAAATAAAATAAAATAAAATAAAATAAAATAAAATAAAATAAAATAAAATAAAATAAAATAAAATAAAATAAAATAAAATAAAATAAAATAAAATAAAATAAAATAAAATAAAATAAAATAAAATAAAATAAAATAAAATAAAATAAAATAAAATAAAATAAAATAAAATAAAATAAAATAAAATAAAATAAAATAAAATAAAATAAAATAAAATAAAATAAAATAAAATAAAATAAAATAAAATAAAATAAAATAAAATAAAATAAAATAAAATAAAATAAAATAAAATAAAATAAAATAAAATAAAATAAAATAAAATAAAATAAAATAAAATAAAATAAAATAAAATAAAATAAAATAAAATAAAATAAAATAAAATAAAATAAAATAAAATAAAATAAAATAAAATAAAATAAAATAAAATAAAATAAAATAAAATAAAATAAAATAAAATAAAATAAAATAAAATAAAATAAAATAAAAAAAAATGAAATAAAATAAAATAATATGAAATAAAATAAAATAAAATAAAATAAAATAAAATAAAATAAATTAAAATAAAATAAAATAAAATAATAGTAAAACAAATTAATAAAATATAATTTATTTTTTAAATAAAAAATAAATAAAAGTTTTTCCTGCGGGGAATTTCTAAATACATTTCCTTACCTTCGAATGCATGTCTCCAAATTATTTGAAATTTATTTATAATCTACAGTTCATGAGTGATTCTGTGACCACAACAACAACTGCTGTAACAAATCCAACTGCTTCTATAACATGCACACAACCATACACCAATATATGTATATTACTGGATGTAGATTATGTCAGGTGGTTTCTGCTCACCACAGGATGTTGAGCGGTGCACACTTGGGTCATATGTCTTATTGAAATACCGCAACACACATACACACATACACACAAACATACATATATTCGTACATATGGAACATGAATGTTTGCATATGGAAATCTTCCATATGCGTGCACTACTTAAGTGTTTATTTGCTTTTGCAGGACATTTGCATTTGTGTGAGTTTATTGTATGAACTTCTTAGTCGCCTAATTTTGTCAATTTGTCCTCACGTTGATCATTTATATAATTACAGGTGCAGAATTGGTAATTCTTGTTCTTTGAGCTTTCAAAATTGTGTGCAACAATAACAACAATTTTACCAATCATTTATGCCGATAGATAAATGTAACGGTACTATTTGTGTGGTAGCATTGATTGATTTCAATACAGTCGTTGTGGTCTATAATAGAGATTAGCTTAAGTTTGCTCGCAATGATATAATATATTATAAATATATATGTATATCCATATATATTAAGTATTAAAGTGTTGACTTTGATGTTAAATATGCCAGCGGCAGTCTAATTTACCTAATTAAATTATATGAATAATGTATTTTATTGCCAGAATTAAGTAAAATAAATTCGATTTGCTATTAAACCCAGATCAAATGGTTTTTTTTAATACTCAAGTAATAATTTATTAATTATTTGTATTTTGCAAAAGTTTTGGGTCACAGGGCTGCCCTATTTTGTGTCATTGAAATCGTGCTTGACGACTTTAACACCAGGTTAATACCCACTTTTGTAAAACGGTCGGACAAGTGTGGCTCCACGATGAGATCGCTTAAGATTGGAAATTAGATTATTTTTTACATGAAATATTGACATGAAAAATTTCAATAAGTTACTTAGTTGTCACCGCATCGAAAGATTTGGAATCAAATTTTATTTATGATACACCGAAGGTACGTCTCAGAGTCTTAGATGTGGGAATTCTGTCTTGCCCAAACTTTGACTCTTGCCACAGCTAAGATCCCTACATATACAGCCAAGAACAATAGTTGGGTTCGAAGTTGAACATTTTCAATCACAACAGACTGCCAAGTTTTTTACTCGACTTTAACTCCTGATCTCTGAGAGCACTCAACAAAAACTTTGTTGGAAACGATAGGTTTACGACACTATTGAAGGAAGTACTACGATGAATGTCGTTACGATCGGAAGCAGTACTACTGGGACGAAGTGAGGCGAATGGGTCTGGTGGTTCGCGTCTTGACTCAGTTGACAATCAAAATTTGATATGCATGGTCAATTTCTTCTAACTAGGAATCATCAATTAAAATGCCAGCCTGAAAATCCAAAACAAAATCCTTACATGTATCCTCAATGAGCAATTGAAAAAAAGTTCTTTCGACAAACAAAGACCAAACTTTGCAAGTCGCTCATCCTTCTCGTCCTACAATAGGGTGAAATGTATAAACCTCTTTCAACTTATTAAGTTAATAAATCACGTATCCAATGATCTGAAAGTGTTTCGAGCACAGATAAAAACTGTTGTGCCTTCGTAAAATGATCAAGAGAGAAGAAAGGCACTCTTGATTTTGTTTTCTTACAACGTCATTCCATAAAACTTGATAATGAGTCTTCTGTTCTATAAAGATTCTTGAATGTGCAAGTTTTAGTGTTAAAAAAATTTAGAACTCAGGGAGCTCGACTTTAGAACATCTATATTGTGCTGATTTAGATTAGACATATTACCTCTCTCATCAACTCTTGTATGAAAAGAGTTTTTGAATGTGATTTTTATGCAAAGCTTAATGAGCTTTTAAGCTGGCGAAACTCAGCGCACGATTTTGCACACTAATTCATTCGCCCATTAATTTTCTTATGTAATTCTAATTTTAAAATTCAACATCGAATTGTACGCTTGTATAAATGATTGTCAATCACCATGCAACCAATTTCAAATTACACTTCCTACTTTTAACATGCCAAAGCTCCGTCTTAGCGCCATCTGCTGTGAATTGATGCACATTATTGGGGTTTTTCTTTTCGAAAACGAAAGAAAAAAAAAACGAAGGCAAAACGTGCAGCATTAGCAGGCGATGAAGGTAAATTACCATTCAATTGAGCCACGCACACAATTCGAAATGCGTTTGAAAATTTGATTTTAATACGAGGATATGTAATTTAGCTGCCATTCATACGACAAGATGGCGTTACTGGGGGCAAGGCAGCAAAGGAAACTCGCATTCATTTCGTAATTTTGTTTTCATTTGAGAAATTACAAAAACATTCGAGTGCGAGTGTAAATGGTTGGAGCGAAAGCTTTCAAGGAATTCAAATCAAATTGCAATTGAGCTAAAGGCGCGCAATGGCTTCTTGCTTTCCAGTAAGTGTGTAGTTTTGTCTTCACAATATTTCCTGGATTCCAAAGCAATGTCTTACATTTGATTCGCGCGCCACGCTTCATTGCACCGCAAGTAAGACTAACTCACTACACGTTTGAGTCCTCATTGGAAGCTTTCGAACTGTATGCTTGGTTGGTTCACTAACTGTGTTGCTTTGGAGGACTCGCTCGCTGTCTTTGCTTGAGCCAGCTTGAGCTCTTCGCTGGCTTACCGTTGGTTTCGCGTTTGTCTGCCGCTAATCGAAATACTCAAATTCTATTTAAACTGAAATGCGTTGAATTGAAATTCAACACATCGTAAATAAAATGCAATCCATATCCTTTTGATCCCGATAAAGGCGTGCCAGCAAACGCTGTTGCCCTTGTAAGTGTTTGCTTTTGCAGAGACTAAACGCACTAAGCGCACGCTATTGATGGTGGGGCCAGGCAGTTGGGCGTCGCGTACACGGGTAATTGAAATTAAGAAAGTTTTTCCTACAAAGTCAAGTCATTCGAAAGTGACTCTCTGCGCTAACTACCACTTATACTCCTATGTATGTATGTATACTTCTTGTATGGGTGTGTGTGTATGGGTGTGTTATGTGTGTCAGTGCGTGCCTTCTTGCTGCTGTTGGTGCGTGCTTGGGGAACATTAAGTGGTGTGGAGCTGAGCTCCCAGATCCCTTGATAGCATTTTACGTAAGCACATGCATACGTATAACCATACATACATACACGTATATGTGAGCACATTTGAGCAAAAACTTTTATAGACAATTCGACAATTTTGGTTGGTTTAACTCCACACTCGATTGCTCACATACATCCGTGCACAAGTGCTGTGTGTGTGTGTGTGTGTGTGTGTGTGTCTGTACGAGTATTTGTTCTTGTTCGCCAACAATTATCGCTGGGCGTAACTTTCTACTGGGCACGTCCGCATTTCCACAACTGACTCAAACAAACTTAATGAATCCTTGTGCTTTTCGCCACTTCTCACGTTTGAACATGCTCTCAGCGTGTGCCTTTTTACCGTTTTTTCTTCTTCTTCACTGATTTTGCTACTTTTGTTTAACTTTGTTTTTGTTTTTGTCTTTTTTTAATTTTCTTTAACTTTGACCATTGAATGGCTACTGATTTTGGTAGTTGGCGGTGCGTTAATTTCACGAAAATTCTGTCTTTGTCTGTGTAAATATCACACACACACACATACATATATTTTGTGGGAAAAATTTGAAAGCAAAGCTCTTTTGTTTATTTTTTTGTCGTAGAAACAGAATCGCAACGTGCCTTCGGAGCATTCGTCATCAACTTGACCCGTTCGATTTTCTTCAAGTGGTAAGAAACGTCGAATAGCGTCAAAGGCAATAAGATAATCGATGAAGTGGCTCAAGAGGGAGTGCTTACTCTCTGAACCAGATGTTGTTATGAACCCACCAATGTTCATAAGGCTTACACAAGAAACGATCGTCTGGCTAACAGAGCCGGTCTTCCTTCATCTAATCTTTCGAACACAGTGGAGGTCTTGTTCTTCCTCTTTTTATACCGGTGGGAAAACTTTCAAAGCGTTTTTACTCACATGGAAGACTTAGTATAGCAGCTTCCTCTTAATTCACTAAACTATGTCAATGGAGTCGTATATCCCTTACTGCTCATCGTTCTATCCTTCTATCGTCTGCTGTTCGTCAATGCCTATTCGCAAAGGTCCGTAAATTGTCATTCAAGTCTTTTTCCTGAATACGCTTAACGACGTATGATCACATGTCGTCATCGTCACCGGGAACGATAAGCGACTTGTACGAGTATGCATAGTTTAGTCCTTTGTTCGTCGAGAGAGGACTATACTTTCGGATTGCCTACTCAGTCCAAAGAAACATCTGTTGGAAAAAGCAATTCTGTGTTGGCTTTCAAGACTGTTGCTGTTAATGCTGGTTTTAAGGTAGACGAAATTTTCTACATCATGAAAGTTATGACTGTTAACAGTGATGTGGGAGCATGACTGTTTCTTTGATGACAGGAGATCTTTCCTCTTACTCACGTTGCCTGCCGCAGAAGGGTGGTATGGACGATAAAGTCATTACAGCCCTTTAAATTTCCGGAACTAGATGGCATCTTCACCACCGAACTACAGAGGACTTTTAATTCCAAAAAGAGGAAGAGCCAACCATGTCAGTCCTAAGGACTTTCGGTCCATTAGTCTTACCTCTTTCCTCTTAAAAATGTTTGAAAGGCTGCTATACAGCTTCTCGAAGAGGAAACATGCTTACTCTAAGGGTAAGTCTGTTGATACAGCTTCACCTGATTTAGTCGGATGCATCGAAAAAAGAAATGCCTTGAAGGATTTTACGTTTGGTGTCTTCGTTGACATTGCAGGAGCTTTCAACAACATTCTTCCGGTATTCGTAATAGAGGCTCTTCAAGATATGGTTCTACTCCGACACTATCATGCTGCCATCAGATCTCGACAATGTAATAGTATCACGTCAAAAGTAGCCATAAAATGTAGAAACGATCTTAACAAACTCTCAACTAATTTTTGTACTGTCATGGTTTGGGTACCTGGAAACAGGGACATCCCAGGCAATTCCATGGTAGACTAACTAGCAATGATAAAGTATGCACACGATGCTGGTCTACCTCTGCCCATAGCAAAGCACATGCTGAAACTAGCCTTTGCCAGGGAAACAGACTCAAGATGGCTGAATGAGATCACGTGGCCGAGGTTGGACATCTTATCCTTCTAGACCATTAAAATAACAATTGGCATAATAACACGCCACTTTTCAATGAGGCTTCATAGAAAAAGAAAGGATATCAGTCTAATAATTTTGACACAGCTGTAAGGGCGAAGAAGTGGAGGAGACTATCGAGCACTACCTCTGCCATTGTCTAGCCTTGACATCTGCCGAAAAAAAATTTCCTCAGAAAACATATCTTCGACACACGAAAAGGTTCGATCATTTGACTCACGTTCCCTACCAGACCCATTCGCTTTGCAGTCTTATACAGTCTGAAGAAAGCAGAACTAACGGTACGGTTGATGAGGCCAATGATTCAACATCACAAATATCACCGGTATGCATAAGCCAAAAAAAGGTTGCACTTTTCTTGTGTTGCTCCGCAGCTCTTACTATTATCTCCAGGAATAAGTTAAAGAAGTCCCTTGATATCTGTATATGACCGCTTCGGAATCAACTAGCTACTCCATTCTTTCTCCAGTCTCTGCTATTATTTTTCTCTCCAAGCGTTGGTGATGAAATGGCTCTAGTTTTGGGAGACTCGCTTTCTTAATTTAATCTCTTGTTCAGAACTCGATCTTTAACTCTCTTTTTCATCTTGGTAGTGATGCAAGAAGACCGAGTGTTTTCTCCAGTATAATAGCAGGAGCTTGTGAAATGATAATGGAAATTCTTTCTATATTTTCTCTAGGTTAGCGCCCGAACAGATGAATGTGTTTGCCGAAACATTTCGCATTTTTGCTTAAAAAAGGCTCTTTGGAATACAAACACTTTGTTAATGTTAAAGACACCAAAAACAACTCTTATCGTCTCCAGCGAAACGTGCTGTAGAACTTTCTTCTTATGAAAAATAAAACTTTTTCCTTTTTGTGCTAAAAATTCGTTCCTCTTCAACTTGTTTCGGCGTTTACTAAAGGAAACCTTCGTGTAAGCCAGGCAATCGCCGATAAGTCACGTGGGCAGTAGCATTAAGGCGTATTCCGGGCTTAGCTTTTGAAGGCAGGTAACAGCAGCGGCCGAGGCAATAAAGCGAGTAAGGAGTTGCAGGCTGCTTTGGGCGCTTATATTAGCGAGCTAACTGGTAGGAGTTGAAGAAAATAAAAGAGAAAATGGAAAAATGATGAAAGTGAAAGGAAAAAATTAATTTTATTTAACGTAGAAAGTTAAGTGAAGGGCCTGCGGTTGAGTGTGTATACCCTTATTTAGCATTTGGTAGCTGAACGTAAGGAGCAAGGATGTGCCTACAAAGCAAGGATATGCCTGAGTTTTATCCCTCTGTTTGGAGATGATTTAGTAGGGCCAAAGTGAATATTGGCATTCCGAAGGCAATGAGAAAAACTTTCAAAACACCATTAACACATGCGTCCAGCAGCTTCAATTATTCATTAACCAGCAAATTCTCCGACATACATATTGTACATATTTACAAAGCCAACAACACAATGGTCGTGCTGGTGAGGGGGCAGGCACGTTGAAAGTGATTAAATCGAATGAAATGAAAGGAAAGTTTTCTCAAATGGTAATGCATGAAGTTGGAAAATGAAGTTTAGTGAAACTTTTTTTTTGCTTTTGTATAAACACACTTACACACACTTACATACATGCGCACATCCGCACGTACATGCGTGGATTGGATGGATTTCGAGGGCAAAGAAAGAAAAAAAAAATTTCTTGAGGCGCATAAAAGAATAATCAACGGCAAATAAGAACAAAATAGCAACAATAACTGTTCATCAACTGTTGAATCTCTACAGAAATAATGAAATAACAACAACAACAACAATAATAATAATATGCTATCAACCAGCAAATGTAACGCATTGACGTAAATGAAGCGTAACAAGCCAACTCACCTTAACGTCGACCGCAAATGTGTGGCAACAGCAGCAGCAGCAGCAGCAGAAATATTGTAGTAGCAGCAATGTGCCGAACGTTAATTAAGCCATAGCCATGGCTGAGTAGTCGCACGTAAATTACGCATTATACATATTTACATACTTACACTGTACATATATATGTTTGTATGTATTAATAGATGCCCAGATGACCCTTGACCAACCACCCATTCAACTACACCTCTGCCCACTATCCAGCTCTGTGGTTGAGCTTTGTTTGATTCTTTGTGCGGCTGTTGCTCCACTGGGTCCACTACTAACTGCTTCTAGCCACGCTGATTGATCCATTAATCTAATTTCGACCACAAAATTATTACTTCTTTATGCAGTAGCAACAGTAGTCGTCGACTGGTCAGACGGTCGGTTGGGCGGCCGCAGCAACAAATGTGTAATAACTTAATTTCCAAACCTCAATTTGATTTCTCACTTTCTCCGTTTTTGGTTTTGGTGCGTGAATTCCTGTAATTTAGCCGCAGCATATTTTCTTGATCTTTGCTTTGCGATAGTGGAGTGTAATAATTTCTTTCTATTTTTTTTATTGTTTTGGGAGTACATAACGGGTTCCGAACCTACAATTAATGAGGAAATTGCTATTAACACGCTTTTGTTGTGGAATTTTGATGATTATTTCTCAATATAAAAACTTGTTGCTTTATGATTTTAGCTTTGGGAAAAGTAGTAATTTGGGCTTTAGTTAGAAGGCTAGAAGAATTGTTTTGAAAATGTAAGTAGATGGGTATAGATAAGAGCACGCCCACTCGTTTTAGTTTTTTTCTTTGAGATCTCTGTTTAAATTTCGAGGAATTCGGATACGTAATTCGAGAGATTCGGGCGTGTTCATAAGCCATGTAGCTCGTTCAAGAGTTGCAAGAAATAAGTTTAAATGCTACGTTGAGCCATTTTACGTGGAAAGAGGTGCGAGAAAAGCCAAACTAGGTGCCTTCAGTTGAAAATATTGTAAATAAAAATAATGTTTTATTGGTTTGAGAGTGATATAAATTTATTAACAGTTTAAATTATATATTATCACAAACAACACATTTTTCATTTAAAACAAAATACCTTCATTAAATAAATATGAAGTAGAAATCGGAAAATATTGTGACTCAAAACCACATTCCTTAAAGCGGGGGTAGACAGAGATTTCACATCATTACAATTAATAAAGGCAGGGAGGTGATCCCAGAACCAAGAACCAAAGCTGGTAAGCAAAACAAATGTCCAATTGCCCGATGTGCCCGAGGGATATGACCTACATAATTTAATATAGCAATCTTAACCTTGGTAATTAAGGGATAGTCAGAATTATCCAAGAAGTCACTTTTTTTACTCAAAACTATTAATAAAGTAGCGTATAGCGACTATAATTAACTCATCGACTGCGGTATTCGCCGTTGTCAATGCGCAAAGCAATCTTACGTAAAACCTTTTTTTCGAAAACTCCTAACGCCGACTCATCAGATGTTCTCATCGTGCGTGGCTCTGCACTATTTAAAGGTCATCCATTTAATGAAAAAAAAACAGAAAGTTCCAGTTTAAATGATTTTAATTCTCTTTCTGATGATTTTCTATTTCAAATGTTGGCCACGGCTACGTTTCATCATGGTCCATCCATTGAGTCCCATTTTGGAGACTTGTTCGAAGATATCGACTGGTAACTGGCGAATGACACGCGTGATGTTTAACTTCAAGACCTGAATCGCAGCGGGTTTGTCCACATAGATTTCAGACTTAACATATTCCCACAGGAAAAAGTATAACGTTGTGATATAACATGATCTTGCTGGCTAATCGACCAGCCTAAAACGTGAAAATATCTGCTCGCCGCGAACGGCGTTGAATCGAACATCCGCGGTCTTCCTGTACACTCTCAACTACGGCCGCTACATTTCTTCACTGCTGGCTGAACGTTGTCTTTTCGGTCGAATATTATCCAATAATGAATCTTGGGTCTCTAGATAGGTGATGGTGTTGCAGGGCGATTATGTTCACCATAAGTTGATCGAAGCGCCCATTTTTTCATGACAATACTACATGAACAATACTGAACAAAAATAACATGAGAGTTTGACACGACTCATGCGTGATCTGTCAAAAAAAGGATTTTGAAAAAAGTACTTCTACTTGGAACACCCGTTAGTAGAACGGGAGCGATGAGCGACTTGTAGAGTTTGATCTTTGCTTGCCGAGAGCGGATTTTACTTAACAATTAACTTTTATGACTGTCAGTAATGACGTGGGAGCCGAGTATCGAGTGCCATTAACTGTTCGGTGATGACAAAAGATATTTCGTATTGGTTTTATTCGTTACCAAGCCCATACGCTTGGCTTCTTTAACTAGTTTGGAGAAAGACTGGTTGTTCAGGTCAATGATATCAATATCATCGGCGTACGCCAGCAGCTATACAGTCTTGTAAAAATTTTTATCTTCTCCATTCTACTCTGCAGCTCTTAATATTTTCCCAGGCAATATATTGAAGATGTTATACGATAAGGAGTCACGTATTTGAAGGATTTGCTCAGCATGAGACGAAAAAGTCTGTTCAATTCTTATTTAATTTCCAAGTGGTCTACGATGACTATTTTTTGTAATACTGTTTATTGTGACGAGTATGTATAACACTACTAACAGTTCTACAGTTCAATATCAAGAGTGCCGTATGGGCTAAAAACTGCCGGGATCGGCTTGTAAGGACTTATTTCCTCCAAACTAAGAACTTGTTGATGATTCTGAACAGTATTTGCATCGTTATGTGACAATGGATGAAACATAGGTCTATCATATTACTCAATAGTTGCAACGAACGTTTTATGAGTGGGCAGCAATTGGTGAACCTTCTCTAAAGCGCACCAAAGTACAAAATTCGGCTGGTCAATGGCAAATTTACATGAAATGAAAGCCTAAATGCTCTCATATCCACTACTAGTAGACTAAAAAAAAAAGTGCTGATTGCTGAAACTGAGGCTAAATTTAAGTCAAAAATTAAAAAAATGATCTAAAAAAGTGGTATTGAAATGATGGATTGGGGTTGGAATTATTGTGTGGCTCTTGATAAATATTACGTTGATATGAAGAAAGCCGTTTTGAATAAAAAAAAACTTCTTCTTGTTTGATTTGAGACTTTTCAGCCCATATTCTAGTTTGCTCTTTGTCAGAGAGAAACAACACTCTCCATCTTTCATTGTCGGTCTTGAAGTTATCTAGAAAGTTTCACATTGAGCTTAGGGGAAAACAATTATCCTTGTATTTTTTCATACTCTCATCATACCACTTTTTATATGGAATTTTCAGTAGACTTATGAAATTGAATTTAGAAAATATTTCAGCTTAAATTACTTTGCTCTGGCAAATAAATCTTTAAACAACTGAATGACTTTGAAATTCTTCCATAATAACAATCTTTACCTAAAACCTCATTAGATGCCTACACTACAACAACACTTTCAAGCGCAGACAAACTTAAGTAGTATATACTCGTATTATCGAAATTTTCAGTTTCGCCCACATTTCTACGGTCTACAATTATTAATGCTTTCAATTAAGATTTTAACTCATTTTCTTTGACCCTTTCATTATCAAAATAGACAAAACTAACCACACAAAAAAAGCAACAATAGCTACATATACAAACACCTTTTGCCTATTCAATTTGCTTGTAAGTCTGTTAGACCCAGCAAGAGCCAGTAAGAGCCAGCTGGTGCCAACTCGTCCGATTCATTTATTAATTTGATACTTTTTTGTGCGAGTGCATACACATACAATACATATATGTATACTCGTGTGTATATGAGCAGCTTGGAGTGTAGCGAGCTAGAAAAAAGGTCTAATTAAACTTGGTTTTAGTTACACGTTTAATCTTAGTCTTTTGGGCGACGCAGTCAAAGACAAAAAAGACTCAACACAAGGCGCAGGTGTCTTCTTGACCAAATTGTGAGTTTCTTCCATTTGAATATTGAATTTGTTGTTCGTGTTGTTGTTGTGCATTTGCTAATAATGCTACTATTATTTTCCTGTTAGTCATTTCGGCATGATGAAAGGTGACATAAGTCTGCCCACCCCATAATGTAAGGTCGTCTTTTCTTATGCATTTTTATTTTTATAAATATGTATGGGTATGTATGTATGTATGTGTGCAGTTAACGTCGTCTGACCTTTCCTACTTCACCTAACTCCTACTTCATTTGCCTTTACCACGTGCGTTTCAGTCGCTGCTTCGGATTTGGACTATATTTCTGTGGTCCCTCCTCGGCCGTTCGCTTGTTGCCTCGCTGATGTTAATGCGTTTTGTCAGCTGAATTTGTTTGGGACATTTTTTTCCGGCGTTTCTACTTTATTGGTATTCGGCTGCTAGAAAGTGACATTATTTTCATTCTGCTGTTCTGCATTTTTTCTCTGTTTTTTGGACACTCGTAATGGAAATATTATTTAGATGGTCAGTATTATGGTACACTTAGCTGAGCCCCTCTTTGGTGCTTTTTTTTTAAATGAATTCAAGCACTCACTAACCGTAGTTTATCTTGTTCCAACGAATTTTTATTACCTTTTTAGTTGCTTTATTACCTTTTTTATTTCTTTTTTTCTATTTTTAGACACGAAAGGAGGGGCTGCCCACTTTGGCACCTTCTACTACCTTTCACTGTTATCTTAATTAATGTCTACGCTGTGAGTATTGAAAATAACAGACTTGCTAACATGCCACACGAAAATGTTGAAGTTACATATTATTATATACATACATACATGCATATAAATAAATTAAATAGTTGTGTTTTAAAGCAAATAGACCAGTAGTTATAGGCCTACAAAGCTTTACTCGCGCAACAAATTTATTAACTGCCACTTTTATGGGGTTATTCGTTTTGTGGCTTCAAAATTATAGGGCTGTGTTTTGACATCTATCAAACCAAAGTCAGGCTCAACAACCGCACAACGATGAAGCTACTTCCAAAATGGACATTCAAAAGTTGCCACGTTTCGTCCTTTAAAAGGAGATTATGGTGCAAATAATCGTTCAACTACTCAATTATTAAATTCAAAAAAAAAAAAAAAACTTGAAGGCCTATGCATCATCGTTTTGCTCGTTCCACCTCAAATATCCTCCTCGACGTTCTCAAGAGCCGGGACTTTCTTAAAGCACGTATATGGCATATTTTTCACTTGGACTTACACCTGCATCCTTATGAAATCCGTCTCACAAAGCAACTGTAGCCAGGTGACCATTCACAACGCCGTACATACATCGATTGGGTGCTTGAACAGCAATCAGTTTTTGAAAAAGCTTTTCCTCAGCGACGAGGCATATTTCGCACTCGGAGAATACGTACAAGTTAGTAAGCAAAATTGTCCCATTCGAGCCTCCGAAAATGCTCACATAGGTAAGAGAGTTTAATGGCCTCAAAAAGACTTACTGACTGGTGCGTTCTTTAGTTTGGCGATTACTTCTTTGAAAACCGCAACGGAGAGACTGTTACTGTCAATTCGGAGCGTTATGATGGTATGATAACCAACTTTCTTTGGCCTGGCTTAAAGAACAAGACGGTGACGCCCGCCACACCCCACCAGCGAATGTGACTTTTTTGGCGAGATAAATTTTCCAACTGCGTAAACACTTGATCACCGAAATCGGGCGATTTGACACCGGTAGACCGTTATTTGTGAGGACACGCGAACTTATTTTAAATTTATTTTATTTACATTTACTTTCGAAACAGCAAAATGGATAACCCGCAGCTCTATTGGAATTCGTTCATATTCAAGTTTTTGTTGTTGTTGTTTTAGTTGCTTAATTTTATTTTCAATTTTTCCTCCGGCTTTATAGTTTTTCTTCTCCTCTTCTTGTTTGGATTTTTATGCGTTTTTAATGGTGAAATAAATGTGTTCATTGAAATTAATGAGTACCAACCAAAATGCGTGCCACACACAAAGAGTAACTCAGTTGCTGCCATCGGTACACACAGGGAGCTACCCATACATTTATATAAATGCATTTAAATATATTGTAGTTTAGTAAAGGTTTTAATAGCTTTGGGTCTCTTGTAGTCTTATTAACCTCAACTAATTGAAATGTTCTCTGGGAGGCTCTCATGCGGAACCAAATGTAAGGAATTCGGTAGTTTTCGGTCGGCATGCATTCCGATTAAAATCTCTACTAAATTTAAATAATTACTTTAGCTCGGCTGAATATTAGAAGAACTCTCATTTCTTAGAGGTAGTGGTTTCTTTTATTAAAATAATTAGGCTTTGAATCTGCTCATTAGTCGGAAGTTTACTCCATATCAAGTATTGGATCGCATCTTTAAAATCTTAAGATATTATATAAATAACTTAAATAATTCCTTTAGGATGGGAATGGCACCATAAGTTGATGAGTTATATTAGTTCGGTCATCTTCACCAATCTCTGTGAACTTTTTGCGAACACTGCACGTGTATATGGCTGAAGGTCATACTTCTTTCAGAGTTAAATGTGGAAAGTTTTTTGTTTACCTAAGTATAAGACTATCACTGCTGTTACTGCGAAGGTTCTGAATAATCAGTTCCGAACTGATTTTCTGAGAGAGGAGATAAATATCTCCCTTTGAGATGATTTCGTTAAACAGGTTGAGACGATCATATCAGTAGAGATGACCCCGAAGAGTAATGAGATATTGAAATAGGCCTCATTTGCAAATTTGAACGTTTTAGCAATATCTCCGTTGATTAAGCAGCGGTTTTGATTCCGGAAATAAGGGTAATTAATCAGGTGGCTTTTCAAAGTGGTAAAACTCTTCTTCCAATTTGAGGTATGTGTTTTAATGTTTTCCAATAAATGGAGTGACCTACAATATATTCTAAGCCCACGAGCGGCTGACCAATGTACTCGTTGTAGTAGTCTCACGGCTACTGCATCCACAAAGGGTAGTTCTGTAAGATCTTAGCACTTTCTTAATCAGCTGGGATAATGAGAGAGAGAAAGGGAATTCTTTCTGATTTCGGGAAATTGGGATCAGAAAGTTCTTGAAATTGGAAAGACTGCCCTAAACGGATGAGGTTTACTTCTGATATTTCTGGCATAAAACAGTAGCATTTTACTGCCCTCAGTTAGCCTCATTGTGGTTGACAGAACTCGCACCTAAACGTAATAGGCCATATCACCACACTGGAAGCGGATTTCTCTAAATTCTCCCACTGCCAGACATTTGGTAACTTTGCTCCGATATATTGTTGATAGGCGGCCCTCTCCGAGTGCATTTCTGATATGGAATAAAGCTCCTCATAAAAACCCTTCACCGTTCGGAGGCGGCTTAGTATAAACTGTGGGTCCCTCCATTTGTTGGAAAAAACATCAAGACGCAAAACCACAAATTGGAGGAGGAGCTCCGTCAAAAATCGCTTCACCGGTTACAAAGCGCCTATTGACTACAGTTCCCTCATATTTACTTCCCTCATTCTCCAAACTTCCTTGATACCAGTTTCGGATTGCGCTGAGTAAGAGTTAATCCACTGCTTTCAGCATCATTCTTGCCTCAGGGTGTGAGCTGCTCGTCTTCCAATTTATTTTATATCCTTTAAAACCTTTACTTACTTCTCAACTAACCCAAAAAACAGCTTCTCTTTATACATATATACATTGTATATTACCTATAATACTGCAACACTGAATTCTGCTGGCTCCGCTTACTCGCTCAACCATGATGAATGCCAACAATTAAAATCAAATCTGAGACGTTGAAAATATTTTTGGAAAATTAAGAAGTCATTTATCATTTCCACATGCCCAGAGACGAGGCGTGATGAGACGAGCCGAGATGAGTGCCAAGTGCTAAGAGCCGAAAGCTCAAAATCTTCGTTTAATTTGGTAGTAAATGCATTATGTTGACTGACGTCAAGCATATTTGCGTATGTAAGCGAGTGTTTGATGAAGAAAGGTGTGAGAATTTAGAAGGCAATTTTCCAATTTAATAATTTTTACAGCGTGACTGTGGCACATTACTTTTTCTCACACTTCATGGGAAGGGTGTGAGTAAATGACATTAGGGTGTGATGTTTGGGGAAAAAATGTCATGTTTGTTCGGCGTTTTCGATTTGTTTCTGCATAGATGTGCGTATGTTCTAAAGACCCAACAGCGATTCGAGTCACAATCTTGTCTGCAGCAACCAGTGCGCGTCAGCGAACACCAGGAAGGTTAAACGTCGAAAATCGGCAATAAGAGAAGGCAGTCGATTGGGTGTCTACTCGACTGGTATTGCTGATCTCAGAGAGCACTCATCAGCAACTTGCAGGAAGAGGTTTCAGGCTTCCTACGTCCAGTTTCAAACGAAGCTTTGGCTTTCGGCAAGGCCGGAGCTGGTAAAGTGAGAAATATCCAAATGCTATATAGATAAAAAAAACTGCCTACCTTGCAACCGTAGAGGGAAGTAATCTACATTTGCCGGCAGAAAAGGGGAGAGACCGAACAGCGTGAATACAAAGGGCTTGAAAAGCTGGCCACTAAAGTTAATGCTCAAAGAAAAGACTAAAAGGTTAGGATATGGCCTAGTGAAAGCATACCAGACGAATCAGACCAAAGTGTGGTTTGCCGAATCCATAAACGGTCTGCGTTTTTTACCGTGGTATTTGTATCCTCATTTTTATGTAGTATAAGATCTTATCTAAAGTTTTATGTGAATGAATAAAGCTCACCTTTAGCGAACTGATTGAACTTAGCAGTGTAGCTTTAAACCTCCATCGTTGACCAGATATTCATCATGGAAGAGACACGTAAGAAAAGGATCAATCATACTTGCGCCGGTTTTCAAGCGGCCTTTAATAAAGGCTCCCCACTCCAAAGTATGCTCCAGGTGCTCATTAAAGGCAAACTTGGTCACACCGTCCTTCTCTTTCGTCGGACCATGTGCTAAAAGTTGAAAAGTTTCCTTCTGATTGTGGCGAGAAGTTCATCATCTCCTATTCCCACCATGATTTTGACACCAAATTTGCGCTCCTACATATGGCCGCAGCAGAAAATGTCACTAGGACCTACTCGTCCCAGTCGTTGCCCCGTTCAACGCACTTCTTGGACATCAATCAGCTTGGCAGGGACCTTCTCCCTTTTAAGGGATCGGATATTTCAGGTGTATGCCCTTATATCATAATCCCTTATACGTTTGCAGTGGTCGCCATCAACAGTGGGGTTTGTCAACCGAAGCATTGTTGAACTTTTTAGTAGAGCTGGTTTCTACGCAGCGGGTCCCAAACCCAACACACAATTTCGCTGGCCGAGTAGGTTCAAACTTTGCACATATTTGTTTATTTCAAGACCGGCGCCCGCTCGTAGCCGCACCTCTGGTGAACAGATGCTGCAGTTAAACTTGTCGGAGTGGCTCCACTGTCTCTCCTTTAGCTGTGACCCAAGGCTCCACACCGGTAGGTTAGCGCATCTTGCACAAGCGTTGCTCACGTTTGCATGGTGCGCAACTTTCTTCTACACGACTGCACAACTTTGTTTGTATGCCGAGGATATTGATAACAACGGTCTCAACAACCGCACCGACGAACAAACACCAAGTTCTACAGGTGCCTCATAGTGATGAGTTAGCAGCAGAAGTTTCCGAGAGTATGGTTTTGCGGAAGGTTTATGGTCCTTTGAGCATCTCTAGAGGTGAAAACCGCAGACGATGAAAGAGAGTGCTGTACGAGATAACTAAGAATGTTGAACAGAGCCCTAATACTCACCAAAATAAATGTACACAAAATATCAACCCACTTCACAGTCCTTCAGTACCTCACACCCCTGACAAAGACACTTAAAAATTGCTCGCGGAGTCAAGTGTTTATGAGGCTCACGCACAGTTCCTTCGCGTGATTGCGTGTAATCAGATGCAGACGAGTATAAATATTGAAGTATTTGTCTTTGTGTTTTTTATTTGCAAAGTGAGCGTGTGTGACTGTGTGTGTTTATGTGCCCGCTGCGCGACATGACAGATTGCAAACTGTCACTTGAGAGCTTGAACGTATTTTAAAGTATATAAAATCAGAGTTTTAGCAAGAAAAATAGCAAAGCAGTAAACAACAAGAAACAAACAGGAACGCCGTGGGTGGTGAGGAGCTCGCATGCCGTCAAACGCTGCCGACACTGCCACCGTGAAGATTGAGCACTTAAAGGAATGTGCGAAAGTAATCATTTTAGGCACTTACCTACATACTCGTATATTGATACATATGGTAGATGCCGGCGAAGTAAAGCGAGTTGGTATTAAGAACAGGAGAATAAAAATAAAACGCTTCCTCCAGCAGCCGCTTACAGAGAGTTTACGACACTTTACTCATATGAAGCTGCAGTGTCTTGGCCCAGCGAGACCCAGTCGGTGCAGGTACATAGGTATGTATGTTTGTACTTCTATGTATTTATGTCTTGCTACTGTGTGCTACGCACTTGTCACTTTTGACTGATGTGTTATCGTTTCAATGAACAGCGGGAAACTTTTGTCTTCACCCATCTAAACGATTTTATGCACGTTGGCAACATTTTGAACACACTTTTTCTATGCTTCGCGCCCTTCTCGTAGTTCGCAAGGTTGCCAATTCGTTGGTTCCTTATGCGCTACCGTGGCAAGTGCAGGCAAATGATGGCTCTTGACTTTCATTTGACAGTAAACGTCATGTACGCAAGTTAGCGGTAGCAAAGCGAGAGAGAGAGAGAGAGACGGAAAAGAAGAGAGAAGAGGTGGGAGACATTAAGCCACTTTGTTATAAATTTTCTCATCAGTATTTGGCAATATTTCTTAGAATTCCATTTGTTTAGTAGCTTCGACTAAAGTTTACCCCTCTTTTTCTGCCGCTTTGTAAATTATTTGCTTTCGATCAGTTACTGTCAATGTCTGCCTTCCGCTTGGTTCAATGTGATTGACTTCAGTTTTCACAAGACTCCGCGTTTTCGGCTCAATTACAACAATCAGTGTACACCTTCTTCTTCTTCTCCTTGCCGTCTGTTATGGAGCTCGTCACTCGTCGCCCGTCACTCGCTTGACGTTTCCAAGCTCCGAAGTCAACTTCAGCTAGCATTATTTATAAACAAACTGTGTTTTTTTTTGGTATTTATAATCCTCGCAAATCCTCGCAGTCCCTTCTCATCGTTATCGAGCGAGGTGTAAGCGTGGAAGAGCTAATGAGCGTAGAGTGTTCGCCACCCACTACTGGATTTATCGGTAGACGAATGCATATTTATATTACAGTTACTCACGACGGTTTCGGCATTTCACAATCCCAATGAAATTTTGGATCCATATGTGAAGCAAAATTTCGTATGCCGTGTACCCGATTCGTTATCAGTAAGACAACAAACAGCTCAGTCATCGGATAATTTTAACGTGGATTGCAAAAGGAAAGAAATTTTGGCATCTAGATATCGTCTCTTCGATAGATACTAAAATAAATCTCAAATCATTTTAAATACTGACCCTGCCAAGTGCTCAGAAACCTAATGAATACTTCAGGTCGAGTGTACCTGTGTACAAAAAGATGTAAACAGATTAGTCCGTGGTAGCGGACAGAAAAATACGAGACCAAAAAAAAAAAAAAACTATGCGAAATTCTGGGTTCAGGGTACGGCTCACCTATGTACCAGCAGCTGCGGCAGAAGCTTCTTCTACCGCGAGTGCCCATTAGACAGTGTTCGGTCAGACCGAATAGCCGTTATGAGAATGGAGTTAGTTCGTGGAACTTTATTTAGTTTTAGAGTCCAATAAATTATTAACGCTTTGTATATATATATAATTGGCGCTTTTTAACCGCTGAAGCGGTTTTCGGCCGGGCTCCTCTCCCAATTTGTAGTTTTGCGTCTTGATGTTTTTTCAACAAATGGAGGGACCTACAGTTTCTACTAAGCCGCCTCCGAACGGCTGATGGTTTTTTTAATGAGGAGCCTTTATTTCATGTCCGAAGATGTTGGTCGCACCGGGACTTGAACCTGAGCCTTCCGAATGTTAGTACGCAATGCTAACCACTCGGTTACCGCGGCCGCGTGTATAGCCTGTATAAAATATTGGATCGAGCACCGGCCAGAGCCACATTGCAGGCGTACAGTGCTTTCCCTGCTCCACAACTCCTTTCTACCGTATTTCGATTCCAGATCAGTCTATTAAAGATTTACCTAAACGTTTGATCTGTAGAAAGAGTG
Organism: Ceratitis rosa; assembly: GCA_037013455.1. Lineage (NCBI taxonomy): Eukaryota > Metazoa > Arthropoda > Insecta > Diptera > Tephritidae > Ceratitis > Ceratitis rosa. The sequence goes on along the minus strand of JAWMAG010000008.1, from coordinate 6,883,121 downwards.
ATCTAGATGTCTGTTAGTATAAGCAGATGGCTTGTATCTTCTGGCGAAAAAGATGTTAAGTTTTAGTAAGCAATAGCAAAATATAGAAGTGGAGTCCTAATACATAATACCACAAAAGACTGCACTAGAAGAGAGAAAAAAAGTTTAAGATGCCTCCGCGAGCCTGAAGGAGTTAAATGTGAAGAAACTGTGCTGTGGCTAAGTCTCGAACTCACGAGCTTCTAGCTTGCGGCCACCACTCATAATATTATCAAAACCTTCGGCACTTTTTCGAACAACTTGAACCCATTGTAAGCGCGTGGCAAGCGTGTAGGAGTGAAGATCTTCTGCCTTCATTTGAAATTAATGTCAGCTAATATTGTCTACTAACGCTGCTATTTATTTATTTGTTGTTGTAGTTGATGTTGTTGATTCAACTTTTGTGTATAATAATGAAGTTTAGCAGGTATCCATTTCCAGTTACTTCCGGCGGCGATGCCATAACCACTTACGCTCTCCACACCACACTCCTCCGCTAACCGGCTCACCAGCTCACCAGCAACCAGCCTTCGGCACTGCAGCAAGTGACTGGTGAGACTGATAAGAAAAGTGATTTTTATTGTCTGCCAACAAAGGCGCCGGATGAGGATGTACTCTCGAAGAGGAAAGTCAAGGTTAACTAACGAGCAGTCGAAGCTTTGGCGGTTGCCGAAGGGTGGTGGTGTGGTGGGTTGTTTGCATATTAAATGTGCGCAAATTAATCAATGCCAATGAAAAGCTTAAAATTTCATTTAAATTGCTTGGAGTTGAGAAATTAGCAAACATTTTTCACTTTTACATACTTAAATATGTATGTATATATGTATACTCGAAGGTATTGTAATTTCAAACTGTAAATTGCGTTAAACGATATTCTCCAGCCATTTTAATGGATTAATAGTCCATGGCAAATAATCAAGTGTGCTGGGGGATGGGGGTGGGAGCGACCAAGACTTTTGCGAAAATTTCAAATTAATTTCATTTAAATTAGACAAACTATTTATTGCCTTCTCGGACTACTTCACTTAATGCGTATATATGTAAATATTACTAACCTAATTCGGTTAAGATATCCTTCTATATCCTTATACGGACACATTTGTATTTATTATTATACTGTCACCTGCTGTTTGCTCGGCCCTCGGAATTGGTAAGCTTGGCAAGTAGGTATAATGTTGTTAGTTGAGGCTCCTTTGGCCGCTTGGCAGTGTAGTGTGTGTATATTTATTTATAACATACGAGTATGTACATAAATGTGTGCTTATGTGTGTGTGTTTAAATATTATTCATTTGGGCATTATTAACGCGTTGCAAATTACATGTGCTAACACTGCATTTAATTAATAGTGGCAGCCATTAGCACTAGTCCAGCTCGAAACATGCTGTGCTCTAGCTATTAACTGTTTACTAGTTTAACAGTAAAGCAAATTTTGTAAACACATATGGGTATTTACAATATTAAATATGTATGAATGCACTTTGACCTAATAGTTGAGAGTGTGTGGGAGAAATTTTGGTATTAGGGTGGTCACTGGCATAATCTTCTTGTTGGAATGAGCGCGAAAGGGTTTTAAAGAAAGAGATGAGAATTGGAAACATTATCGTCTCAGTGGTGTGATAAAGATAAATCTCGCGATACAAATTGGCAACGTTTTCTTCAAACACTAATGCGATTTTTAAAATTTTGTCACATTAAACACAAGACATAATTTCTTACAAAGAAAATGGGCAACAGTGGCTTCATCACGTATATTATGTTGCATGATATTGTAAACTCATAAACTATATTTCGTTTAAAAAAATGTTCTGTATAGATTAGAAAACTGGAAACTTTACGTTTTTACTAATAAAGTAAGATCATAATGAAAATTGGCAACAAGGCCTACTCAATTACATAGCATAATATTTTACGAAATAACAAAATATGATTTTCCTCGAGTAAAATTGACAACGTCGTCTTCACAAGTGTAAGAAAAATTTTGTAACTTAAATTTTATGTTTCTTCAAAAAGAAAATTGGCAACGTTGTTATATAAATCATCATCAGACACTTATGGAACAACTCTAGTATGAGTTTGAATTAAGAATAGTTTTATAGCGAAAAAGGTAAATTTACAATATTTAAATCTCAGTCATTTAGCTAAACTTAAAATTCTACAATGAAAATAGGCAACGTTGCATCATATGACATGTACTTTTTTTATAGAAAAACTCATGAGAAGCTTAAAATAAGGTAGTATTCATAATAATATCAGAATTCCCAGCAAGAAATTGGCAACAGTGGTTTCAGCTTATATATTATGATAAGATTAAATTTATTTCCAGTGAGAAAAACAATATTCAGAAAAAGTGATCCAATTATAAAATATGTTATTACTCTGTCTGAGTATTTTGATCAAATTTTGGCAAGTTTATTCAACGTTGGAAAAATTATTTAGTTTTTGACGAAAAATCGCCGCTTCGACTTCGCAGCTTTATGACATCTTATTTAAAACAAATGCTTTTATTTTCAAAAAAAAAAGGAAAAAAATTGGCAACGTTGCATTGAACTCAATTACTACAATGCCTTCTTTGAACAAGCCTGGTACAAGTTACTATTATAAAAATGGACAACATTGCTTTTAAAAAAAACTTTGTAAAATTTTTAGTCACTTTTTATATGAAAAGTGGCACCATTTCCTGAGGTGAAAATTTGCAACATTGCTTTTCGTTCATATGAAATGATAACTTATAAATTAACGAAAAATTGGCAGAATTTTCTTAATCGTAATTTTTTGTTTTAATTATGATTTTTCAATGCAGAAAACTGAAACCATTTCATATTTAAAGTTAGGGAAAATCGGCAACGTCGCTATTTATTTCAAACGCAAAGTGGCAACCTCGTTTTTCCTCATATGGTAACTGCTTATGAGAAAATTGTCAACACCGCAAAAGTTATTATATGAAACTTTGCAACAATGTATGGTGAGAGCTGTTACATTATATATATAATATATATATACCACATATATATATACCTAGAGCCTAGTGTTCGAAAAAATTCTCATAAGCAATTTGACACTTTTGGTGTTATCACCCACATTTTTGTTGCCTTCAGTGTCCCTATCAACTCTTGAGGTCTTACTATTCTCGGTTGCTGCAATGTTTGTGTGCCCCATATGTCTTGTATGCCAGTTGACCAGCTAAATCGCCACATAACATGTAGCAATGAATGATATATGTACATGCATGTATGTATTTGTTTATTCGCATGTTGACGAAATGTACAGATCCTCTTTGCTACTCAAACATGCACACACACATACACAGCGAAGGAAGCACACAAATTTGCCAAGCAAATACAAAGCAATTGCCAAACTATTGCATACACCAAGGCGGTTAAGCAGCGTTGAGTACATCCATCCATACATACATACACACGTACGTGTGTGTGTGTTTGTAATTAAATGCAGCGCATATTTTGCTGCCGCTGCTGCTGTGACGTTCATTCGCACAGCTGCGACCGCTGGAATGTGTCAAATTACGCTCTCGATTTTGTTGTGAGGAACCTTGCGGACGTGCTCTCTGCTGTTGTGTTTACCGAGGCTCATAGAGGATATGGGCCACATGCACACATGATGATGATGCATAACCATGTTGCAAGAGTGTGTGCGTAATTTTTGGTCATCCCGCCGAATTCGGGTCGCTTGGCCATTCGGTCATTCGATCATTTTCTCCGTTAGCTCTACTAACCCATTGAGTCTTCATGTTGAGAGCATACCAAGAGTGTTGGCTGGCTTGATGGTAAGGCGGAGGTTGCAGGCAATATTTTTTGAATGCTTTGTTGACATCAATGTCCATAGCAAGGTCCGGCCACCACAAGCTCAACGGCAACCATGTCGGCTGGTGAGCAAATAACAATAAAACCCAAAAAAAAAAAAAAAAAAAAAAATAGCGAAATGGTAGTAGCAACACATGATGTTGGTAGTAAAAGATGACTCGTTGCCGTAAAAGTAGGTCAACAGCACACATTGAAGTAGTTTTTAGAAAATTTGCTCTACCAGCAAACGTCGCAAGTGAGTTGTGAGTTGTCATCCTGTCGCTCTGTCGTTGTTTCATCCGTTTTTGCTCTGTTCCCATCATGTACATAGTTATGTACATATGTATGTACATATTTATTGCTGTTGTTGTTGTTGTTTTCGTTGTATGCATCCTAATATTGTTTATTTATGTTAGTTGCATTGTTGTTGTATGGAATTTGCTTTAGACAATAAATTACATTTGCATGTCAGCTGCTGCTGCTATTGGGCGACAAGGCAGCTCCTCAACGCGCGTTGGCACAGTTTGATTGCTTGGGCAACAACGAAACGAGAGGACTACATGCATACACACCTATGTATGTATGTATGAAACAAGTCGGTGTTAACAACACGTATGTATATATCCATTTATGTTTGTATGCATGTCCTTATACAGAATACATACATATATATATACGTATGCACATATACAATATTTTATTATGGCCACTGTTGGCCTGTTAAGAGCTGAGACCCTTAATTTCAACTCTCCACTCTCTAAGTGTGAAATTGTATTTATTTGCATATCCATAGCCATAGAAAGTTTAAATACGTATATATATGTGTGTGCATGTGTGTGTGCTAGCACGTGTTTGTGAGTGACAACATAGAATTTAATTTAAACTTAAATAAAAGTTTACATAGCATAGTTAATAGAGTGATGTCAGGACATCAAAACACCAAAGAACACATCCTTTGGGTATTTGAAAAATGCAATACTCAGAGAGGGAGAAAGAGAAAAAGAGAGACAGAGAGAAGATGGGAGAGAGAAAGGGTGGAGAGGGAATATATTTACCTGGCATTATATTGAACGACTAAGTTAAAGCATTTTTTTACTTACACGTAGAGAAGGTATTTTTGCGAGCAAAAGGTGGACTGCAATTAGGGAGAGGAAAGAACAGTTGTCTTCGATCATACCGAACGAAGTCTTTGTACCTTTCAAGACCATATCAAATGTATATTATTTCCCTTTAGGGTTAAATATCTGATATCTGAAAAATTGGTTGGCAGACAATTTTTAGTTGTGTATTCGCCGATACTAAATTTCACACTTTTAGATGTTTTACTTAGTTTTGACCCAAAACCTCATATCTGAACTAATTGGTTTTATAGGGCTGTATGATATAGTGATTAGATTTGGATCCGACAAATGTGAATAAAGTATAAAAATACTTTTGCTTGCAAAGTTATATCCGTGATGCTTTTGGTGAACAGCCATTCAAGGCTAGGAACCTGATGGATAGATAGCCAGTGTTCTGTGAAGATTTTGAGAGGGAGCTGGGCTCTTACTAAGATCCATTCTGGAATTCTAAATATGCTCTTCCTGTCATATGTAAGAGGTCAAGTAACAAGTCACCCATTATTTTTTGCATTAAATTGAAGGCTTTATTTACCATACTTAGAATTATGCGATTTATGTCAAATATTTCTCATTTTTCTCGTTAAACTTTTGACATCTTGTGGGTAATGTCATCATGTCTCTCTATAGAGACTCTTGTACCTATTAGCAAAAAATGGGACAATGGATTTTCTCAGTCTTCTTGTGACCAAATCATTCCTCATAGACAGAAACAGATGCCAATCACTTGGTGAGAAGTTCGAACTATAAGGTATATGCTTAAGAACTTCCCAACCGATCTATCGCAACCTTTGGCGAGTCACTATCGATGTGTATGGTCTGGTGTTGTTCTGATGAAACACAATTCCCTACCTGTTGGTCAAAGCTAGGCACTTCTGGCTGATTGATTCCTTCAGATAGTCCATTTCATGACAGTACAGGTTAGAATTAAGAGTTTGGCCATAGGGAAATATAGTAGATTATACCTTACCAATGCCACCAAATACAAAACAGAACCTTCCTGCCCGTCATTTCTGACTTGAAGATAGCTTGTGTCGGCTCACTGCCATTCGACTACGCTCGTTTCCAGTTGACTTTGCTGTGGGTGATCCACTTTTCATTACCAGTAACCAAGAGCTTCGGAAATGGGTCAATTTTGTTGCGATTCAGCAACAATTTGCAAATGGAAATTCGGCCCATGAGATATTTTCTCATTTAACTTTATGTATCTTTATTTATCCAGCGTTCGTCAAATGGTTCAAAACTGTTTTTTGATACATTTTTAGGTCCTGGGGCATCGAAATAGTGCTCGTATGGCGGTCAGACTCCCCGATCGTTCTTTAGTTTAAAATTACGGTAACGAAATCGACGAAAACAAAATTGTGCATGATTCACTGTTACAAGCCCAAGCACTATGAACATTTTCGGGTGCCTGACTTGTGCTTTTGTCTTTATCATGGAAAAATTGTAGAATATAGCATATTTAATTTTTGCTGGGGTCTTTATTTGAAAAACACTTCTGAGTTAAGTAATCAACACTTCTCTCATAATATTTTTTAGTACAAAATATTATCTTTCTAGCGCCATCTATTGTAATCCACTCACATTTATACAACGCGAGATACAAATCACTAAACCATAGCAAAAATAATGGATTACTTTGTACTAGACCTAATTTTATGCAAAGTACTCAATTAAATTTATAAAGAAAACGAAGTTTATGATTGATGAGCAGTTTAACATTTTGCTAACACATCCTGGTATATCTGGAGCAATTGTATTGATGCTATAACATCGACACCTTTTCCCACGCCTTTAAGCATTAGTTCTATTAAATTAGATACGAGTTAAATTTACAAAAGCATCAACACTTTTTTCCATTTCTCTGGAGTAAAAATAAATGCTTTTGAAATGTAAATTTGTCTAATATCTTTGGGGAATCGAAATTGAAATAGAAATAAATTTTGGAATTGTTATGAGTAATTTTGATCTCAACTCATATGCAGCTCTGACTGCATGAGAACAAATATGCATATGTTAAAGTAATTACATATCAATATACATACATACATACATACATCCATATGTACTTGCTTGCCAAGTATATGCAGCTGCGCGCTGCAACAGTAATATTTTGGGCGCCGATGGCCATTTTTCATTGAAAACATAAAACACTATTTAATCTTTGCCACACTCACACTCACACACATAGTTACATATATAAGCATATTATATTATATAAACATTGCATAACACTGTTACAAATGCAAAAATATTTCCAATTTAAATCTGCTTATGTATTTGTGTGTATTTGTGTGCGTGTGTGTTTGTACAGCATTTGTGGGCCCTTAAGAGCACTTATGTGGCTCGAGAATCTTCGCCAGAGTTTAGTTGCACGAAAAAGAAACAAAAAAAAAAATATATAAAAAATGCAATTGCAAAAAGTGCAACTAAAAAGCACAGAGAAACTCAGAGAAGTATGGAGAAAGAAAACAATATGGAATTTGTATGCAACATTTGCAGATGCTGAGCGCCAACGAGAATTCGCTATGAAATAAATTAATGTAAATACATATGTATGTGCGGCTACCTAAGCGCATATGCATATTTATGCATGTCTGCAGGTGTGTGTGTGTGTGTGTGTGCTGTAAGCAACACTTTTTGGCATGAATAACTCAAAACTTGCCACATTTCGAGGCAGCAATGGCAACATTCATTTATTCTTTTATTTATTGCCGCATGTTGCTGTTGTTGTTGTTGCCGTGCTTTCCCATTACAGCAATTGTTGCTATTGCCATTGCAAGTATAAATGTGTGTGTACATATGGGTGTGTGCATTTAGTTTGTTGCCAGCAGTTTTTTGGCAAAATATATGCCAACGCAAATTACTTGCAGCACCGTGTTGCAGCTTTTCTTCTATGCAACACTTGCCACAAAAGCCGATGGTCGCGCTGTTGTGCGCCTGCCAGACATAGGTATTTATATATACGTATATATATATTAATATATTTATATATATTCGTACATTTGCTACGTGTATGCTTTTCATACGCATGAGTTGCATGTGGCTTGCAACAATTTGCTCAAAAGCGCCCTACAGTATTACCCATTGTTGTTATTGTATTTGTTTTTGTCTTCGCTGGTTGCTGCTGGTGATTCATAGTCACCGTTTAATGAATAAATGCTTTGCGGTGTGTTGCAAGTAATTCACATATGCATATATACACATGGAAATCATAAGGAATGATTATATTTAGTATATATGTAAAGGGTGTTTTTCTAGGCGAGTGGTTTTCTAGAATAAATAAAACGCATTAAATCTAATATTATGGACAAGAATTCAGCAATTAGAAAATTTAGCTTAATTTTTTATTGAAATTAATTTTCTATAACTCAGCAATAACACGACGAATTTTCTTTTCAACTTCACATAACCACACAAAAAATAGTCCAGCGGTTCACCATCTTGGAGGCCACGCAAGATAATTCGTTCACCAAAAGTTTAAATTTATTTTTTCGTTAGCTGTGTGGCAAGTGGCGCGCGTCGTCTTATTGGAACCAAAGCTCGTCCACATCAAAGCCCTCCAATCCCTCCAAAAAGTCGCTTTATGGCGTTCCCTATTGACTCTAATATGAACCAATGATTCCCTCTGACCATAGAGCACACCAGACTTTTTGACTTTATGACAATATAACGGCATCTCACCAATACCTAGTGGATTATAATCACTCCTAATGCGGCGATTTTGTTTATCAATGTATCCATTTAACTTGAAGCTCACTTCATCGCTGTACAAAATTTTCTTGTGAAATGATAGTAGATTTTGCAAGCCCGCAAACCAAGATCCTTCCACAAAATCTTTCATAAAGTGTATGGATACAATTCCAGCTGTTGCGCGCGAAGGTGGATGGATTCATTCGGGTCTTCTGCGATACCCTGCTCCACAGCAGCAATGTCTCTCTGCGAGGATGTCCCTTATCCATTAGAGTATACGTGGTGCGACCCCGATCCATGGTTACTCGAATTGCTGATTCTGCTGGGCGATTATGTCGTTCGGATATTGAATGCTATATGTGCCCGAACTGAATCAAACTGAGTATAAATTAAGTAACAGCTGCCAAAAAGACCAACTTCGAAAAAAGTAATGCCTCATTCAAAACCATGCGTTTAAAAAGACACCCTTTACATATTCATGAACGTGAATGCTTCATTTCTTTGCCAACATTTTCTGCTGAGCTCCTCGTATGTGTGTGTGGGTGGTTTTGTATATGTCAGCGACGTGATCCAATCTACGAAGTCTGCAACTTGGGACTCATGTCGTCTGGCTGACCAAAAACAACAACTGCACGATTAATGGTTTCACTTTGGGCATCGAAAAACCAACTAAGGACCAAGTAAAATAAAGAAATCCACAATGGAACTGTAAAGTTGCCAAAAATTATGTTTGAGTGCGCTCAGTTGGCTGACAAGATGCATATGTTTTCTATGAAATTTAGTTCTATTCGCACTTGTACGATGGTGTGTATTGAACATAGTTTCACCACTAGACGGGGTAGATGAGTCGGATGTGGAGGAGAATGGATTTGTACAGCTTCTTTTCAGTTGAGGTGTGTACAATAAGGTAAGTTGGTAAAGAAATTTTCCATTAGCTTTCATGTGTATGAGTTCCAAGGAATTTGTGTTGTTAGGAAAGCTCTTTGTATATCCTTCGAACTTTGATCTACGTAAGATAGGTCAAAACTTGGTCTGCAAGATAAGCGTTTATTGCCAAGCAAGAAGAGTCTGAGAGTTATTCGCTCACATGTGCTCTCTTCTAGGATATGTTTGATCCACATTGGTTTAACTAGCGCAGGCAAAGTAATGTCTCGTGTCCATGCAGAAGGGCAGAAGTGTGAGTCGATTCCACATGGCCACTTTTTTTCGTCCCAATCCATTGAACATCTTTCACCGGAGTACAAAAAAAGTACAAAAGATAAGTGACCGAAATCCAGCGGTAGTCCGGAATATTGACCTCGAAACCATCTCTATCTCTATCTCTATCCCTCTATCTCTCTATCTCTCTATCTCTCTATCTCTCTATCTCTCTATCTCTCTATCTCTCTATCTCTCTATCTCTCTATCTCTCTATCTCTCTATCTCTCTATCTCTCTATCTCTCTATCTCTCTATCTCTCTATTTCTCTATCTCTCTATCTCTCTCTGTATTATAATTACCATAAACGGCAGCATATATGTACGAGTATGTGTGAATACTACATATCATGGCTTGGCGTGCTTACGAAAAACAGTTTCTAGGTGAGTATGAGTGCTTTTGAATAACAATTTTCAAGGACCCTTATGCGAGGAAATCAGTAAACGTGCAAGTCGTGTTTGGAGGCAAAACTGAGCAATGAAGAGAAAGTAGAGCAACGACGACGCGTCATGGTGTTATGAAATATTTATAAATGTCCTTTGCGGTCAAGAGCGAGTGGCGATGTTGTTGAGTGCAACATCTATAAATAAATATATTTGTGTGTATATGTACATGCATAGCTGCGTAATTTGATTTTAGTGACCGACAACTTGAAATGTATTACTATTATTGAAAAAAATTTAAAATTGAAAGAAAATGAATTTTGTATGTGTGAAAATATATTCAAAACGTTAATGCCAGGATAGTGCTTTATTTATTTATTTATTTTTTTAAATTCTTAATCACATTTCGAAATCCTTCAGCATAATATTCGAAATAAGTGAAACGTCAACACTCCTCTTTAGTAAATGTCAAATGTCAATTGACTGACAGTTCATCACGACAAATCACAAATTTCAACTATGAATACAGTCAATCAATGAATTTGATGCACAGAAGAACGTTTTTACATTTAATGCAAAGAAATATGCTCAAACTACATTTGTTTTATAATTGTTTTTGTGGCCATACTATTAATTTTTGTTATAAGTATTAAACTGGTTTGTTTGTATGAATTGAATATTTTTGTTATACAACATGGTTTAAGTGACAGCTGCTTATATGTTTTAGTAATATGTTTTTAGTGAGCGAAAGGCCTAAGCATTCAAGAACCACATGGAGTTCGCCCATAATATTCCTTATGTTTTTCAAATAAGTGGGGTGTCTTCCCTCTATTCTAAGCCTCCTTCAAATAACTGAGGTTTTTTTATAAGGAGCTTTTGATTTCACGTCAGAAATACACTCGTAGGGATTGACATTCCCTGTCAAGAGCGACAAGCTGAACAAGAAGATACAGTAAATTTTTATATTTAATTTTCTTCAGAAATTCCATTCCTCAATACCACTGTACCACATTTTGTTTGCGGTAACCGATAGATAACCTCAAGCCTTCTTGAGCTGTCTCATTTGCAAGAAATCAATTTAATTTTTGCACTATGCCATTGGCATTTGCCATGATGAGATGCGAGAGCGTGGAGACAGAGGACCCTACCAGCAAGTCAACAACAATTTGATAAATGTCAAGTAAATAACGACTCTTCGCTCAGTTGCTGCCTTCAGTCAATGTGACGCTGTGGCTTATTATTCTTTACAGAATTCTTTTTTTTTCTACTTTTCATTTGAATACTCTTTATTTCGTTCCTTTGAATATATGGTATCTCTCATGTAGCTGTTGATGACATATTTCTTTCACTTTTTTCACTTTTCTTCAACAACACAGAAATCGAAACCGTTATTGACAGCCGCAATTTTCACTTCACACAATTGTGACGTATGCAGAGAAGGCAGAAGGCGGTTGGAAGGGGCTTCGGGTTTGGGTTGGTTGAGTGTGGGCCAATAGTGTCACCCGGATGAGCTTTGTTGTTTATTGACAATGTGTTGACAGTCCTTTTGGCCTTTTGTGTGACATGCATATTTATTCTATTTTGCCATTTCTTCTTTGCTTTCTTTACTTCTCTTTTTTTTTGTTTTGTTTTTTTTTTTTTGGTTTGCATGCGCATACAAATGAAATACTTAATGTTGCTGTCGTTGTTATTGCTTTAATATTGGCATAATTGGCATGTCACAGGCACACACACACACATATGCATGCACACATATAAATATGTGCACATGTACAGACACGTATGCACAGCCAATTATTTTTATGGAAAAGTCAGTTTGTTGTTGCGCCCTCTGCTGCTTTATACTCGCATGTCAAAAGTTAAAAATCCTTTTTTTTTTGTTGCAAATGAGTATTCTTTCGGGTCAAATTTTGTGGATTATGAGAATCCATTTATTACTTTTCTTTCTTTATTCAATTCCTTCGGAAAAAGCCTTTTATCGATATTGACAGCAAAAGTTTTCTCATTTCTTTTGTGGCGGCAGCGCATTTTACATACATATGGTACATATTTACAGAGTTTTTTTCTCAGCAAATAGTTACGATTATTTATATCAGTTAGCTAATGAATCAGTGTATATGTGCGTGTGTGTGTGTGCATGTGTTTGGTTAAACTCATGAATATGTATGATTTGTTATGCTAAAAGCTCTCATTGGCATTTTCACGCCGTTAATGGTGTTCTTCTCTTCTACTTTGCAAATAAAATTCCCAAGAGCCGCCTATCATGTTAATCAATGTTTTGCGAATTACAACAACACTCACACTTGTTAGTTGTTGTTGAAGTAAAATGGCAATTCACAAATCTACACCTACTTAATACACATGGATGAGTGCATAAGTTCGTGCCCGATTCCTCTGGATGCCGTACGAATCCTTTGAGAGTGGCGCTCGTGAAAGAAATATATACATATTAGATATCGTTGGAAAGGTGACAGTCCGAACTGTAAATCAAGCATAAAATAACTTCATTTTGATTTGAGTTGCTTAGCGAAAAGACGCATGGAAGATGAACAACGAAAAAGATCATATGCGTCATATTATGTTATACGAATTCCGCAAAGGAAAAACAGTGGGCGCTGCAACTAAAGATATTCGCGAAGTTTATTTGGGCCGTGCTCCAGCACTCCGCACAGTAAAGAAATGGTCCGCGAAATTTCGTTCTGGAGATTTTAACCTCGAAGATCAACCTCGCAGTGGACGGCCTTCTGAGCTTGATGACGATGTTCTAAGGACTTTAGTTGCGAATAACTCACGTATTTCGACGGAAGAGGTTGCCAGTGAATTGAACGTCAACAAATCAACTGCGTTTCGTCGTTTAAAAAAGGTTGGGTACACTTTGAAGCTCGATACATGGGTGCCACATCAGTTGAGTGAAAAGAACAAAGTGGACCGTATGTCAACAGCAATTTCTTTGCTTCGACGGATCAAAAACGAACCTTTTTTGGATCGGCTCGTGACTGGTGATGAAAAATGGGTCCTGTACAACAATGTTCAACGCAAAAGAACATGGAAACAGGCACACGAAGGGGCGAAACCGATGTCGAAAGGTGGATTGCATCCGATGAAGGTACTGCTGTGCATTTGGTGGGATATCCGAGGCGTGATCTATTTTGAGCTCTTGCCAGCTGGAGAAACGATCACTGCCAACAAGTATTGTCAGCAATTGGTCGAATTGAAGAAAGCAATTGATGAAAAACGTCCGATTTTGGCCAATCGCAAAGGAGTTCTTTTCCATTAACACAACGCCAGGCCACATGTTGCTAAACCGACCCTGGCCAAACTGAAGGAGATGAATTGGGAAATCATGCCGCATCCCCCATATTCACCCGACATTGCACCTTCTGATTATCATTTGGTTCGATCGCTGCAGAACAATTTGAATGGAAAAAAATTTAAAAATGTGGAAGACGTCAAAAACCACCTTGACACCTTTTTCAACGAGAAACCGCGCGATTTCTATGAATCAGGCATCCGTAAATTGGTTGAACGTTGGGAGTGGATTGCCGAAAATGATGGCGAATACATAATTGATTAATAAAAGCGCTTTCTTCAAAAAATTTCAATTTTAGTTTGCATTTGAAATCGGGCACGAACTTATGCACTCATCCAATACTAGACACAGTCACATGAGTCATATATGTAGGTGCTTTTGTGGGTAATGGGTGGTACGAAAGCTGCATTTGTTCTGAAATTTCTGATAGGCTTGAGTTCGTGTAGAGACTGAGTTGAGACTTAGTTGAGAAGTAAGAAATCTCTAAATATTTTTCTCAATAGTACTTTTTTTATTTTGATGTTTCCAAGCAAATCATGAACAAAAAATTGGTTTGTACCTCAATAATTGTGTTTTTTTTTCTAATTGAGAAAAATATAGTTCTCAACTCGAACTCAAATCAGATGCCTCAAGTTTAGAAAACTATCTGTGAAAAAAATATGAGCTAATCAAAAGTTAAACATATACATACATTTTGTAGTTTTTGTACGGGATAAATGAATTTAGTTTAGGTGCAGTAAGCTGATTGGTGTAGGCTTGGGAAAAGTCAGAGAAGGAGGCTAATCAAATACCTTCTGCTCAAATATAAACGGAGACTTTATCCATAACTCGACAAGGACAAGACATATGGCCATACTTTTTTTTGCTTAGGTTGCCAGAACTGTTATATGTTTACATGTCAAATTTGAGCGCGATCTGTCACATAGTTTTTTTTTTTACGGCACTATAAACAAGTCAACCTCGAGTGTGTTTTTCGAATTTTACTATGGAAATTAACGTTGAGCAAAAGAATTTGTTTGAAATTTTGTTATTCCAATGGAATAAGTGCGACGGACGCAATGAAAATGTTGCAGAAGGCATATGGGGAGTCTTGCCTATCACGTGCACGTATTTTTGATTGGTATAAGTCGTTCAAGGACGGCCGTACATCGCTGGAGAACTTGCCCCATGATCGTCGTCCAGCAACGTCAATAAACGAAGAAAACGTCGAAAAAGTAAAGAAAATTGTTTTGGAAAATCGTCATGTGACTGAAAGAGAGATAGCTAGTGAGCTCAACATATCAAATGGATCCGCTCATAGCATTATTCACGATGTTTTGGGCATGAGACGTGTGTCTGCTCGACTTGTTCCAAAACTGTTGAATTTTCTTCAAAAAGAGGAACGCAAAACTGTCGCCAAGGAAATGCTCACAATGAGTGATACCTGAATGGCGCCTTCCAAATGAGCCGAAACCCAAAAAACCACGTCAAAGTCGATCGAAAATCAAAGTTATGCTCACTGTTTTCTTTGATAGCCAAGGTGTTTTCTTTGATAGACTCGGAATTCCTTCCAGAAGGTCAATGCTGAATATTATTTATCCGTTTGATCCGATTGTAGTCATAAAAGAGAATTCTAAGAAGAAACTGAAAGCCATACCTAAAGCGGCCTGCCAGAAGTGTTATGAAGATTGGAAAAAAAGGTGGCATATGTGCATCGCCTCTAATGGTGACTATTTTGTAGGGGATAAAATAAATATTGAAGAATAATGAACCGTTTTTGTTTTATTGAGCCAGTCTCGTTTATATTTGAGCAGAAGTTACAATCTATAGTACCCGTCGAAAAAGGCGAGGCTTGAGTTTTTGGTCGACTTCGTGGATATTTGAAATGATGTGAATTGGTTTTGTAGTCATTTAGAAGGGAAAAAACATTTTGCTGGTTTACGGAGAAAATGTTAACAAAAAGGAATTTTTAAAATTTGCCCTTTAGGAAAATGATATGGTACAAGATGCTAGACCACGTTGAGGAACTCATTAGTGTCCGCTAGGTACAATTCAAAAAAAGGATATCTTAACCTATTATTAAGCCCTTGACATATGATCAACTTTAGCGTTCGGGTTGTGATAGCCTAACTTTTGCTTACCTTGCATAGGGAGTTCATGCAGACCTGTCATATGCAAAATCCTTCAGTTTGCACCGAATCCGAGCTAAATTTGAATGGAAGACGGTTCCAACGGTTCGTGCGTTTTCGAAAAGAGAGATAGACGGAGAGAGAGAAAGATAGGAATTGAGAGATAGATATAATAAAGAGATAGAGAAACAGATAGAGAGTAAGGTTATAGAAGAGTTGCTTTAAAGCAGTTTATAAAAGGATGTCTTAAAGGGCTTCCAACATATAGGCCGGAGTAGATATCCGGGTAAGTTTAGCCGTTTTAGGTCTACGTTGAGCTTACCAGGTTGCTCCACAATGAGTGAATGCTGAAAACTTATAACTTTCTTTATTGGGAGAGAGTTCTAGCAGACGCAAATAAGTTCTCGGCGTTCAAGATTTATAGGCAGTTGGTTGCTTTTAGCGGTTGAAGTTTTGTCTTTAAAAGCTCTTGAAGATGCTGCTTGTATTATTATTGACAGAACAAGCAGCTCACTTGGTTTTTGGCGTCCGGACGACTTCGGGAGATATCCCACCGGAGTCCTTGAGAGAGTATTCTAAAAGGCCTGTAACAGCTATATGCAAATAAGTGAGCGCCGGCTAATGACTGGTCATTGGATTGTTTTAACGTTTCAATAACAACGTTAGTTCTCTTCATGAGCACCTACATCCTTATGAGCACCTTGGCGTGACTTTCCTCTTCCCGCCTTTGATCACAGACAAATAAATACATACTTAAACGTAGAGCTCCAGATCTCCCATTCGAAACAACATTACAACCACCCTGTATCTGCACAAACTTCACTTTCAAAATTCCCTAACATGCACACCAAAGAGAAAAGGCGATTACGAGCTGAAACTCGCATGTAAGTCGGCGAAAGCATGTGGGCGTGTGGGCGTGTCACAGCGCGTTGACAACCTTAAATGACCTCGTTACAAGTTTCGCCGCCCTCCTAATGAGTGTGTGCGTGTGTAAGTGCGTGTGTGAAACTGTGTCGCAAATTCCGCCATTGCCGTCACCACCGTCGTCGCTCAGTAGCACTACCAACAGCGTCCCGCCGCGACCGCCATCACCACGACCGTTGACAGCGGCGGAAGAAAGTTTTGTCATGAGTGTTGAGTGACAATTCACTTGTGTCATATGTCGCTGGCATAAGCAAAAGTAGCAACAGTTGTAGACACATTCTCGCACTCATACGTGGGTTGTTGTTTTGTTGTTGCTTGTCATTTCCTATTCATTAGTGGAATTCACAGCTGGCGCGTTTAAACTTTTGCGCTAACGATTGTTGCCTTCCAGTTTTCACTTTCTTTGGGTTCTTAGCCGCGAATTCGGAACTTTAATGTTTTCAACAAAGATTTAATTGCTTGTCGTGTTGGTTTGTGGTAGATTTGTGTATGGCGGAGATGGGGGGCAGCATTAAATAATGCGGTATTTATTATTACACAAAGTTGGGAATAATAGCAATTATTGTTTTATACTTACGGAGTAACAGGGTTTTGAGACCAACAAGGAGTTTAACTTATTTAAACGGAAGCTCCTACCGGAACATCAAATTCGGGATGAAGAGCAGCACGAGACCTCCATTGCTATTCTAGAAAATTCAACCAGAAAGTAGCCTGTAAGTCTTAGTTGATTGGATTTAGGTTCTAAACTCTTGCGAAAAATGTGCTGAAGGTCTAAAGAAATCTACCTGTTACCCAACAGAGAAAAAATGGCCGAAGGTATAGGGCATGGATTTTAGGAGCTATAGTGATGGGGCAAAATGCGAGAGAAACAGGATTTCATTGTCACAGCCACTTAGCTGCAGCTTTGATTTGAATGAGTAAATCACTGTATTTCGTATATAAATTGCGAAAATTACTGAGAACAGCAAATGAGCATCGAGTTGTAAGTCTATTAAGCGGTTAGTTTTGACAAAAAACGTCACTTTCTAGAAATACATTAAATTGTAAAAAGAGAACGTTGCTTGTGTTTTTGGTCTCTCAGCTGGGGGAGCAACTAAGTCTGGCCGATTAAAGATTGTGTGCTTAAAAACTGAGAGAACCACACAAACACTAATAGTTTTAGGCCATCTTTATTTATGATATAATACAAATGATAATGTCTGTGGTCTTGAGAGTTCTAAATGAGTTGGTAATATTTCAGGAATTTACACTAATTTATATTCCAAATGATTATTGGATTTGCCTGAGTTTAGATTGAACCACCTTGAAGTGCAACTTACGTGAATTCCTTAACAACTTCAATTATATAGCGATCATCAAAACCACGGCTACGGACAAAACAAGCTCTCCGCGGCTAGGAAAATTGCATTAAAGGCCAGGCGCAGACCAAGAAGGAGAAGCCGTGAGTCGATTACGGTAGCGGCAAGTAGCATAAGTGATATCTTATCCTTATTTTTGTTTTTAGTTTAGGTATTTGCAGACGGGGAGGTACTTTTCTGCCTCTGGCTCTCTGGGTAGGTGTGAAGGAGATTCTTTCCCTCGCATCCCCCAATACAAATTATTTCATATTTATTTAGTGGCGGCTTTCATCTACTCACCCCTCTTGAAGTATTTCGGAGATCATAATACTTCTATATCTTTACGACCTATTCATAGATGTGCGTGTGCGACAATTTAAAACGAAATTCAGAAGTGTTCACTATTTTAGGAAGGACCCCGACATTCGGCGACTTCACTCCAGTGCTAAACCATAGTTCGTTATAGATATAAATTATGATTTTACTATACATAAATTCCCTAAATAAGCTCTCTGCATAAGAGAGTGAGCGCAACTTAGAGCAAGGGCAGTGTAAAATCCTTAAATTTTAACTCATTACTCATTAATAGGAACCTGCTCTGTCCGTAAATTTGAAACTAAATAAACAAAAATTTGTTGTAAATCTGCTTACAACAACAATATACTTTGTAATTTTAGCTCGTTCTTCCATGCATCGCTTGACATTTTCACTTGGGCTCGAATGAACACAAAAGCTCAAAAGCATGCAAAATAACTCCAACTCGCTTTGCCTTGCCATGGATCGGAATGAGAGCAGCAACAACGATTGGAAAACACAAAGGCCAATGGTGTAGAATATCAAATTAAGTCATTGACACACAAAACGGACAAAATTCCGAAACACACACACGCACACACACACAAAGACATATTTATTTGTATTTTAAAACTGCATAAACGCTACTGAGAACACAAACATAAACACACACACACACGTACACTCTCATTGACAAAATGGCGATTTTATTTCCATGCACAACAAGCTGTCGCCTTTTGTCAAAGTTTGGAATTTTCAGCGAAACTACGAAAAAGCGCATTAGCATGCTCATGAATAAATGCACACACGCACACACACACACACACACACACACGGGGTAATGCATACATACAAACAAACTTCGAAGTAACTACAAGGTACACATGTAAATTTGTAAAAAAAAATACACGTACATACACACACAACAACCGACTGAATTAATGAGCGAGCCGTTTGCTCCCTCAGCGGTCAGAGGGGGCTTTGATGTGGCCAAAATTTGTTAGCTTGTAACGGTATTTTGAAGTGTTGTAGCTTAAAATGTACATATACTCGTATGTAGATATGCATTTTGAGTACTTGAAAATTGCGAGAATCAAATAAACGGTAAATATGCATACGGTTATTTGCCTAAAAGTAGGCAATGACCACTCGAGCTCATGTCGAAACTGAGAACTAGTTTGTTTGTAGTTGAAAAGGGCAAGTGCTCATTCAAATGGAGAGGTACACACACACTCACTGTACTATACGATGTGATTTATTTTTAGATAAAACAAGTAGAAACCAAAAGTGGTAGAGAGTTGTTTTGTTGTATATTCCAAATAAGTGGCACAAAGCTGTAAATAGTCGGCGAACATACATGAAAAAAATTTGCTGTCAGTAAATTACTAGCTGTTTTAGGTTATGTTGTAGTCAAGAAGAGAAACCAGTGAAATAATTCCACTGGAAATAAATAAGGCTACCTTTATTGAGGGAAACGGGGAAACGGAAAATTAGAGATTTATGGAAGAGTTTGTTGAAAGATTGAGAAAAATGACTCATTAGAGAAGCCGGTTACAATGAGGAACGCTATAGTGCGAGGATGAAATAGTTTTTGGAAGAATTGGAGGATGTGATACTGACAATCAATTTATCGAAGGAAACTTTTGTTGAGCGCGTGGCGTTGCCACCAAGATGGTACGAAAAGTGTTTAGAAATCGGGCCTGTCGGGTCGAATTTATTCGAGCTAGCCCCGTCGGTCACTTATCAGAAATCATTTCTGAAACATAATGGCGGATCCTTACCCTTATTATAAAGCTAAATTCTCAGTCATAATATTAGATTACATGCGTTTTACTTTTTTTTCAAAGACACGTGTCAAAAAAACCAATACCCCTCTCACTCTGAAGAGCTTTTTAACCAAAATCATCGATTGACTGTCCGCGACGTTGCTGATCTTGTTGGAATATCCAAAGAATCAATAAAAACTTTTTTCAGGGTCAATTGGTTGTCAGAAAAGTGAAATAACGATTGGTGCGTCGCTTTAAAGTGTGTGAAATTATGCTTTCTGATTGTCAGAACAAGATGAAACACACACCGTGAGACTTCAAGCTCAAAATATCACTCCGGTGATACCATTACGTGTCTAATGAAGAGATTCAACGTGAATCGGTATGCGTTCGGAAGGCCTGAAAGCGATCTTTTGGCATGCACAGAGGATTTGAGAAATCGTTTTCATAGGGAAAGGGGACTAGATACTTTGAAGAAGCTAAAAATCGTTTAATAATAAGCCCAACGAATATCCTCTACCCGTCCAACCGACACGAGAGGTGACATCCTCATAACGTAGGGAATATGCCGCGTAATGATTGGGAAGCGTTTGTTAACAGTCGAGATTTAAAACTGTTCAGCTATAGAAAAAATAATTATTCAACAGCTAAACTTTAGTAATTATAGAATTGTTGAGAGAAATAAGAAAAGTTTTTTTTTGATTCAGGAATGAAAATTAAAATTGTGACACAATCGGCGAAAGGGTTCATTCCATTCACAATTTGTTTTACATGACTTCAATAGTAAAGGCCTAAACTGCTTAGAGGCACGAGTTGGAACATTAAAGTTTACCTCAGACAAGAACCATGAACTAAAAATTGATCCCTTCAGAATTTCATTACGAACAATGAGCCTAACATTTATGATGATTTAGAAGCCTTAAACGGTTGGTATAGGGAGGAAGATTTATCGTAGAGTTCCAATGGAAATGCCTTAAGGGGTTACATACGTCCAGCAGCACCAAAAATGCGCTAAAACAAAAACTGTTTTCAGAGGGGATAACAATAGAAATAAATATAAAGAAATTTTATACAATGTTTATTGGTACTTAAAGTTTATAAAAAAATGTATTTTAATTTTTCTTTACAAAAATTAGTACATAAAATATCACGTGACCCAAAGTACAATGAAAAAAAAGTTGCTCCACGGTCTGCATCATTTATCCTTGGAATGTTGATGGATCTGTAAAAATAAAAAAAATCTTGTAAAATGAAGTTGTAGTTATAGTCTGTCGAGCCGAATTTTTTAGTTTCGAAAAATTTTCCAATTTACGGAATTTAGAAAAAAAGTATGCGTTTTACGTCATAAATGTCACACTTTAATTATGTTCATAAAATTTTTTAATAAAAATATCGAAAATACGGCTCGACAGACTATAGAGAAAACATTTTCGAATATTTAAAAAAAAATCGCATAAAAAAATGTTAAAAACTGTATGAGTTATCATGCAGACCGTGCCGGGAAAAGTAGTTTCGAGAAAAACGCGTTTAAACGGCCAGCTGCCTCAAACGAAGGACAGCTACCTGTGTGCATTAAACTCTCGTCGGGCGGTCTGATTTTCTACCATAACTTTGTATCTATGGGGAATTTTTACAATCGACTTTCACAGAAATACACCTAAAACTATAAAGAATAATAACCTATAAAAAAAAATCGATTTTTTGAAAATTCTGGACGTATGTAACCCCTTAATACAAAAAGTAAAAATTGTTTTTGAACAGACTCTAACTTATCGGAAAGAACTTGATAATTGTGGTTCCATATCAGTCAACCATATTCTAATATTGGCCTCACTAAAGTCGTATAAAGTGTCTTTAAATTCTTTTGACCATTTTTTTACAAAGGTAAAATCATTTTTTTCTCTTAAGACAGTGGTATTGATATGAATATGGAAGTTGAGCTTACGGTCCATCATAACCCCCAAATCAACAAAGTTGAAAACTTGCACTAGACTACAGTTACTGATTATATAAGGAGAAGGTTGAACATGTCTTCGGGAAGAGCACATGGTCTTACACTTCTGAAGGTTCAAAGGCAGGTCTTTTTTTTGCCAACAGTGGTGTGTATAGCGTAGCGAAGCGCTCTTAAGCCGAGATTCTCCTCCAGTTTGTGGTGTTTCTACAGCAAATGGAGGGCCCTACAATTCAATCGAAAGCATTTTTAGCCACACATTGTCGTGCTATCAGCACCTTATACGTATGTTTCTGGTAAATCACACGGTCTTGGAAATCCTATAGGAAATCACATTAATATTGGCTATGCTTGCTAATACTATAAATACTCGCTGGATAAGTCGTTTGTTTTATTGCAAGTATAAACTAATGAGGCTCAACCGAATTTTTGGTTAATTAATAACCCGTATTTAAATTTAAATTAATTTCCTTAAATTTCATTGATTAATTGCCAAAAATCAGCTCTGCCAAACTTATGGCAAAAAAATTGAAAAGAGATTAAAAAAAAAATAATAAAAAAATATAAAAGCACCAAAAACAAAAATTATGATGAATACGCTAAAGCTTCGTCAACTTTTTACTCATACATATTAATAAACATATATACATATGTATGTAATGTAAATAAAATATGCGCCACTTCAAAATATTTGAATTTGAAAAATGAATCGCTTTCGTTAAGCCACCACAAAATCTAGATTAAATCGCTTAAAGCCAACTCAAGTGGACTTGAGCTGCCATGCAGACGCTGTGAAAAGAAAAAACAAAAACAAAAACAAAAAAGTAAAGTGAAAAAGTTCTTTCAACGTTAAAGCGAAATGCGCTTGTGTTGCCATTGCTGTTATTATTATTGTCATTCACACATATGTATGTATGTATGTATGTACCATATTTCCAGCTTAATGGATTACCTGAAAGCTAAATTATGAGTGTTGCTTGATATTAAATGCATAAAAATTATTTATTATTACTCTGCTTCTTCTTTATTTTATTTTAGATTTTTTAATTAATTTTCCACAAGGCAGCGATTAAACACATTATCATTTGCTACATAAACATATATCTGTATGTATGGTATGTATGTGTGTATGCTTTTCTGTTCTCCACATTTTAGTCGTTAGTTAATTTTTCTAGTGTGAACAGCAGGATGTCGCCGAATGAGTGAGTGGTATGCAACATGTGGCGCTGATAGTTGGTGGTGGCTGGTGATGGTTGGTGGCATATATATATAAACCGCATATTCAACAGTTAGTGCCACATGCTTTCAGCTCAGTTACTTTGCAGCCCATATATACATACATATGTGTGTATGTATGTATGCATATGGGCACGGCTTGTTGATTAATTAATGACTAAAACAGCGAGATAAATAGCAAAAACTAAAATACCCACACACACACACATGAATATGTGCGCTTAAGAAGAACGCGCGTAGTTAGTCGATTAGCCAACTGCTGTGTGTTGAATGGTCGTTTCGGTATTGCTAAAATTGGTCCAGTGCAGCTTAGATACACGCACACGAACACAGACACACACACACACGCTGTCTAGCGCTGAGACGCACTCTAATCGAGTCTCTGAAGATTGATCGCCTGCAATTAATTTGCATTGGCCTAATGAAGATCTTAATTATGAGATCGCTTTTTACCAAACAATTTATCAATATTGTGCTTTTCAGTTTGTTTGCTTATTAACAGTTAAATATATATTCTGGCTTTCGTTAAATGCTAACGCATGTGGCGTTTATACATACATCCATACATTTGCACATACATAAGAGAGTATATACATATGTATGTAGCGCTTATATATCGCTTATTATGAGCATGAAAAATTCCAATAAATTGAAAGGGCTCATAATTTTTTCGATTTGTTTTTTTTGTAATATTTTTTTCATTTATTACATTTTTTATTTCAGTGAAAATTTTACATGCCATTAAATTGGAGCGAAAGGCTGTAATTACACGCTGTTACTTTAATTGTAATGCGTTGTACACATAACGGATATTTGTACTTACTTTTTTATATACCTACATATATACTTGTACTACAATATATTTAATATTGTGTATATTAAGGTGGTTCGGTGCTTTTCGCACTTGTACATTATTACATATATATGTATTGTATATAGTATTAGATGTAAAGAAAAATAATCTGTTGGAATATTATGGTAAATATATCTCTATTACAAACTTTTACTTATTAATTCTAAAAAAGGGTTTTAATTTTTTTTTTATTTTTTAAACAAATAAATATTGCAAGATTGGTGGCTTGATTTTGACTCCCACCTAAAAGAGCAGAGTTCAATGTTTCCTGTGTTCTTAGCTGAATGCCATTAAATTTTTAAATATTTTTTTACCAACTTTAGCCTTTACAACTTATAGACGTTATAAATATTTATCGATTAATTCTCGATCGAGCACTCAGGATTTGCTCTTATGATAATCAGTTTTTTTCTACGCCTGCTGTGGTCATCATCCACTAAAATCGAGTTAAAATTTTATTACTAAATATACCAAAAATAGCAAGTTTGTTTATAGGTAAGCCCTACATTAACTAGTGGTCCGATGCGAGACCACGAAATTCCTCCTAAACACTTTACAGCCTTCGTGTATGTATTCCGAAG
Organism: Ceratitis rosa; assembly: GCA_037013455.1. Classification (NCBI taxonomy): domain Eukaryota; kingdom Metazoa; phylum Arthropoda; class Insecta; order Diptera; family Tephritidae; genus Ceratitis; species Ceratitis rosa. The sequence continues at coordinate 6,858,554 of JAWMAG010000008.1, read as the reverse complement.
GGGTGCTGAGTCAGCAACTTAATTTATTTTAATTTTAGACTCTTCATATTAATTCAGTTTACAGGTTTAAGCTCGATATTGATGTCAACCTCAGTTTGATGAGGATGTGATTGAAAGTAGCCCATTTACATTTTCCGAAAATAATTTATGATAATGGATTGATGCCTCAAAAATTTTGCTCCGTTGCAACTAATTCAGATCCGTGTTGATCTATTGGTAGAGTAAAAGTAATATATTATTTTTGCATTTAATTGAAGGTTTTATTTAACATAGTTACCGGCGTTCGATGACCTTCGGTATACCCGCAAAACTTATTCGGCTTTGAAAACTTATCTTAAGCAACTTACTAAAGGCTCCGTCAGGTTAGTGAAGGACCTCTTCGAGCCGTTTGATACCACACGAGGTTTCAGACAGGGTGATTCCTTATCGTATGACTTCTAGAATTTATTGCTGGAGTAAATAATACGAGCTGCAGAGCTGAATAGAGAAGGTACAATCTGCTATAAAAGTGTACAGCTGCTGGTGTACGCCGATAATATGGACATTATTGGCCTCAACAACCTCTTTCTCCAGACTTGATAAATATATATATAATAAGCGAATGGGTCTGGTAGTAAATGAGGGCAAGACGAAATATCTCTTGCCATCAAACAAGCAGTCATCGCATTTCCTACTTGGCGTCTACGTCACAATGGACAGTCATAACTTCGAGGTCACAGATAATTTCGTCTATCTTGGAACCAGTTTTAACACCAACCACAATATCAGCCTGGAATCACTCTTGCCAGCAGGTACTACCTGGACTAAGTAGGCAATTGAAAAGTAAAGTCCTCTCTCGGCGAACGAAAACCAAACTCTACAAGTCCCCCATCGTTCCCGTCCTGGTATATGGTGCAGAGGTATGGACGATGACAACACCTGATGAGTCGGCGTTAGGAGAGAAAGGTTTTGCGTAAAATGTATAGTCCTCTACGAGCGGCGAAGGGTGAATACCGTAGCCGATGGAAGGATGAGCTGTATAACATATACGACGACATTTACATAGTTCAGGGAATCAAGAAACAGCGGTTACGCTGGCTAGGTTATGTGGTCCGAATGGATAAGAACACTCCAGCTTTGAAAGTTTTCTATGCAGTACCCGACGGTGCGAGGTTCGGACTAACTAGTCGATATGTATTATTTTTTATCGACTTTTGTGACAATTGGCCTTCTACACCGCAGAACATCTTTTACATCAAAAGTACCGGAACGAAATCCTGTTTTTCGCCCTTATCGAAGAACAATTGTAGAATATACCGCATTTCCTCTTTGCTAGTGTGCATCTTTGGCATGCTCTCAAACACTACTAAGTTAAGTGATCAACACTTTAACTTTTTAAGTACAAAATATCTTCTTTCTTATGCCTTCAAGCGTAAGCCAATCGCGCGAATGATATGTTCTTATCACTAAAGCCACCTATTGGAAAAATAATGGATTCCTTTTACTACACCAATATAGAGATAGAAACGTAACATTTAAAATTTACTTCAAAGTGCGCTAAAGCTCTGTTAGAATTTCAAAAATTCAGTTCAAATAAATACTAATGACAACAATCTCTTTGTAAGAATTGACCCACCCTAATGTGCAGTTATGGTGACAGCTGTGGAGGTGCTTACATGAAAAAATTGATAATTCCCATTAAAAATTATGCTCTTTAAAAGTTTAATGAAATTATTCTTCCGTTTTTTAATAAAATTTTCATTAAAATGAAATTGCATGTGTTCACATAACTTTATTTTCTGCATTTATTAAAGGGTTTATACATATGTATGTGCACATGTATACTGAAATTTAAACAGGGAATTTATTTTATTTCGTCTTTTGGAATTACATTTCTGTGCTTTATTTATTTAATTTATTGATTATAATTAATTATTAAATATAAAATCTTATAATTAAAACAAAGAAGAGCACTAGCTGCTAGGGCTTTCAGCTCTAGCTTCTGTGCTTTAAAAATGCAGAAGTATTGTTTGGAGCCCTCAGATAATGGGTAATGAAAAGTACGCCGTAAAGGGAATTAGAAGTTCCATCTTAGACCATCCTCGGACATGTCACTGCTGTCGTAATTAAACGACCTTGGAATTTTTTTCCTTGTTTATTTTCCAAGCCTCTGCCATATTCCGCCAAGCAAATCAATATCCTTGCCCCTTACTCATTGCTCCAACTGTCTGGTGAACGGTTTCCAGTTGAATTTTGGCACACCGTCGTCCGGCTGGTCTTTTACAATAAGCGGTCGAGTGTATAAATCAGCAAAGGCTTCATAAAAGAATCAACAAAATGAAAATAATTGCAGTAAGATTATAAAAAAATTAAAAAAAAACTATTACCATGTGCAAATATACAAACATACATACATACATATATACATACATACATTCATGTAAAAAGCACGCATCAGCCTGTGTGATAATAAAAATAAAAATAATAAATCCAATTTATTAATATTTCTTTTTTTCTATTTTACAATAAAAAAGTTGAATAATAATTCAGGGAAACAATAAAAACAACAATAACATATAAAAAGTGAAATGACATTAAAAATTGTGTAAGTAAAATTACACCCTGCCGAACATATTTCTGCACTGAACTGAACTGAATGTATGTGGGTGTTCGGTTGACTTTCAACGCTGCGCTGTTGCAGAGGAACTGCAACTCTGGAGGATTTTAATACCGCGTGGGTTATTGTCCGCACATAAAAAGTCAAATGTCACCAAATAATGTTCACGCAGTAGGGAGATATGAATGTGAATTATTTTTTTAAACTCTCTATACACTTATATATATACACATTTAATTAGTGACCCTGTGAGAAATTGAGTGGGTAAAAGAGGAGTGGAATTTTTATACTCTTTCCGGAATAATATTATATAATACTTGCTTTTATGAAAATGGGAAATTTTCGGTCTTTGTACTATATATGGGACGGAGGCGAAATTGGACTGCAGGGTGGATATGGGAACTTACTTCGAAGTCCTTAATATCCATCTGTATTTTCGTTTACCACACATAGCTAGCATCCTCCAAGCAGGAGTACTATCGTAGACAGTCGGTCGGCCTGGGAACATACTGGGTAATAAAAAAGTTGAAGAGAATGCCTAAGCACTTTTTGTAACTTGGTAAAAATGGATTCCATAGGTTCGTCAGAAGAGAACTCCAATTGTATATATGTATTTGAATCATAAGCTTAGAACACATCAAAGTCCACAACCAAGACAGCAAAGTTTGTAGATTTAGCCCAAGAATGTGTTTCCCTGTAAGTAAGCCATGGGCAAAGGGGCATATGTTTATTATGTGATGGGACCTCTGCCTTAAAAGTGGGCTATGAGGTTGTAATACCATTCTAACATATACCCGAAGCGGTTTTCGGACGAGCTGCTCCCCCAATTTTTGGCATGCGTCTTGATGTTTTTCTAACAAATGACAGTGCCTACAATTTATTCCAAGCCGGGTTTTATTTTATGTCAGAAATCTACTCGGAGGGCTTGACATTTCCTGCAGAGTGGCAACGGCAATTAGACAATTTAATTTTCTTTAATTTTTGGGTATTGCTCGGATCAGAACTCGAACACTGGTTTTCCGAATGTTAGCTAGACCACTCGGCTATTGTGTCTATTATATTTAAAGAGGGTTGTTTGTCATAGTACAATGCGGTACAGGGTCCAGACATTAGGGCCTTTATTGAATTGGCCATATCGTGCTGTTAAGCGCTTCGTTGCTTAGGGTTTCAAGGTAAAAGGACTGGTTATCGGACTCGGGTGTTATTTCCGATTGCCATAAAATCAGCACGGATCGAGCACTGGTTTAAAGCCTGTCAAGAATAACATCCAAAAGTGTAGAAAACTAACTAAATAATAATAAATATATTTTTTCTAAATACGGTTGCCTATCGGCAGGGAATGTAAAGTCCTTCGAGTGAATTTCTAATGTTAAATCAAAATCGCCTCCCCTGAGACGGCTTCGAATCAAAAGCAAGTACTATCATTCGTCGGAAAAACATCAACGCGAATACTACAAATTGGAGCAGGAGCTCAGTCAGCAATTGCTGCAGTTACTATAAAATCAGAAAGAAAAAGATAGTTGATGAGAGGAGCAACGAGGTGTTTGGAACAATGACTACTTCAGTTGGTTTCTAACTTCCAAATTAACTTTCGATGAGACTGAGAGCCCTTCTACACTATGAAAGCAGTTCTCCGGTCAGTCGATGCTTCAGACTATTGGAAACACAGTTGCAGTAAGATTAAGCAAAATCGTTAAGGAACTAAAGGACGAGTTTAGAATACACTGAACCTCCATTTCCACAGGACCTTTCCACTCCATTCTCACGGCATTTTTATTGCATTTCTGAGTAGCAACAGTTTCCGTCGCTTACACTGTCTATGAAGCGAAAAAAACGCAAAAATTGCTATTGAAAATGTATTCACATATTTACATACCATATATTGCACAACGCCACATACTTACGCTCGCACCGCAAACGCAAACACACTCGACCCGTTAGGCCATAGCCGCAGCAGCAGTTAGCAGTTAGCAGTAGCAATGGCAATGGCATTTTTGAGTCAACACCACGAAAACCATGAAGTGAACAATGACGATTATCATTACGCGCGCATTATTATTGCCCCACCGCCACTGCTGCCAACACTGCTGCCGCCGCAGAATATGAATGCGAAATGTATTTAAACGCGCGCATAAATTACATTTACAAAATGGCCAAGCGAAAAAAGACAAAGAAAAAAGTGTGAAATTTTACAGAAAAGTGGCAAAAAGAGAGCGAAAATAAAGTGTCGCAAATGTAAACAAATAAAAATAAAAAATAAATGTGTAATGAATAAATATAAGAAGCACACACACACATATATACCATATATATGTATGTGTAACTACATTTGTACATGTGTAAGCACATACATAACATTTATTCATATAAAGCGCACACAATAATTAACGATTTAATAATGTGCAAATAAACTGCCGCAACCTAACGAAAATGACAGCGCAATGGGCGGCTCGGCTCGGCTCAGCTCAGCTCAGCTCAGTTCAGCCGCGGCGCGTGTAAATGCGAAACGACAAATGCCAAAAGTGCTGTGACAATAAATACTCAACTGTGGCAGTAACAATAATGACAATAATGGTCATAAAGCCATCGTAGCAGGTCGTTGTTTGGTGTGGGTTGGCTGAGGGGTGAGGGTGGAGGTAGTGGAGACATTTGTTAGCGTTGGAGTGGCAATAAGCCGCGCACAGTGGGTCGAGATGAGGTAAAGCGGTAGAGCTCACACGGAAGAATCACAGAGCTACAGTCCCAACTCCGGCAAGACGCCACGAAACTAGAAGAGGTCTTGTTTATATTTTTATTAGAGCTTCCCGAATACCTCGCAGTGAGAGAGAAGTAAAATTATATGAGTTTTTACCAAATGTTGCATTTGAATCAATAAGAAAATAAACTGTTAGTTGGCAGTTTCACTTCTCTGACAGACTAATACTTGTAGCGGAAGAGAAGTGATCCTTACTGTCGTTAGTCTATCGAAGGCGATGAAGACGAGGACCTTTCTACGTCTCCGGATATCTGCGGCCTCAAAGAGGGAGTTTACGTAGGAAGCTCGAAGCTCGTTTAGCCGACGATAAACTTAATTTGTCAAGGAGTATACCTGAAAGTAGATTTGGCTAGGCTTGAGTGTAGACGGCTGGCCCAGTACTATGAAACCCCGGTAGTTAATTTTATGACTTGTCCTTTGTGTAGTTAATTTTGCCAGTTCTTAAAAGGTCGAATGATAACCTATAGCTCGGTAAACTCAACTAGTTCTATAACTCGACAAAATTCTACGTGAATCAGGAGTCCCGATATTTCACTTTTATACTATAAAATAAGAAAGTCATGACTTAGTTTACGCCCAAATCTCGTAAAGTGCATGGATTATTTCAACTCCGTATCCTCCATGTGGCTCCTACAACATGGATTAGATTGGATCTTTTACTTCATAGTATATGTAATAAGGGAACATATCTAGGAAGCGTTCCTACTGAGAGCATTTTGTCGTTACTTGGTGAGGGTGGGATAAACCAGCGAACTATCACGATTCATAACCGGATATTAACCGAGCATTTGCAAAGCTGACGTGATGTCCATATTAGCATCTCAGATGAAGGACTCTCCTATAGTGTAGAAAAGGTATGACACGATTTTTTGAGAGTACCAGTGAGCTAGAAAATTGATAACCACATGAAAAGCCGCCAATTCATCCGTATAAAAATGAATCCAGTCTTCACTGCCTGGCATTATCGTATACCCTTGGTTTTTATCCAGGATAACTATAATGAAATCTGCCGTGAAGTCTGTGAAGGTTATGCAGTAATCCGACTTCACTGGTAGACGGAACCTTCTTAAGATATAAGTAGGCTCGTGGTTTCAAGTGGTTTATAACTCTCTATTCGGACACCTTTCATAGCCTCACCGCGCCACAAGCAGCATGATACAACTCCAAGATCCAAGAAGACATTCATGGCCCCAGTTGGTGTGATACTCCAAGCTCCACTAATACACAGGTGTGCCTTTCTCTGTACGCTATAAAATTCAGAAGTGGCTAATTTTTTCTCGAATCTAAAATTCAACAAAGTATACCAAAATACTCCACTGTACCATCGAGTTTGGCTAAACTCAAAACATTTAGCCACCACAATTGTTTGCCTGAATGGTCGATGCTAGAGGCTGCGACCGCGACTGAGGCTGGGACTGGTGGACGGATGGCCATTAAAAAGCGCAAGTGTGACAATATTTATAGCCGTTTTGTAATTTTGCATCTTATTTGATTGTGGTTTTTTATAGGAACATTATTTTATTTGCGATTTAATTTGATTTTTTTCTCCGCACTTCACTCCACAGAGTTCGTGCGCTTTTTATATAATTGCAAAAATGCAAATATTCAACGTGAGTGGGGCTCAAAAAAAAAAAAAATAATAGTAATAATAAAATAAAAACCAGCTTGGCTTATGTATGTCATGGCATTATAATCGTGTTGATCGCACATGTTTTATGATTTTTTATAATTTAACAATTTTTCAAAATTAATTCTCGCTCATTTATTTATTTAAGTATTCGTAAAAAATGTTGGAAAATTAATTGAGTCACACGCTGCCACCACAAAGGTCGACTTGCGTAGTTGAACTCATAAATATTACGGTAATATACTAGTTGGTATAGTATGTGTATAGTATAGAGGCATAAGTGAAGTTATCTAAGGTGTCATTTGGTGTTTTGCGTGTGACGTTTGGCGATTTCTCATATTTGTTGGTGCAATTTTGTCGTTTTTGATCTTTGTGTGGTTCAAGTTAATTTGAGTGAAAAATATTTGTTGTTAGTTGACACACACTTTGATATACATATATTATATCTAATACCTACATACATTCACAACATAAGCAGCTCGTATTTCCTCTCTGCACTCGCCCAAGTGGTGTGTCGCACAAGTATGTATGTATATTTGTGAATATGTCGTTGACCCTCTTCAGTGTTCTGTGGTTGCATCAGAGCCGCAACGCTGTCTCTAATTATTTCGGTGACTGCAATTAATCACTATTTAGTTGGTGTCGGCACCTCCTCTTCCCCTTTTTCTTCTCCAATTTCTGTACTACATTCGTGAGTGTGTTGCATCGTCGAGACATTTTTCAAATATTTTTCTGACGCGTTTGGAAAAATGTAACACTTGATAACCATAAAAGGAAAATCATTAATTAGAACACACAATCACCAGCTGGTGGCATGCTTCCCCTTGTGCCGGCTCTACTTTCTTCTTAGCAGCACTTGATGCAGCATTTCGATTGTTGGGTTGGACTGGCGCTCTGTCTGCAATTATTTGAATATTAAATTTTTCAACAACATTTTTGTTGACTCGAATTTTTTTTAATATTTATGACATGTTTTTCTTTTAACTAACGATTATTTATGATTAAAACATACATACATGTGAGTAAGCATTTTTTCCATGCCTGCCGAAGGTAGTAAATTATTTATCTCGGACAAAAGAATGTAGTCCTGCTTCTGGACATGTAGATACAGTTGCAAGGATATACCCACCTTCTACTTGTCCTTGTCGCCCATACTAGAATCGTGAGCAAGCCTTGTGGTCGAGATGTGCCAACCAGCCCGTATTCAGAGTTGAGTCAAAGCTAAAAGAGAGGGATCCACTCCAATGTAACTCAGTTTAAGGGTTCACTGGAGTCCTTTTGAAGTGTCTGTTCGCCTGATAAGTGGTCTGGAGGAAAAGGTCTCGCTTTGTAAAAGTCTCTTAGTTAGTAAATTTAATCATGCAGAGACAATATCACTGATGGGAGACTTCAATGGTGACCACTTTTAAGAATCTCAATCCATGACAAATCATGCTTAAATAGATTTAGGGCTGGCCGATTTCACCAGAGCCCGAAATATGATTGTATGTAGGAAAAGATTCCAGCACAAGAAAATTCATTTTGGGATCAGATTGATCATGTTGTGATATACTGAGGAAAAGTTTCCGGTATTCTAGATGTCAACAAACACAAGGAAGGTTCCACGTCGAAATGTTGAAATCACAGAACACATACCATATAAATGGTTTTCTACTCATCTGCGCTCTGAGAACACCCATTAAAAACTCAATATAATATATATATATAAAATGTACAGCCGCAAACGAACTATTGGTTTTTGAAAAGGTCAAAAAAGATCTGTTAGGATGACAATTTTCCGCACCGCAGTGGTAAGAACCTACTGCAACGCAGCGATAGAGCTGTGGATTAGATACCGAGAGATGAAGAGGACCGTGAAATGCATATGGAAACAAAAAAAGAATTAGGCCGAAGACTCAAAAAAACCAAGAAAAAATGTAGCGGATCCTTACAGAAGATAGGACTGAAAAAGGTGATTCGCCGATTAGTCTCCAGTGTATAGTGAACTTATGGAGGGATGACGATGGTACATGCGTCGCATTAACCGACAATAATGAAGAGCGAACGGCAATTGGCCTATTGAAAAAGAGTAAAGTGGCACGAAACTGGTTGTATATGGTAGACTCACGCTCAGCAACATCAAAAACTTCGGGAAAAATCTCTTCCAGCCGCAGAGCTAAACATATAAAGCACATTCTCTCATTCGTGCCTTCGTTTTCATGTCGCTGTTAAGTTTCTTCACAATTTCGTCTATCTTGGAACCAGCTTCAACATATGCAGTAGCCTAGAAATCTCCGACAGAATCAGTCCTTCCGCTACAGTACCAGCCAATGAAAAAAGGAGAAAGATCAGCTGAAGAATGATCTGGGCTTCACTGGGTGTCTATAATAGGCAAAGAGAATAATGTTTTCTTTTGGTTATAGATCTTGGAGCTTGGATAACTATACTTCGGGTTATACACTGACTAGATAGCACTGTTTCGCTGGTGAGGAGACACTGATCTCAAGAACAGCGTTAAATGACAAAAGGACTATCCATTGGCATTTATTTAGTATTGATTTTCACGAGTGCAAGCGCGGTCCTTTAAATAATTAAAAAAAAAAAAAGAAAAATAAATAAACAAAAACTTGAAAAATGAAATTATTGGAATTTGTCAAGGAGCTTCTCATATAAATATATTTATATACTCGTATGTAGCGGTGTATAAGGAACATCAGTAACACCCAGCAGAAAACAATCAAAGCATTTTTACATACATATGTATGTACATACACACCTACATTCCGTTCGTTGTGACCAATGGACGAATGATTAATAAAAATCAGCGGGTGGCCAAGAGATTGGAATTGAAATTGCAGTTAAATCGGACGAAAAAAAGGCAGGTCAATGGCTCGCAACTGCAATTCTGATATACTATTTGCTTTTTATTTTTTATTTTTTATTTTTTATTCACTACTGTATTTTTATTATTTCGCGTTCGCTCCCCTGACAGTACAACAGGTACACGGATGGCAGCAGAGTTGGTGGCAGCGCGGGGTGCAACTGCCAAATAAATATATTTTACATGTGTACATACATATGTACATACAGTTTCAAATGAGTACATAAGTGAGCCGGTAAGTGAGGCCGTGGGGTGCATTTAAATAAATCATAGTAGTGTAGTAGTTGTTGTTGTTGTTGCCAAAGAAAGCCAGCAATTGCACAGATTCCCCCATCAGCAGCGCCAACGTTTCCAATAAACGTTTAATGAGAAAATGTTGAAAACGGCGCAGCAGGAGTATAGATGATTGGATGGATGGACGGATGGAAGGAAGGAAGGAAGGATGCAGCCGAAATACAAATGAAATGGAAATTGAAAAACAAATAAGCGACGGCAATAAAATATACATTAAAAGTGGTTGAGCAGAAGCGGTGTGGTGTGTGTATTGTCTGTCTATATGTACGTACATATGTATGTATGTAGATGTACCCTGCGCCCTCCAATAAATTACACAAAATACAAATATAAGTGTGCGCTTCAGGTATTTCATTGTGAGCGTCCATGTCCTGCCGGTGGTGGTGTAGGTGTGTGCGCGTACGTGTATGCATGTGCTGCGTGACGCTCCTGGGCGCAGGCGCACGTGTGAAAGCCAACACAATTGGTGTGCATTTTTTCTGTTCAATCAAATTCACGCAACACTTTTTATTGTTATTATGCCTGCATTTTAATGTCATTTGCATTTTCGCTTTTTTTTGTGAGTTTTTTTAATGATTTTTTTTTTTTGTAATTTATTCTCCAACTTTTTTGTTGTAGTTTATTAGTTTTAACATGACGTGCATTTAATAAATCGCCAACAGCAGCAGTCGAACACCAGCAACTGTTGCAGTGGCAAAGTGTGCCTTACAACCATGCAACAAACACACACACACACACATGCACTACTGACATATCTCTCTAGCGGTTGCCTGATGTTGTCCTTTTTATTGTCTCCACCATCGGCAGCCTGTCGTTCTACGGCCAGTTAACTCTGCTGCATTGCGCGTTTCCAGTGAATATTTAATAATAAATTAATCCGTTTGTAGCTGTTGGAGTTGTGTGTCCTGCTGTGGCGCCACATAACATGACATAGCTGAGCTGATATATGGAACTGTTGCGCTCTTTAATTTTTTATATAATTTTTTATTCTGTTTCAATATTTATTTTTTCAGCTGTATGTTATGAGATATGTGCGCAACTCTCGGCTTGGCATGAGTATTGTTTTACTTTTTTTTCAGTTTTTTTTTTTTTTAGTGTTTCGCTTTGTTCCATTTATGCCTTTTTTTTGCATTGATTTTATATCGAAATCGCCCATGAAACAGTTAAAAATCAAAAAGCATAAAGTTTTTATTGCCTGGAGCGTTTTTATATTGCATTCTCTTGTTTCTGATATTACCATTATTGTCATACATACTTCCATGCGCTTAATTTGTTTCAGCCTTCTTGTTGTAGTTGTAAAAAATTTAATGCAAAAAGTTCACTTTTTTTATAAGAGAAGTCTGCAGATTATTAATTTATTGATATACGTATGATTGTATCTATTAGTTGTCCTTTTTAACCACTGTGGCGATTTTCGACCGATTTTCTTCTCGCGTTTGTGGTCCGGTCCGGCCTCGATGATTATCGAATAAATTAAGAGACTTACTTTTCAAGGCTGATGTATTTAGATGTGGAGCTTCTCATTTCATATTAATAGAACATCCGAAGGAGTTGACCATAATTAACAAATTCGTTTCTATGATTTTGGATATCGTTAAATACTGAGACGTGAAGAGGGAAGCAAGACGCATGCGCCGCCAAAAAATATATGCATGGATAAGAACATCTGTAACCTAATGCCTAATTTAAAAATTTTCTTGTTTTAAGTTGAAATTCCCTAACCGAAATTAGCGACTCAATGCAATGCCAGTGCACTGGAACCTCCTCTAAGTTTTTCCTGTATGGTTTTAGTATTAGGTGCCAGGTCCAGACTATAAGGTGGGTGCATTAGGACCTCCCATCCGAGCTCCTGCAGCTTCTGGCGCGTCACCAAAGACGTGTGTGGCCTGGCGTTGTCCTGATGGAACACAATTCGGCCTCTGTTGATCAAAGATGGCCTCTTCTTGATGAGTGCTTCCTTCAAGCGGTCCAGTCGTTGGCAGTAGAGAGTCGAATTGAGCGTTTGGCCATAGGGGAGCAGCTCGTAGTAGATGATTCCTTGCCAATCCCACCAAACACACAGCAAAACCTTCCTGGCTGTCATTTCTGACTTGGCCACCGTTTCCGCCGTCTCACCGCGTTTCGACCACGACCAATTTCGCTTGACGTTGTCGTAAGTGACAATTTTCGTCACCAGTCACCAAACGCTTCAGAAATGGTTTGATTTTGTTGCGATTCAGCAGCGATTCGCGGGTGGAAATTCGGTCCATCATGTTTTTTTGCGTTAGTTCGTGTGGCACCCAAACATCGAGCTTCTTTTTGAATCCAAGGTTATGCAAATGGTTCCAAACGGTTTTCTGGCTTATCTTTAGTTCCTCAGTAATTAAATAAGTACCCACGTGACGGTCTGTTTCCACTATTCCCATGATTTTATCGCAATTTTCGATGACAGGCCTCCCGACGCGTGGTGCATCTTTTACATCGAAATTACCGAAACGGAACCTAGCAAAGCACGTTCGTTTACAGTATCGGGCCCATTGATCAAAGAAAAATTTTAAAATTTAGCGAATTTTCTCTTTGCTGGTGTCCATCTTTGACGAGTGCTCACAACATACTGAGTCAATCAATCGAAAAACTGTCAAAGACAAACTTTTAGCGCGAATAAACACGTTTTCAGCGCCGTATAGTATGACATGATGCGACATGTAACACTAGTACTATGGGCAATAACGCCATCTCTTAGATAAAAACCGAACGAACTTTTTACTTGCCCTAATATATACTCGTATATATATGACATCTGCTCAAAAACATTTTAGATCTTCACTAGTGGCGAAGATTTGAAAATGTCAAAATTTAGCTTGCAGAGGGTTTACCCAGCACTTGGTACTACTTAAACAATTTTTGCCGTACCTGAACTGGTCTCGGTTTCAATTGTCTCTTGAATCGTCTCAAGCTACTCGGATGTAAGCAATAAGTATTGAGTAAATCTCCATCAATCAATTTCCGAACCTGATTAGGTGCTCTTACTTCTAGTACTTAACTAATTGGATTGGTTTGGGGTAGTCACTCCACTCGTTTAGGGGTTACATGTTTTTTTACCCAAGTAATACAACCAACATCCAATAAAAGAGAAAATTCAGAAAGCCCTTCATGAGAATCCAACGGCCGTTCGGAGGTGGATTAGAATACCCTGTAGAGCCCTATCAAGATGTTCACCACAAATCGGGGACGGAGCTTGGGGAGAATTGCTTCCGCGACTCGGTTTACGGGCTTACGTTTGCTTTCTTATACTAAGGACTCTTCCGTCCCGCTTTTGAAGAAACTCGCTGTGATTTTCATGCAGGGGAGGGCCTCTCAAATTGTAAATGGAAAAATAACAGAGAGTTGGCATAAAAGGTGCAATATAAAGGTAGGTAAATGAGGCTTGCAACTCTTATACTAGTGAATTGTTCGGCAAGCTTTTTATGCAGTAAATTGCTAGAAAACCCTGATCTCAGTACTCTGGAGCACTTTTTATTTAAATTTTTCTTGTGGAACCATTCAAAAAACAAGTGATACTAAATCACTTGTCTCTCCCGCGGTTATCATAATTAAATGAAACACGTTGGTTGTGTCAACCAACAAAAAAAAAAAAAAAAAATCGCTGAACAAAAATTTCAATGTTTACAAGACATTTTCTAATTAATTGCTCAACATTCGAGTAAATTAAATTTTTGCTTGTCCCAAAAATGTATGCCAAACTTGTTTCATGGAATTCGCAGCCGAAAAACAAAGCCACTTCAATGGGGTTGATCACAAATGTGCACGAAAAAGTGAATCATTGCAACTGAGGCAGCTGAACATGCAAACGCGATTGATGGTCTGGTAGCAGGCGCGATTCCATACACACACACACACGTGTATGAAAGACCTGCCAAAGAGCGTCTTAACACGAAATACAGCAGCGCGATTGACCATATGCGCGGACGGACAGCGCATAGTGAATGTGAAATTTGCATAAGTTATGACAGGAATCAATTTCTTGGGCTCGCCAAAAATAAAAATTACCAATAATTACGTGGCATTAATTTAATTTTCGTCTTGCGGTCGCGTTTACAATACCTTTTTGTGTTTTTTTTTTATTTCGTAGTTGCTTGTGGTTGTTGCTGCTGAGCCGCTGTTGTACGTCTTTTGCTTGCGTATTGTAAAGCTGGTCACAGTTTGGCTTGAGATGTAGCGAGTTCCATTGTAATATCGATATTTCGATTAAATAAGAAACTATTTTCATGAACTCGGTTGAAGCCAAGTCTTTCGTTCTTTCTTGACCAAATAGGAAGTAATGCTGATCCTTTTGTCTGGTAGGTTATAGAACGTGATCTCGAGATTGGCGTCTTCACATGAGCTTAGTGTGGTTTTAAAATCTTTTTTTCTTTTATTTCTTTGTTACTCTGCCCACTTCCCACTTACGCAAAGCGACATTTGCAATACTCGCCAAAGTTCGACTAACTTTTGTGTGCAGAATGAAATGTCTGTTTCCGAAAAATTGAACATTTTGCAGAAGGCCTTCGTGGGGCTAAAACATTCGCAAAAAGAGGCCAGAATTATGGGCTAATAACTCTTGGTTTTTGTTCCATCGCACATTGCGCTCGCTCTACGTGATCACATCATGGAAATCTCGACCCATATCATTCCCCAATTGCGTATTTGCTTGGTTATTCTCCAAACTTAGACTCTGAGAACACCGTCGGTGGAAGAAATTTAACGTGAATCGGCACGCGCTCTGAAGACACTGCTTAAAATTAACTTTTTGACATGCACCGCGGATTGGTGGTAATGTCGGCATTATTGAATAAACTCAGACCGCAGTTGCGGAGAATTCATAGCGACAAAGTTTTGTCTTAGTTTATATGTATAGAGTTGCTGAGTAATCTTACAGTAGTACTGGCGTAAGAGTAACAAAGAAAATCGTCTTTCTAATGAAAGTTCAGATATGTAATTGAGCACAAATACTGCTTGGTCCAGCAACCGCTTTTTATCAGAGGGATTTAACGTGCAGTCTCTGAGTAAAAATTCTGTCAATGGGTACAATCTAGGCATGGTTTCTTCATCGCGAATAATCGGAAAACATTCACCAAAGTTGTGTCGACAATTATATCGAATGGATCAGCTTTGGCGCCATGAAAGTTCTCATAGTTCTGGCGGCCGAGGTAGCATTGCGTACTGCCATTCAGAAGCCCAGGACTCAAATCCTGGTACTAACAACATCCAAAAGTTGTAGAAAATTATTTTAAATAAAGAGAATGTCAACCCCTCCAAGTGTATTTTTGACATGAATTAATGTCTTCTCATAAAAAAACCATCAACCGCTTGGAGGTGGCTGAGTATAAACTGTAGGTCCCTCCATTTGTTGGAAAAACGTCAAGAAGCAAAACAACAATTTGAAAGAGGAGCTCGGCCGAAAATCGCTTCAGCGGTTACAAAACGCCAATTATACAATATATGTATTAGGAGCTCACTTATGGAAAACCATTGAATTGTAGTAGTCTCTAAAAACAGAAGTCCGACCCATATTACCTTTGAGTCCCACTCTTCGTGAAGATTGTCTACCGAATGCTTTTTTCTCTGTACGAATATTGTATTGAATGTATCGAGATCCCATTGTCTTACTGTTACAATGCTTAGGTGGCAAGTTTCGATGTGGTGCAAATCAATCTATTCTTTTGATACCTAGAGTAACCTTTCCGTCTCCTTATTGGAGATAGTTTATATAAGACGGTTGTCAAAAATAGGGACCAACTCTTTAAGCAGATGAGAAGGAGAATGAAATTATAAGAAAGCTGCGTCATATTTTCTATGTTAGCTCAAGGTCAGGCCATGCGGAAATTGGTATGCATGGATGATGGAGGAAAGTATAATAATACCTCAATGGAGGGTTAATATTTCAAAATTAGAAAATTTATATTTTTTAAATAAGTCCGTGCTGGAGCATTCTATCCAAATGTTACGATTTCTTTAACTGATCTAGGCCGAGCTCGGAAGAACCTTACACATTTCCTACAATCGTTTGTCTTCTCCCATCCCCAATGATTCACGCGCATGCCTGGCATGCCTGTCCTCAATTCCCTTTTAAATATAATAAGTATATGTTATTTGTATGTAATGTTGTTGTTGTTGTTGTTGTTGTTGTTGTTGCTGTTGTTGTTGTCCACTCATTGCAAAACTTGATGTTGGCATAAATAAACTTCTTATTTATGCGTGTAGGATGTCCACAAAATCGTAATTATACTCTTATGCCCTAAACTCATACATACATACATATAAACATATATACATACATACATTTACACATGTGTATAAAATATGCGTTCCACCGTCTCCTTTTAGCTTGACAACTCGCGCATCTTGATGTTGCGCCGTTTTGCTACTGCCAAGTCGGCAGCCGCTGTGTACGTGTATATGTATGCACTGCAACTAAATGGAGGTGGAGTTGGTACGCATGCGCGTATAAATGGATAATTGCCAGCACCAACCGACAACAACAGCAGCAACAACGTATGACAGACAGTGAGCTGAATGAGCGAATAAACGTTCAATCGCTGCTCCCATTGTTTTCCCGTTCTTTGACTGTCCGTCTGTCTGTCTGTCTGTCTGTCCTGCCGTTCGCTTTTATTGTTTTTCGATTTGTTTTATTTTATTCCCTTTGGCTGTCTTCGGCTTGTTGTTGTTGGTGTAGAGGATTTTTATGTGTTGCGAATTTTTGACGAAAATTATGCAAATTACTTTGGTGTTATGAATTATTTATAAAAATATTATTAAAGCACATCGTAAATATTTTGGCTACCAGTGAACGGGTTGGGCGAGCGGCTTTCATATTTAATTGAGATTGGCTGGTAGCTACGTATTGTATGTATGTTTGTGTGATTTAATAACTTTCGAAAACTGTATATTTTTTTTAAATGTGCAGATGTGCGTGTCGTCCACCACAAGTGGAGCGAATTCCAGGAAGGAGCTGAGAGAATTTGCTATAAGATCACAGACTTCTTATTTCTTATGTTTGTGCAGGGCTCTTTCAGAGAAGACTCGGCTCGAAATATCCCTCTGGGTAGGAGTTTTGAGGACTGGATAAAGTAGTTTCAGCGGAAGATTTTCATAACTTGGGGATCTACCGACTGAGTATATTAATGATCGAAATGAAGGAAGCTTCTTTCAATCTATGAGTTTCAATGCCACAGATAAAACTATGACTGTAGCAACTTGGCATGAAAACACAAAGCTGAATCCGAGTTTAGACAAAAAAATTCTAGAGAAAACTTAATTCTTTACACGAAAAATAGAAATAGAGAAATAACCATATCTATGAAACGGAAGGCAGCTGAACTACTAGTGGATTAGGAGGGGAAGCTGCACACTGTACAACTATCACCTGAGCATTCGTCGCTGGTTTGATCGTGGCTTACGCTACATACGGCTCTGCTATTCGTGCAAGCTCCGTCGTGATGACTATTTCAAGCGGAAGTGGGCTGTTAGCTTGTATGATTCCTGGATGTGCCTACTCCCGGCTTGGTAGTGATAAAAATGGAATTGAGTGAGGCTGATATTTAGTAAATAGTTAGGTTAAGACTGATGGATAGTGTTTCGTTAGTGGAGGTCTTATTAATAGAGAGAACATATAAGTCGCATCTGAATCTAAGAGAACTAATCTATGGAACCATTCCGAATTTTAGGAAAGCTCAAGTAATAATAGTGGAAATAGACTGGAAATCAAAACCATCTACGCGGAGCAGGAGACCTCAAAACTTGCTTCAACCTACTCAAGTGGCAAGATCTTTCGAAAACCATCGTGGTTGCGATTTAAACCTAAGAGTTGGTAGTGTAAGAAATGTGTAATTATATTTCTTGTAGACGAGCAGCAGTAAAAGAGCCGCTTGGTTGATTATTTATTTTGAAGGAATGATACACTCTTCCAGCAATTTGTGTTCGATACCAGGTTGCGACCATGGTATTATCTAGTGTATTTGATTTGGTATCAGAAAGTCCTTTCAAAAGACTCACAAAGACTCCGCTGGCACTTCCTCTTTCGTCGACGGTTTTGTTGAAAGAACTTCTGAGGTTAGTTGACTTCGCCCTTAATACTCCTCATATGCATACATAGATGGTTAAACAACTAACCTAACTTTTAAATAATTGCTAAGTAGATTTATGCATAAGAATGAGTATGAGTAATAGATACAAAGTAAGCTCTTACTTGAATTAACTCCATTTATTTTATGCATTTTCCTAATCCCTTCTAGCTTTCCAACATCTTAAACACTAATCCAACTATCTCTTCATCGCACTCATACACACACATCCACAAACACGTATACATAACGAGAGAGAGCATTAGTTTTGCTTAAATTTTATCTACAAATACGTCCTTATCACAGTGAAAAGGCACAGTAAACCTGAACTCCGTCGCTGCTGGGATGAGACGACATGTCAACCAAGTGCTTCTCAACTTCATCAACAACCAAATAAACGGAGTTACACAGCCTTACGAACGAACGGCCAAGCACAGAGCCATAAGAATGACTCAATGGCCGATGAGACGATGATTAATGAACACGCGACGCTTTGACAAATGGAATCACAGCAAAATCCAATGAATTTATCAGCCACAACAGAGAGGAAGCCTCCGTGTGACTTTCGTTGGACGAATGGTAAGTGAAAGACGCTTGAGAGACGTCGGCGGAATAGAGGAGGTAAGGAAGAAGTTGGAGTAACATTAGACAGAGTCGCTTCGCATATGCAGAGTAATACGCCGCCGTTGAATCGAAGGAAAGTAGTAACGGATAAGCGGTCTTGGTTGCAGTTGGGGCATGCTTCGGCTGCATGGACTTGACTGCGTAGACGAGTATGTTGCTACAGCACTTAGCGTGTATCGCGTGTGTGAGTTGCATCCAAAGTGCTAAGTAGTTAAGAGAAAGTGCAGAGCTCCCAGCGGGTGGTTGGACTTACTTCAATATTTTTGTTGTTGCTTTGGATTAGATTAAGTGGCAAATGACTTAGTGACGAAAAAATGGCAGAAACGAAGAGTCGCAAGCCACAATGTCGGAAAGTAGGCAAGTAAATACTTATCGCTTGCGAGTGGGAGAAATGCAACAAAAGAGATGTCACATGAAAGCCAATAGGAAGTTGGGTCAGATCCCAGCTTACTAAGACCGCCAACGCAAACTATTTTCCTTTCATCTATCTGGTGATGATGATGATGTCTGCTCTGTTGGTGAACTCTTGGGCGGTGAGTGCATTTACATTTCGGCATTTCTAAATCCATGAAAAGCGGATTATTTATATGCCGCAGAGCCGCCACAGTGACGGACGAGCCAGCGGAGCCACCATTTCTTCTTTTTTTTTTTTTCCTTCCTTTCTACCGCCTGTTTTCCAGCCTTAAGCAACCAAACGTGTGTTTAGTGACTTACGTTAAATTATTGAGCAGATAAAGCAGAGAAAGGAAAACAAAAACAATCTTCTATGGAAAATCGGTAAATGCTTAAGCCGGTGAGGGCGGACAAACGAATGCAGGCATTTTCCATCAAAGTCAAACGTCAACCACAATGGGGTTCGTCGTATTCGTTCGTTAGCAGTCGCTGATAAATTAGACTAAAGATAAGCATTGAATAGATGAATGAGCGTGGCTGAGCGCACAAAAAAATACAAAAAATAAAATAAATAAGCGAGTGAGCAGTAGAGGGGCACGAACGAATCCCTTATTAAATAGACTGCTTAGCGCAGAGTTGCATTCGTTACGCGAAACACGATTTGTCACTGCGCTGCCGAAGTAAAAGAGTGGGAGCTCTGGATTTAGGCTGCTAAAACCGTAGACTCTGATGTAAGGGCGCAAAAAACAAAAAAAAGGCGTTTGTTAGTGAGGAAAAAAATTCTTTGGAAAACGCAAAAGGATTTTGAAATAAAAGACAAAATTAAAACAGTGAGTAATTGCAAGTGAGGGTGCTGTGGAATGCAATTTCGGTTTAGGTGAGTATTAAAAGTTTTGAAAACAAACTTTATTTTACTTTACAACTGAAATGAAGCGGAAAGCTACCGCCGCTAATCTCTATCGCTCAAAAAGAAAAGAGGCAACTCTTACAGGGTGCTGCGAAAGTAGACCTTTGGAGTTTCATTAGCATTTCAGAGAGAAGCTTTTGAAAGTACCCAAGTGAGAAAGTGATTAGTGAGTGCTCCTACCTAATTTCCCGCCTTTGTGATCTGGTCTGCCTGCGAACGAAATACTTTGCAACTACGAAGGTTTCTTGCTTGAAACTTAAGATATCATGAGTTGCACATAGTCACAAACTTTGTCAAAGACGGGCACTAAACAATACCACAAGTCACGTTCTTCATAGAGGATGAAGTACATATATTGCTGATGGAGCTTTGCAGATCAAAGCCCATGGAACGAGTTCAAAGAATCCCGGAAATATTCTTATGAGAAGAGCAAACACAATTCTCTATAAGTTTGCGTCTAAGCTCTCGTTTTTATGCTTCAACTTGAAAAGCTTTCATCTTTCTGGGAAGGTTTCGGAGACAGATGGGATCATCTATATAGAACATTGCGAAGAAAACTTCTTTGTTGACGACAGAAATAGAAAGTTGAGAAGGGTTTGGTGGAACTTAGGGAATAAAGTCTGAATCTTTTATGAAATCCCAATCCACTTAAAATTATCTGCCCCAAGAAAGCTCTCTTCCAAAAAAATGTGAACTCTGCTTTTTAGAAGCTTTCAAAACCTCCTCTGCATAAGAAAACTTCAAATTAGAGTGGCCAACTGCTTTATCAGAATATCTAAATGAATCAATTTGAAATATGCGGTCGCCCCTGTAAACTCTTCCGAATATACCATATTTCGGACATGAAATAAAGGCTCCTCATTAAAAATCCATGGTCTAAAACCGAATGTCGAAGAGCTGGCGAAACTAGTCAAAATGCTCGAAGTCCTCAAACGGGAGGTCCAGGAAACGAGCTGTTTCGACGGTTTCAGACCAGAGAGAAGAAGGGTTAGATTAATAAGTTTTAAAGGTTTACAAAGAGGGGGTTGGTGCCAAGCAGGGTTTCATTGAATGTTGGACATACATTGGATATGTCGGGATTAAGGCTGGATGGTGATAATTAAGTCGACTAAAATATCGAGATTTTCATTGAGCCATTATTTCTCAAGTCTCTCGAGGCAGCTCGAGTCCTTCGCCTGCAAAAGATGACGATTGGATTCCGAAATCACTGTTCATTGGAAGAAAGCTCATGCTGTTAACGGACTCTTCCTGAATGGCATTTAAAGTCTGTCGGTACGACGTCCCGTTCAGCGGTTTTTGTATAGAGCGCTGTACGACTCTCAAGATAGCCCGGAGTTGACCCTGATTTCATCCGGCTAAGGATTGTCACCCTTTCGGTGACCCAACCCCGTTTAAGTCATCAGTTAGGCCTAGTAATTAGACCAATCCTATTTCACGACGTCAATGTATGATGGCCGGCACTCGGGAAAATTACTTTCAAGAGCAAACTAGATAGAGTCTGCAGTTATCTTACACAGGAGGAGCTGAAGGGCACGCTAAAATATTATCTCTTGCAGAAGTACCGAATGCACTTGATTACAAAACCACCAGTAGGTTCTTCGACCACCTCTTTTCCACAAAAAACCTACAAGGAATGAAGGAGAAAACACAAATGCTCTCCATCAGGATCCTTAGCCATCATTACGGATGAACATAAAAGTCGCCGAGTGGCTGCTTAAATCTAGGGTAGCGGGATGACATGTTTTACTCTAAAGGCTTTTGCCTCAGAAATGGTTCGAGAAGGTGGGCCTATTGGCCTAAGCACGGAGATCACTGAACAGTCCCATCAACTCAACTTAACTCAGTCTACCTTCAGAGCAATTAGGGTTGAATTATGCGGGATTAAATCCACTTGATCTCAAGAAGCTTTCAAAGCTACCTTTACAAATTGAGTAAAACATTAAATTTTCACAGCAGAAACATTTTTTCGATGAACCCTGTACATGTGGATTATGTCCAACTGGTAAAACTTTTCATCAAATCACCAACTGAAACCGGTCACAACGTCACACAAAAAAAGCACAACTTTATGATTTCGAGTCCTTTTACTATTACCCCTCAAATTCATTCGTTTATATGTTATGCTCATTCGTTCATCCGTTCGTCCGGTAAGTGGTGGATTTAAATAACAACCGGTCCGGAACAAGTGACAAAGCTGTGAACTCAAACAAATGACAGTCGGTCGGTTGGCTGTCGGACCAATGCAAATGGAAATGCAAATGTTCAAAGTGCGTGAAACGGAGAGTCACTAAGAGAGGGAGAGGGAAAGAGGTGTATGGGAGAGAGAAAGAGAGTTGGCAAGGAAAGTAGGCAGAAAATCCAAAGCGAATTCTAATCCCTTGCAAAAAACCCTTGACAGAATAAGACAAATGCACGACAACACAGCGCACGTTGATATGATTCTGTGGAGCTTCAGCTCGGAGTTGAAGGCTTCCAACTTTTGGTCACACAACGAGCGGTATGAGGTGTATAAAGTGTAAAAAGCAATTTTCCTTTGTTTTCCTTATTTGAAAGTGTCCGAAAAATATAAAAACTCATTTTCCTTGCCACGAATGGCGGGTGAAGAGGACGAAAGAGCAGTTAGCTAAAGGACATGGAAGTTGAAGAGTTGAAGCACAGAGCTGGCTATTAACATCAGCACTCCAACTGCCACAGATGCCAGCTTTCACGTTTTACTCTAAGCTGAGGTGAGTTTCCAGTGGAAGTGAGAATAAACACACGCACATACTTATGGTATACCGAGCCAGGCGCTCCCTTCTGGCTTGGGGCCGCAACAATTTTGTAATTAAAACGGAAACAAGCGCGTTGAATGCGGCTCAACCGTCTTGAATTATAATCTTGATTTATTTCATTTTATGCGAAGAAAGAAGAAACGCACATTAGTCGCAACGACCCAACTACAACTACAACTGCAATAACAAAAAACACTACAAAATGACTGCAATTGCCCTTTTACATTCTCATTTTGCTCGTTTTGCACGGCTAGTTTTTCCTTGTTCACCGGCGTTAAGCGGGATTTTCCGAAAAAGATTAAGTTGCTCGCACCAAACCACTCTCACCAGACCACACTAGCACTCACTCGACTGTGCAGGATGGTTGCAACACCGATACGACACTCACTGGCCACCCAATTTGCTCGTCTGGCGCACGTTAATGCAAAATAATGAACTTCACTTTCATTGCTCGGCGGCTGTGTGTGAGGCGTGTGGTGCCTCCGTCAGCTTCTCTGTGCCCGGTGCTGGGTGCGGTGCGTGGTGTAGTGTTGCAAGTTGGTGACGGTGATGAAACGTGTGGCAAGTTGTAAATTAATTGTTGTAGAATTAATATTTACTTTGTTGTTGTTGTTATAGTTGTAGTTTCTCTGTTGCACAAACTTTTACTCGCAACTTATTGCTGCCGGTTGGCCGTGCTTGCAGCGAAGTCGGCTGGAGTATCTGTATAATTTGTTGTCTGTCTGTCTCACAGAGAAATTGCAGCTTAAGCGAAGAGTACAATTTATTATTTGAAATAAAGTAGGATCAGCTCGGGTATTGGATTAGTAAAGAGAAATTATATAAATCGGATTAAAATGTAAATTTACAAAGTGTGATTTGGGTGGGGCATAAATATGGTTTATCGCTATGCTTCAGCTCTAACAATGGGTGTGATTGAGTAGTTTGTATGGCTTTAAAGTGGAGTAGAGAAGATTGGAGCTATCTTTAGTATATATATATATAATTGGCGCTTTATACCCGCTGAAGCGATTTTCGGCCGAGCTCCTCCTCCAATTTGTAGTTTTGTGTCTTGGTGTTTTTCCAACAAATGAAGGGACCTACAGTTCATACCAAGCCGCCTCCGAACGGCTGATGGACTTTTTTACGAGGAGCCTTTATTTCATGTCCTAAATACATTCGGAGGGGTTGACATTCCCTTTGGTATATCATGTAAATTTTTATGAATTTTCTGCTGAGCTTTCCGGTTCACATCCTTTGATTAGACAAATCATTTTTCGGTAAGTGTTCTGTGTTGCACTTGTATAAAAATAAATAAAAACCAAGTAATTGTATTGTTTGATGCGGGCTTACCTTCGCTAATCATGTAAACTTTTCTTTAAGCTTATTCTAACCTTGGTATCTTACGGCGACATGGTGGTGATTTCAAAGATTCCTATACGGAAAAAGTTCTATATGATTCCTTGGTTCTTTCAAAGCTGGAGAGTGCTTGCCTGATTTGGAATCGAATATATTCCGTCCATGTTTCTAGTCTTGATAGTTTCATTTAGCCCTCGGTCCATTTCATTTCTCTGATCCTCCACGTTCCCTTTGTATGTTTATAAATCTAAAAGAGCTTGTTTTTCGAGCGGGAATAAGAAATCTCCTGCCAAATGCAGGGTATCTACTGCATCTCTAGCCATATCTGTGCTGCTAAGTCTGAAAGCATGGTACGCACAGGAGAAGAGTTCCTCTGTGCCTGCCCCAATAACCGATGTAGCTTCCAACTCAATGACTGTGCTTTGTCTTCCAAGCAGCAGTTGAGCGCACTACGGAAATTCTCAAATGGAACCATCTTGATGAGGGACCTTTAACACCTTTCCATCTTCCGCTAGTTCGTCTGGGTTTTTTCTATTCAGAAGCCGCAGCGCATCCTCTGGTTTTACCGTGCGGGGTATGAGCATCTTCGCTTTAGTTATGGATGGCATGCAGCTGCAGTTCACATTCTCCAAGGCTCTCCCATAGGTCTTGCAGCATCGAAACAGCTTCCTTTACTTAAATATTGTACTTGGGTCCCCATACCTTTTCAGAAAGAGCGCATCCAGCAGCTTAAGGTCTTCCGCTATCCAGCGCTTCTAAAAAATTTGGCTCACGAATTGCCGCGGTCATTGAGCACCACAATTTAATGTCTTGTGGCCGGCCTCGCTGTCCTGTTATAGTCACAGCTGCCATTTAGCTGCGATTTTTTCCTCGATCCGGTTTGAGAATACCGTATCCGCGTAAATGAATACTGGCCTTGCTTAAGCCAACACTTCCTGCTCCTGCTTCTTCCGGTTGGACTTGCAGGTAAGTCTCTAGAGGGCTTTGATCGCCGATGTGCACATGGCTTTCGCCTCCAACCTCTCCTAATTAGGTTTTGCCCTAAGCCTTTTTCTTTTGGTGTCAAACAAATACCTTTGACATCCTCCGAAGAGCGTAGAAAGGATTTTTCTTCCTGAGTATTTACGCACTCAACACTTTCAAGGTCATCGTCTTCGTAGATTGTGGCACTTCTGTACTTGTGTATGTGTAGCACTACAATAACTTTGCCCACTCTTCTCAATTTTTAGCCTCCATGATGATTTTTTTTATCTAAAGGAACCTCTACCTGTAGCGATTTCCCGTCAAGTATGTCGTTAGCAGTGACAAAAGTAGGCATACACCCCCCAATTTCAGTTTCACAAGTCTCCTAATTCGCTGAACTCTGTTGGGGTCATTGTACAGGGTTATACACTTTGCGGTTTCGAAAATAAACGTGAATAAAGTGCGCTTACATCATTTTAATGACTGCCTCGCGAACTCTGATCCTTTGAGGTTATTTTCGACCACTTTATTTCGTTCCAGCGTCTGCGGGATTCACTGCCATAAGCACGCATGAGTCGAAAAGTTTTCTGCTCTGGTTCAAAGCCTTTCGAAATACAAATTCGAAAATTCCGAGCGTCGATTCGTTGGAATTTTTGTTCGCTAACATTTCTGCACCATACAGCAGCTTCGGAATGATGGGCGGCCTGCGGAAATTGACCTTATTAATTAGTGTATAGCACTTTTTATGACATTTTGCTAAGATTCTGTTTTGGATTTCGAAGTTATTAAATATTAAAGTGCCACCCAGTTCCGCCCACATGTAAAGGTCTCAATATCAGCGATAAAAACTCTGAAAACTCACTGCTCACCAGCTGCAATCACCCGTTCTCTTCTGTTACAACTAAAAGGTTCTAAAATTTGTATTTATGCTGTGCACCTACACAAACTCATATAATTATCCATCACTAATACATGCACATTACATGCACATTTCAAAATTCTGTTATACGAATTACAGTTGTTAACTACTAATTGCTCGGCCTCAAGAGGATTGACTTTCACAACTTCATTATTGCCGCTGCAATGAACAGCAATTAGCAATACAAAATTTTTGCTTAAAATGCTCAAATTATTTTCACAAAAAATTAACAACAACAACAACAAACTATTTAGAACAAAACAAAGCGGGAAAGAAGTAAAAAAGGAAAGAACAAACAAAAAAAAAACGAAACTCGTTCTAATTGATTTCTCTCATTGAGAGAAAAAGAATAAAATCCAAATAAATTGAAGCAAAAGTCAAGTAATTTATAGGCAGTGACTGAGGTGGACGAGAGTGAGCTTTGAGTTCTCATTTCAATGCCAAAATGGGCCGCAATGAAATATGGACTGTAGTAAAAATTCCAAAAAAAATTCCAAAAAATTGCATGGCATCAAATAAATCGAGAATAATAATAACAATAAAATGCAAGCAACAATTGCTGGCGCTGGCACTGCTGCTGCCACTGCTGCAGTCACTCAAGTCACATGTGGAACGGGTATGATGTATTGTTGTAATTTGTTGTTTTTGTTTGCGGCATTCAAATGATGAAAACACTGAATAAATCAGCCGAGCTAAACAAGTGAGCCAGCGACCAAACCAAGCAAATGAGTACATACTCACCCATACTCATTTGCTTGTATGTAAGAGTGTGCATATGTGTAGCGTTGTATGTGCTTTTGAATGGTTGAATAAATAAATACGGGTTTTGTTCACTGCCTGCTGCAAATATGCACTTTTAATTGACCAAATTGAATGTAATTATTATTAATAGCGAAATTTCTCAATGTGCTGCGCCGCCCGAATGCTGTGCGAGTGACTGAGTGGCGGAGGGGTACTGCGGGGTCAACGGGTGGTTTGTACACACCCAACTAATGCATATAAATTTACATGCTTTTACAAACACACATATGCACTCGTACACTTTCATTACATACACACACACAAACATATATTTACATATGTAAACTGCGTTGTATGGTCCAATGTGAGACCTGTAATTAATTGGCATAGTGACGGGCACAACAACAACATGTATGAATGTACATATGTGCGTATATTTGCATGTATATGTATGTATGTGTATATCTGCGTGAATGATCAATGCGGTGGAGAGTCCAGTTAGCCATACGCCGAGACAATTGGATTTGTATAATAAATGAAATCGAGTTTAGTAAAGCCGCTAGTTGAGGTTTCTCAAAAACGCATCAAAATTGAGTTTATCTTTGATCCTCCTTTTATCATCCAGAAAACATTCAAATAATCTAAAATATACCCTCCGCCGCATGCGGACTTACAATTGGAATAAAAATAATTTTCATTTTAGTTTGATAACGAGCTTTTGAAGATCAGTCCTATGGTTATTCCAAACGATGAAGGTCATACCTACGCCGATACTTCTTCGTAGTCGAGCTACTAATAGCGCATTAGTCGACATTCTTCTTTCTGCACTTAGGGGACTAAAGAGAAACACACCTGATATTGCCAACCTGGTTGAGATCTCTTTCTTCCTCTCATCGAATAATATCAGAGTGGGATTGTTTATCTGGACTATATGTATGGCTGACCATCGTTCCATCGTCTACGGAATACGCCGTAGCCAAACTTGGGGGACCATAAGACATTCGCTATACCTCGAAACTTCTAGTGTCGACTAATCTGATGTCGACATCTTTAAAGCTTTTCATTATTCATTTTCTTCTATTGCCTCCTCGTGGCTCAACCTAGAAACGTGAGCAGGAAATGTGAATTGTCGTAACAACCCGTGTGGAATAGAGGCATATTCGAATTAAGGGTTGACTGAAGTCATATTGCAGTTTCTGTACAAAAGATGTGTGGCTGTGAGCTGGTAGCGGTGTGGAAGCAAGCAGCTCGCTAGATACTTAAATTTAACCTAAATTATAGCAAGAGATCTGGTGTAAGTAGAACTCCCTGCGAAAGAGGAGCGCAGAAATACGAATAAAAAATTCCATCCTTTCAGAGATCCTCCACCATTTACCGACTACTTAGTACTTATCCTGAACAGTAACCTTTCCTAAAAGGTAAGCGTCGAGAAAAAAGACACTAAGGGATCAATTGCTTTAGAGGGATACAGGGAAAGAGTTGCACTTCCACAACACCAATGTTGAAGAAAATTATGAGAAAGGTGGATGCGCCTAGAGCTCTCATATATGTACATGAAGCTCATACTTTTAGATTACTTTAATATTGAAAGACAGATAACAGCTGCCTTTTCGAAGCAGATCGTGGTTGCCCTAGGGAAGATGAACGAACCGGGCATGCACAAAAATTATTAAAATAAACTTATTCCACTTCTCTTCTTGGTTCATCATTGGTACTGCGATATGCCGGAATCGTAGAGCTCTGCAGCTTGAACACCGTTGCCATAGGAACAAGAAGGGAGGGAGAACTAGACGGCTTCTTGTTGTCTTTAGTCTTGAAATGTGAGAACCTGCTGGAGAGAGATGACCAACATAATCAACTAAATTACCCTTACATAAACTAGTTTTTAAGGTCCACCGGCACATGATAAGGTTAGTCTCTACAACCTCTGCCGTGTACAAAAAATATTTATGCATCCTCTTTGCAGCGTTGAGAAAGCTCGTGATTGGTATCGGGTTATATTGGAATCGTAGCGTTAATCAATTTGAACACCATTAGCAAGGAGCAAGGAACGTGTGAGATCAAGGCTGATTAACACGCTATATAAGGGTGATAAAACTATTCAGGTTTCATAACGCAAAGGTCTGGAGGTTGAAGTGACAAAATGATCTCCCATATTCCATTGAGACCACTTTGATAAGCTCGAAGAAAAATATCTCTATGATAATATTGCCGGCACATAGAATATTTACAAAGCATTAGACGAAAAATTAACTAAGGACAGGTTATTCCTGAAGTGCGGATTTCCGACCGCTTTTGTTGATGGTGTCTTCTAACCTCTCGTTGAAGGACAACAAAAGGTTAAAGTCGTTGTGCAGAAATTTCCAGAAACAGAGAACCCTACCTAAAATATAAAAATGTCGTTTTGTAATAGCTGAGGCGGCTTTCGGCCGAGCTTTCCTCCAATTTGTGGTTTTGCGTCTTGATGTTTTTCTAACAAATGGAGGGACCTACAGTTTATACTAAGCCGCCTTCGAACGACCAATGGATTATTTATGAGGACCATTTTATTTCATGTCAGTAACGCGCACGGAGGGCTTGACATTCTCTGCTGAGGGGTGACCGCATTTAGAAAAACTAATTTTCTATAATTTGGAACTTGATCGAACCAGGGCTCAAACCCTGACGTTCAGAATGACACTACGAAAGGCTAATCGCTCGGCTATTGCGGTTGACACCTGTTTAAATATGTCTTGTAAAATATTGTTTTGGATTCACTTTTCGCTTATGGGGCTAACTAATGCTGAGATGCACGCATACTATGCACCAGTAGGCGTAACGTGTATTCGCGTATTGTAAGTCCTTGTCGCTTGCATATTTTTCCTTCGCTTTTTTCGCGCAGCTCAACGAAGCGACTTGATTAGGGTGGCGCGCATACCGCGAATTGAAGTTTTTCTGTTTTCAGCGCGTAACATAAAGTAAACTAATTCAATACACGCCACAGTTATTCCCTTTCACTTGCCGTTGAACGAGCACTGCTGCCGCTCAGCCATAAGAACAAATTGCTGCGCTATTAGTGCCGCGGAAGGTCCGCGGCTGCTGCGAAATTCATTGAATGCACAAAGCGGTCACCTTTTAATTAACAAACATTTTGTGAGTCGTTAAGGTGGGGAGTTGTTGGTGTGGTGAATTTTCATTGGTTGCTGGAGCAAAACTCTTTCGTTTTTATTTTTCTCTGCTTTCTTTTTTGCCAATAGTCCAGGTCACAGCACGTTCTTCGCAAAAGTTTTTGTTTATGAAGTAGTTAGTTTTCGCTGAGGCTGGCGTATTTATTCTGCGCTTCTGCGCTTCTTAGCTGCTGCCTGCCTTCCTTTCGTGCTTGCTTGCTTGCTTTGATTGTGGGCATGGCTGATTGGCTGGCTGCCTTTACGGCTAAATGAAAAATTAGTACCGGCGCGTACGTGATGCCGGCTAATTGAGCGACCAGACGGACGTGAATCGAGAAGATGTGACGCATTTTTTGGTGCCTCTTTTTTTTGGTGTAATTTATAATAATTTTTTATACATATCTACATACGTGCGTATATATGTATGTGACTTCTCATTGATATTCTATTTGCTTTTGGCTCTACATGCCGCACTGCTCCTGCCACTTGTGCCAACACGTCAGTTGAGGTTGTATGAAAGACACCCGAAATATGTAGTTTTTGTGGCATCGCACATTTGTCGAAAGAACTCATAACTCAAAAGCGATGCTGCGATGTCGGCGTCACATCGAATGGCACTTTAGATCAGAGATTGCCTCATAGCCGAGTACACGCACTGGCAGTACATTTTTCTTTTCCCCCCAAATGACGACTTCAATCAATTGAAAGATTGTGTTGTCTGCAATGCCACAAGTTAATTAATTTTCGTTGGCATATTTAAATATAAAAAAAAAATTGTAAAAAGGAATATTTCGAAAATATAAATTTCCTTTGTACTCGACCCCCATCAACCATCAACTGCAGAGATAGCGCACAGTACCGCACACAACACACTCATCTTCAATATGTGTTTGTTCTCTTGCAGTTAAGTAACACTTCGGCCGTTCTTCTTCTTCTTCGTCTTCCTTCTCCTCTTCTTCTTCTTCTCCATTAGTACACACACATGGTCGCATGAAATGTCACTTGTCACTTGTTGGACGCAATTTTAAATAATCAACTTGACAAATTACCTCAAATGAGTGAAAAATTGACGAGACCTGCTAGCACATACACACCCATACACATACACACACATGCACTTTCTTTAGCCTTCATGTGTGCATCAGTCTCTCGTCGTCTGATTCATTATACCGTTGAAAGGAAACTCAATGCGGCGGAAAATCGACGCGAAGAAAATCCCAATAAACATATACCTATACATATATACGAGTATGTACATATATACGTGTGTAAGATTTACTTAATGCAAGTGCGCTTGTTTATTTATTTGTTTATGTCATTAATGCACTTATTGCGTTTCCTTCGCAGTTCTTCTATTTTTCAATTTATTCGTAAATGACAAATTCGTGTTTTTTGGGGCAGGAAAAGGGCGTGGAAATTGATAGACTGATAACAGACCATTTTTCGGTGACAGTTTGGTTAAGAGTGAAGGGAAAACAATATTTTCAGGCTAAATTTAGCTGGAAAATTAACAAATTAAGGGGATTTGCTGAAGAGAGGTAGGTAAGGTTCGATTATATTGTCTGGTTGACTGTACCTTCTTTTACTGACATTACGCATGAATTTGGCGTTTCTTAAGGGCAGATTTCTCTAAAAAAATTTAAAAAATTGAAATTTTTTCCTGTAAATGTCTAGAAAATGCTCTTAGAAAAATATAGAATTAGTTCCGAAGGTCCGTAAGACCAAAAAGAGGGGAGAGCGGAGCGCGCCAAGCGGTAAACCCGATCGAACAAATACTTTAATCGCCTTTTTCAACCTATTCAATCAACATGAATTAAACGGTATTTTACTCCTAAAATGTCTCTCTTTGGCCGGAACTACAACCAAAAATATTCATTGTTATTTAAAAAATTTATAAAAAATTAAAATTGAAAATAGGGCAAAAAAAATTAAAAGTCCGTCTATTTTTTTTTTTTTTTGATGAAAATGTTTCATTGTAGTTATGACCAAAGCCAATGTGATACAGAATAAGAAACTGTTTTGATTTTTTGCTTTCAGATGATTCGATTTACAGTTATCGTGTCACTCATGAACAAAAGGCAAGTGTTTCAGCAGCAATTTTTAGAGCCGCCACATGCAGCTTAATGGGATAACCATTGGCTCGTGCTGTGGGCATCCCAAGTTTAATCCCATTCGAACAAAGGTGTTTGGAAAAAGAAGTCTGATGAGGAAACGTGGTGGTTTCCGAAATGGCAGCAATAACTCCTACCGTCCAAAACTATTGTTGTAATTTTCTCACTATTTCGAAAAAAAATTTTGTTTGTTTGTTCAATCAATATTTTTATACGTCTTCTTATCTACATAAATAAATAAAATAAGCGTTTTTTTTGGAGGATCCTAGCCACATTCTAGCTTTTTGATCAAACTCCTTGTATAGAGTCCTAACCGTTTTCGGTATAAACTGTTTCAGTTCAGTCCCAAAAGAGTAGTTCTTCCGGAGATCTTATGAACAATTTTTTTTTCTCACAATATCTTTCTGACCTGGAATCCAAATGTGCTGTGATTACACCGTAGCCACCCTCTTCACTGTTTTTTCGACTAGAAGACCATTTCCTGGAGACATGTAAGTGATTTGAAACTTGATACGAATTTCTCACAGGCAATGAGGAGTAAGTTTCATAAGAAGTATTTATTAAACTTGTTTTCCAACTCCAAAACAACCTTTCCCCTCTTATTCCGCAAGCCTAGACACCGGGAGAGGAACGAATAATGGCCAGCGTCATCTTCACTAACCATTTAAAGCTCGATGATAGGCTACCCAATCCGTCCAGATTGGCTCTTCTTCAGTTGAACTCTTGTGTAATACAGGACACTGTTAGTGGTGTTCCACGATAGTGCAGTGGTATACTGTTCTAATGAATTTTATCGAATCTCCATGGACGAAGAGAGGGAAGAGTCTGTCGAACACTATCTTTGCCAGTGTTTAGCCCTAACCACCATGTGACATCAACTTTAAGAGAGTCACTTTCTCAATACCTCACTCTGCTAATCCTATCTCATTTTATTTGCACTGGTTCCTGGTTCCCTCTCCACTTAGTATTTTCAATACGGTTGAGTTCTCTGCATCAAACAGGTGAAGTGTTTTCATCCATCCATATGAGAGAGTTTTCAAACTTTACCCCTATTGGAAAGATTTCTAAAACTTTTCATACTCATGTCAACCAAATTGTTATGCAGTCGCTTTTCTGTCCACTGCGATGGGACAATCCTCACCACCATCTCTTATCTCTATCTTGTCAACAGCTGTACGTGTAGAGCTTGAAATTTCATCGCGCATTTCCCTTTTAACGATTTCTTCTTTTTTTAGTGAACAGGAGCACGAAGACCGGCTTGGCTCTATGTGATAATTGCAACTACTCGATATTCAACCTTACTTGTGTTTTTGGTAGGCGCTGTTCACAGGGGCGGGTGCGAGAAGTTAATGGCCTGAGTTAGAGCCCCGAAAGTACGCATATATAAAATGCTGGAGACATGTTTTCTGTCAATAATTTTCGATCCGATGACAGCCTTATAGTTTGATGATTTTTTGGGCCTGAATCTGAATATTTCGCGCCCCGTTGAAGTCTGTCAGCCTCAGCCCTATAAGGGATGTCTAGTTATGGAGGCTGAATTTTCCGATTTTTGTGCCAAAAATACCCTCTTTACCAACCTTGGTGTCGCCGTTTACGAGGTGAGACCAGCGCTCGTCGGAATTTCGCTTTGATGTGGATTGTGGTGAGTCATTTGTCCACCGATTTAAACTGTAGTATTCAATTTCCGACTCTCTCTTCTTCCACAAATTCAACAGGATACCAGCGCTCCTTCATATGACCACTGTAATAAAAGTCACAAAAATTTATCTCCTTCCGCCCGTCAGTGACATCTTTCTAATTAAGGGACCTGATATTCCAGGTTCCTTTCAATCATAGTCCTTCGTACTTTTGTTGCGTTCGTCTTCGAAATTTGATATACGCTTTCAAGGCATTGTCGAGTGTTTCATTGGAGTTGGTTTCCAAAGTCAGCGCACAACCTCGCCAGGCGAGAACGACATTAGTTGGAACACATTTATATAGCGATCCGCATGCTTCAAGACCGACGCCTGGTAGCAGCTTGTGTAGGGGTTGAATATTATTAAATCCATGTACTCGTATAACCGCAGTAGTGTTTTCCGGCCCAGCTCCTACTCTAATTTCCATAAACATGCTTGGGATAAAAGTCATAAATTTCATTCTTTTTCACATAACCAAGTAATAATATTAGCCTAATTATTATTTTTCTTCCTATAAATTAGTCAAATGAGTAATATTTCATAGCTTTATCTGTCATGACACAAAAAAGGACCTCAACAATTCCAACTCCCACTCTTCTGCTCGAGATACATGAGTAAATTCCATGTCCTTTTTTTATCGCGCTAAGTGTTGTACAAGCACGCTGACGCTGCTAGAGGAGATAAGGGGAAAAATAGTGAGAGAAAATTGAAAAATTGCCACAGATTACGAGCAATTGCGAGTATTAATATTTTTTAGACCTTGAAACCCATCAAAAGAAGAATGCCCGCGAGGCAGACATGCCATTTTCCGTGGACTGACAAATCATTTGCATATTTTACGAGACAACGCATTGTGTTAACATTCGCTTATCCGACTTTTTTCTGCTTAACCATGATATTTTTATTTTTTCCAATATTTATATGCATTTCGTTCATATTTTTTTCCGATTTTTTTCTGATTTTTTTTCTCGTTTGCTGGTGGTAGATGGGAAAAAATAATTATTAACGCTCTTTGTGATAACCGCAAATTATGGTAAACTGTAGTGCCGAGGGGAGATATGAATTTTACAGCCGTTAAATAAAATTAATGATGCCTTAAGGATAGAAAAATTTTTACTTGCAAATACAAAATACAAAAGAAGCTCACTCGCTCGCACTCTCCGCACACCACTTTGCTCTCAGCAGCAGCAGCGAAGATGACATTGACTCGCACGCTTGGCGCTCGTCGCTTGGTTGTCGCATGTTTTTCGTCATTCTCGTTATGGCATTTTTTTTCACTCGATTCCTTCCTTTATCAGCGGAAAAGTGTTTTAGATTTTTTGTGGTCGCACGTTTCTTTTCTTTGTACTATTTTTTGGACTTTTTTGATGTTTTCCTATTTTTTTTCTTTAACTTTTGCAAACATATTTGTCGCATTTCTGTAATAT
Organism: Ceratitis rosa; assembly: GCA_037013455.1. Taxonomy (NCBI): domain Eukaryota; kingdom Metazoa; phylum Arthropoda; class Insecta; order Diptera; family Tephritidae; genus Ceratitis; species Ceratitis rosa. The sequence goes on along the minus strand of JAWMAG010000008.1, from coordinate 6,823,325 downwards.
GGTGTGTAAAATGGTATGCGAGGAAGCGTAAAAAAAGCACAAAAAGTGGCATAACCTCATTAATGGCAAACTCACTTGTTGGTGGGTGGGCGAAGTGTAAACTCCTGCTCTCATTTATATTATACTCGTATCTCCCACATTACGCTTGGCTCTTGTGTCAGCTTTTTAGTGATTTTTTCTAGTTTTTACCTCGCACTCCTTGAGATTTTTTTTTTGTTAACGGCCCTCAAGGCTGTTATTACCCCCAAGTTGCGCAGACTCATTAAATTTTTCGTTAAAGTAAAAAAGTTCGGTGGTAAATTCATTGTGGTTACTAGTTTGTGGCTCACGAGAGGACACTCGGCGCTGGCCACGTGTAATGGTTGGGGGAGTTGAGTGTGGCGTATTAGTCTCGTGGCGTACACACTTTTCCTATTGCAATTACACTTTTTCATACTTTTTATTAACTTTTCTTACTTAGTAGCATGGCTCCATATGGACGCATCAAGCGGGCAGTCAGCCGCAAATGGAAATACTTTTGTGGCATCTTATTCTTTTTTTCTTCTTCTACTTTTAAGTTAAGGTACTCTTATGTGCATGTGTAATGAGCTTAATGATTTCCTAACATCCCAATGCCGACATTAAAGTACTTTTGCGGAGTTCTAGCGCGTTCGCTCGAGGCTCACTGTGAGTTAGCAGAGTTTGCTGCTGATTTTGACTTCTTAGCTAAAGTGCTTAACGGTAGTTACGAAATATAGTCGTACGGATGTGCCGTAGTGTTGTTGTTGTTTGTATTTGTTATGTGTTGTTGTTGTTGTTTTTTTATATATTGCAAAATCCGATAATACAAATAGAATTCCATGCGGTGACAAAGCATAGCAGCCATCCTTTAGGAAAAGAACGACGTGAGGTGAGAAGTTATTGAGTAGGGGTGTTCAAAAAAACCGAAACCGAACCGAAACGAAACAACATGTACATTAGTCGAAAAATCCCGGCATCACCGGCTGTTGCTGTATCGGCATTAACTGTTGTTGCGACAAAAGCATCCATAACTCTCCTTTTTCATTGTTGACGACTCGTCCAGGAGCAACAGATTGACCATAGGTATAAGCACCGTCAAGGTCACTTCCTCTATGCTGGATAAAAGTCAAGCTTTAGCACTCAAGGATTCCAGAAAGAGCATCTAATTTGGTTTCTGAAAGGCAACCATTCACATATAAGACCTCAATCAACATAACAGCCACCCTTTCCCTATCAAAAATATGTATCTTCAGTAACTTGGTGACAAATTTGGTTACGTACACACACTGCTCCGGCAAATTCTCTACCATTGAGTGGATGCCTGCGATATCTTCAACAGAGTTGATCGTTAGTCTAAATAGTTCCTTTTCCAATCAATCCAAACGTTCTCATAACATAAATAAATCTGAAGACGACCTCATGATTAGGTACACGAGTCTCTCACTAAGTGCCACAACTCAAGGTGGTGAGTTTTTTAGACGATAATTTCGCTTGGGGCTTCCGAGCATCTTTGATAAGGTTGTTGAAGGGAGGAGTCGCTCCTGCATGCAATTTTCGCTCCTTAACTGCGCCTTCAGTAGAACCCCTTCATCTAACGTTTTCTGACGCTGGTAGCACATCACAGTTCCTCGCAGCTATTTTCCGATCTCGGATGACTTTGAGTCCGTTTCAGGGTTAGCTTCACTGACAGTTTAGCTGGTTTCGGCTGCCAGTACGACCAATTTTCACGCTGCGCATTTAACCCTCTTTGAACGCTTCCCCGACCTCTTGCTAGCTCACCTCCTTTTCCAACATGACCTTGGACCAACAATGTCGGGATGCTTAAGTGTGATCGTCTGCGTTCTGTTCCCAATCTCCAAACAACAGATCTTTTCTCTTTTTAAGTATTAATTTTTTGGAAAACTTTTTGACCTCCCTTTCTTAAAGCATGTAAAAGCGACAGAAAGAAAACTATAAGAAACCTGGTAGAAGCTATCTCAGCCAAACTGCAGTATTCTTAATCATCAACAACAACATCACCAGCAATAGCAGCAACTACAATACAACAACTTAACAAAGGAAATGTCGCCTGACATTTTGCTCGCCTTTTGGCACTTGTTGTCAGTTCCTTGCCCATTTGTTATTATTGTTATTATTTTACGCGCCAGTTGCTGGTGGCTTGGGCACAACTAAAGTGTCTGCTGCATAAAAATCTTGAACTTAGACACCAAAAATATTTTTTGCTGTTTTTCGCCAATTTTTTATTTGCGCAAAAATAACTAAATTTTCCCGAAGAAAAACTGAAGCAGACATCCTAATGCATATTTGTTGTATTTTCGTGAATGCTTCTTCCGTTTTGCTTCCTAAATATGCCACAACTCGCTTAGCAAAAACGCGATATCCGGCTGTCTGCGTTGGCGGTCTGGTCTGGCGTAACAGCAGCAGCAGCAGCAGCATTGTCCTTTGTCCTTTGATGTGTTGCTGCTGATGTTGCTGTTTGTTGAGAGACTCCTTAAGGTGTCGTTCTTTGGTCTACGCCATTAAATAGATTTTTATTTTGTATGCACCCCAAAGATATCCACTGTCTGCTGCGGTTCTTGTTCGCTTGCGCTGCAAAGATGCTACACCCAGAGTTCAAAGGCATCAGGAGTTGAGTGGCAAATTTTATCAGCTGCGTCGCATCGTCGCAAGTGGAAATCTGTTCTTTTGGTGTTTTTCTTTCTTCAGTTAATGGAAAAAATATCTGCAATCACTATTAAGTACGCTTATTTGGAAAGTTTGAGTTCTTAAATAAATCGTGGTTGTCGGATTAATAGTGTCTGAAAGCGTGGAGAGAAATCAATATTTGGGATTTTTAACTAAGACTAGATTATATCGCAACTTCTTTAGCGTAAGGAGAATTGCAAAGTATTTTAAATTTGCCAAAAATATCTATTTATTTTATTTACTTAAAAACAGTATTTCTTGTTAGACATATGGTTTTTAATTTTTTCTTGACAGGTGCAATTAGAATTATTTTTGGTTTGCCATTTCAAGAATTAAAGCCGAATGACAATTAAGAGCGTCGCACATTCGTATATAGGCCCAAATCGAATTGGCTACCGACCACTTTTTTCACAAGAAAACTCACGTTTGGTTGATTGTGTACGTAAAAAAAACAAAGGGATCGCATTTGAAATGATGATAATCCGCAAGCCATTTTTGAGACGTCGTTGCATTCTCAAAAAGTCACTGGTTGGGGTTCTCCATGGGCACAGGGAATCATTGATTCATAGTTCCACAAAAATAAAGTCGGTCAAACTGTTACACTCCATGGAGAACGCTATAGAGCCATGATTAATGACTCTTTCCTCCGTGATTTGGTTGATGTTGAGGTGGACGACCTTTGGTTTTACCAAGACGGCGCTTCATGTAATACAGCCAACTAAACTTTTGCTGAGCGAATTATCTTTCGTCGCGGGAATGTGGCGTGGCCTCTGAATTAGTTTCAAAAGATCTGTATGCCCTTCGCGGCATCAAAAAGCCAGATTGGAACCAGTTTTAAATTATTTATAGCGATAGATGATATGAAATGCAAAATTCCAGTTCTTGTTATACCTCTTGAGGTAAAAAGAAAAGGAGTTGAACGATATATGCAAAGTTTGAGAAAACGAGACATTTACTTTTAGATATACCCCTTTGTCGGAAATCGGAATCGGAAAAAAAATGCCAAATCGGTCTTCTCGACCTCATTTCATTTGCAAAAGAGAACTTTATCTGTTTGATGAAGAAAAGCACATTGTCTCAATCAAGATTTTCAGTTCCTGAGTTTTCTTGTAAATCAACTGTGGGGACGCCATTTTTAGCAAATGGCAGAAGTAGTGCCAAGCTTAGCTTAGAGGAAGTACCGGAAAGTCTAACCGGAAACAGAGTAAAAGTGCTTTGGACCTGTGTGATAGTGGTAACTACTCTTTGAATGTTGGCGTATTTAGAACAAGAAGTGAGGTCAGGGCCTTTTTCATCTCATCTTTCAATTGAAGTGGAGGACGCCAAAACGCAAATGCATTATCTGTTTGTTTGATGACCAGATATGCTTAGTCTTGCCTTAGTTTATTACTTCAACATTAGGTTGAAGAAATCCCATAATAAAGAGTCAATATGTCTAAAACGTCGTTGAGTATATAACGAATAGAAGGGATCATTCACGATTCTGACAGAGATTTTGCGGGGATACCAAAGTCGTCAATACTGTAGAGGCAGCTCCTTTTCACGCTATCGAAAGCTTCTCTCAACTCGAAGAAGAGCTGGTGTGCGTATTTTTTGCCTCACGGGTCTTTATCAAAATTTGGCTCACGAAGAATATCTCGACCATGGTGGACCACCCAGATCTAAACGCACACTAACAAATTTCGATCAGTTCATTAACTGTGTCTGTCACACAGAGTGATGATGAGGAAACTTATTCCATGAAAATTGGTACAGACTGTGCCGTCTCCAATTTCATGGGTTGAGTAAAGCAGTTTGGGTTAGATTAAGCTGGCTGACCCATTGGATCTCACATAGACGAAATACTTCCATAGTGTTGCCTGGCACACCACATTTGACCAAGTTGTGCTGCTACATTCTTTTGTGCCTCTAGTGTGAAGAACACTGATGTTCTTTTCGTGAATTTGAGCAGAGCAGACACGGGATCCAATTGTCAGTCACGCTTTCGTCCGAACATATTTTACAAAGAAGCTGATGCAAACATCTTTTAAGTTCTTCCCTGCCATACATGAATAGCTCAGCCGGCAAACCATCGGCACCGGTGGCGGGCGATCGTTTTTCGAACTTTGCCGTAGTCGGTTTCGTGTTCGTCATCTCCTGAGCGATGATGAAGGCACTTAATTGGGCTGGAGAAATGTTCCCTCCATGAATTAAGAATGTGCTGTAAGTGTTAAAAAATTAATTAGCAAGGGTGCGAAATCACATGAAATCTTCCTAGATGGAAATTTATTTATGTTGGATGTACGAGTGTGCTGGAAATACATACATTCGAACACTGCTCACAAATAGTTGAAGTACAATTCTCTATAATTTATCTATCAGTAGACGGCGGGAGTTCTAAGGAAAAGGTCAAACCTTTAGGGAGGGTGAGGGTATAGTTCTCCTCTGGGAAAGTGAGCTACTCTCTGCGTTTAAGAGGTGGCAGATGAGTGCAACAAAAAATTTGTCTGATGAGCCCCCTGTGGTGAGCTGACCTCAGTGACAACCCGAAGTTCGTAATAACCTTTTGAACTGATTAACCAGTGATAGTTGAGAGAGACTCACTCATTCCCTGAATACCAAAATTCCCAAAAATTCAAGAGACATTTAAGAGAAAGAAGCGAAGCTACGCGATAGCTCTAAAAGCTCCAAAAAATAAAGTGTCTAATTATATTCAAAATATTTAAGAAGATTTTTTCCCACAAAGCCCAGCCCAAAGAGATGAGATTCTACACATAAAAGGTCAATTATTTTTGCTTAATTCAGAATAAAGCTAATATAATATTTATCTCTTCGCTCCAATAATCTCCAACACACTCCATCCGGAGGGCAAAAGTTAAAATATTGCGATTATTTTTATCCGGCAGCTGGAAGTGTTGGGGAACATGGCACAACAATATTATTGTGTCACATCAAATGACTGTCATTAATTTTTAATGAAAAGTCACAACATTAATTCTTAGCTGTAATGACACAAAAACAGCAACAACAATGTCACAAATAAAATTCCCATTGTGTGTGACCTAAAATGAAATTAACTCAGGTGCGCCCCACCGCGGTTGGTTAAGCACCAGCAGAGGTTAGTGAAAGTGAATGCCTTGTGTTTGTCGCCAAAAACAAAATAAAAAATTGCAGAATAAAAAAAAACAACAAACAAAAAGGAGAAGAATACAAAAATAATCAAAATAAATATGCGACAGTTAAAACTGGCAACAAAAGCTTAAATCAAACTGATTTGTGGCATGACACCAACGCTAACACCAACACTGTCCGCCAACGAATGCTAAAAGAGGAAGCAACAACAATGGTAAATAGAGGCCAATGAAATAAACAATCAGCAATATGCTACCCGACTGAGACAGGACAGTTTCCCCAAAATTGCTGCAACATTTGCACTGACAGTTAATCCACAACATATGCACACACACACACACACAAGATATAGCCGCGTGGTAAGTGGCAGTGGCAGGCTCCATATCTTTCGTGCTCCTGCTCATGCTCTGCGTCAATGGGCAGGTGTGCTGACTGCTGTTGGCTTTACAGTTACAGTTTCCAATTATTCTGTCCAACAATTCTGCCGAAGAATGATCACCACAACTTAGCCGATTAATGAATGCATAAATCTCTCTAATTACATTTGCTGTTGTTGCTATTGTTTTTGCTTCTGACATTTTGGTGTTGATGACACCATGTTGCCCGTTTGTGCCTTAGCGCTACTGCCGTTACGAATGACGCACACGGGACGACAGATTTTGTAACCGTCAGCAGTCAGTCAGCCGTGTTGAGTATTTTTGTGGGTGTTTCGGTTGGATGAGTAGTTCTAGCCCATATATTTATTGGCGCAAACATCTTGGTATTTGAATATTGGAAATGGTTGGTGTTGGCCTGCTGAATGTGTGGCAAGTAGATTCTGGTCATGACCACAAAGCGAAGTTAGAAGCGAGTGATGAATATACATATTTATGGATGAATTTGATTCAAAAGAAAGTGATTTTGTCTACTTTTTTTCAATAAAAATGAGCTCTGGGCTCTTACTGAATTCTAAAATAATGGAGATTGTCGGAAATTCTTTTCATTTTGGATACAGTATGAAATTACAATGGATAAAAGAAATCCACTGATGATTTAAAAAATTTGTAAATCGCACATGAATCTGAGAAGCAGGCAGTTTTATTGAATTCTTCACTGCCCATGACTTGAAAAAAAAGATAAAACAATAAAAAGTAAAAAAAATTGTGAACTCAGCAAAAAAGTTCTGCTAACTGCTGCTAACGAACTACAGTTGCGCGCCATCGCGCTGCATGCAACCTGTTGTCGCATGAGCTGATGATGTTGCCATTTTTATTTTTTCCAGCAACAAAAATATCAAACTGACCAAAACAAGTAGCGGAAAAAATCGAAACGCCCACCACCATGAGCGAAGATTAAGTGACGCGCATAAAGTTGATGGAATCCCAAGTAATAAAGGTGAAAAATTATTCAATGATTTTCGGCATGTCGCGTGTGACCAATTGAGCAGAAGTTATTAATTTACTGAGGGAACAAATACTGCACGCCTCGTCGTCGTGGGCGGAGAGTTTTCAGCCTTATTTAAGTATACCGGCAGCATCTTATTTGGTATGTAGGGTAAACTATAATAAAAAAAAAGAGGAAAAAAAGACAAATATGTCAATAAAGAAGAAAAGTTTTTGATTTTTACCTTCATTGCATTTTTGTGTTTAATTTAACTTTATTTTATATATTTTAACTTTAATCAATTTTATTTTATATATGTGTATTTTATATTTCAATTTGTTTTGTTTTCTATATGCATTTAATTTAATTTTCCTATTTTATTTTATTGTTTTTCTAGTAAGCTATTTATTATTATTATTAATTTAAATTAATATATTTATTTTTATTCTAATTTGGTTTATTTTTTTATTTAATTTTATTTCACTTAACTTGAAATTTTTTTATTTTATTTTAAATTATATATTTTTATTATTATCAGTTTAAATTTTTATTGTACTTTCATTTATTTCTATTTTATTTTACTTTAATTTATTTCAATCCATTTTGTTCCATTTTATTCCATTTTTTTATTTTATTTAATTTTTATTTTTTAATTTTTTATTTTATTCTATTTCCTTCTTCGTTCATTTTATTTTACTTTTTTATTTTACCATTTTTATTTTTATTTTATTATACTGTTATTTTGTTTTAGTTAATATATTTTTATTATTACTAATTTAAATTTTTATTTTTCATTTTATTTTTTTTAATTTTAATTTATTTTAATTCATTTTGCTCTTTTTTTTCTATTTTTTATGTTATTTAATTTAATTTAATTTATTTTTTTTATATTTAGTTGATTCTATTTTCTTCTTCGTTCCTTTTATCTTACTTTATTTATTTTTTTAGTATTATTAATTTTTTTTATTTAATTTTGTGATATTATTTATTTTTTTCTTTTCATTTATTTATTATTATTTATTTATTTTAATATGTTTTATTTAGTTTAATTTAGTTTTGCTTTAAGATATTTTATTTTTTTTTTGTTTTTTTTTTACTTTATTTTATTTCATTTTATTGTGATTGTGTTTTGTTTTGTTTATCTTATTTTAGTTTTTGTTTTATTTTATTTCATCTATTTTTTAATGATATATATATATTGTATGTTAACTTATTATCCCACAACCTTCGAAGAATGGTAGCAATGATTAAAGAGCTGTTGCCGCTTTTCGATTCAAATTAGTTCAATTGCGACAAGTGTCTGTATATCGTAGTTCAATTGTGTGTGTGTTTGTAAGCAAAGGTGATGCTATGTGTACAATTTTTATCAGCCGGTTTCTGTATGTGGCTGCGTGTGGTAGCAGAAGCCAACATCAAAGCCCTCAACCACTTGTCACACACAAAATATCAACTGCCGGCGACTACTGACTGCCCTATTGCATTAAACACACGCACAAACATATACACAATCTTCGCTTTGTTGCCTACCGCCAATCTAATTAAGTCATTTGACTTGAAATGAAATTAGGAAAATTAAAATTAAAGAGATTTACGTTTATGAGACAATTCAAGAGATGAATAGGAAAGAAAAAAAGAAAAACAGAAAAAAAGTGTAATTTGAAAAATTCTCAACAGCGGCTGCGTTTGGACAAAGAAATTCTCTACCGCACACGAAATACTCATACCTTTACAGACACACGGACATACTCGTACATAAAATTAAAAGTGCTCGTAGCTCTAGTCTCGAGAAAAGCGTTGACACACGCTGATGTTGCACCTTTAGCCGCACGGCGTTGGCAGTTGCAACACATTTTTCATTTTCTTTATCTCCAAATGTTTCTCTTAATTTTCTATTTTCCTCAATATTTTTATCACATTTTCTTGATGTCACCCCGCAAGTGCTATTAACGATCAAAATGCTCAAACGGCCACCCACGTACCGCTGGATGTTGCTGCGTCAGGCCGCTGGTACTTGGCAAGTTGCAATGTTCTGTTGCCTACCACACAATGACTGTCCTTTCATCTTTAGCTGCTACTGCGGATGAGTCTTGTTTTTGTTTTTTTTTTTTTTTGACAATTCATATTCGCGTTAGTAGTTAGTGTACTCCTGTTGCTTCTTTGACAACCTGCAGCGCGAAGTGTTTAGCCCTTTTAATGGTTGAATGCATTGCTATGGAGTGAGGTCTTGTAGGAAATTGACTAAGGAATGATTTCTGTTTTCAACATCTACTTTGCACCATATTAGAATAACATATACAAAATTAACTGCCAAAAATCGTAGAGAAAGGCTTAAAAAAAAATTGCAAAGCATTTTCTCTTGAGACCAAATCGAAAGATAATAGGTATCACCCTTTGAATCATTTTTTCCAATTTTTGGACTAATCATTGACAAGGTCGTTCGGTCGGTATGTTAAATCAAGGCCACCATATTATGATAGTTTCTAACTTTTCGATGACGAAAAAGATTTCTTCAGTACAGGACACACATTTCGAATGAGTGTGGTAGAGAAAGAGCAGATGCTCATTTCAGACTATTTGTATGGTCAGTTATAGTAATTTCTAGCTAAATTATTGTCGTCAGAAGAAACGCACGTTGGCATTATGAGGCAATATATTCGAATGTTGAAGACTTTGTGCAGATTTATTGGGTTGACAAATGGTCATGAGGCAGCTCGAGCTGTTTCTCAACAGTGAGCTGTATTCGAGTTTCAATAAACTTATTCGCCGCCAGAGAGTGTAGGTAGTGTGAGAACGCCTCTCTTAGCTTCAATGCTGAATTCATTCGTGGTCATATCAGCACTACCTTTTACCAGCACTTTATTTCCTAGAGGGTCACTTCTCAGCTGCATTTATACCTTTAGTTAATGTCTTCCTCTTTTTCTTATCAAAATGCTGAAACATCCTGCGTTGATATAACGTAAACCCGCCGTCATAATTCCACTTTTTATATTTTACTTTTTACATTTATAATTATTTGGAGTTTTTTACAGGTGGCTGCGCACTTAATCCTAACAAAAGGATAATAATACCTCACACAGGGCAAGCGAGACAATTTTTATTCAATTTTATTTCCACAATTTATGCATTTTTCTTACATTTTCCAATTTTTTCAACATTTTTCATTTATTTTTCATTTTTTTATTTTTATTATTATTTTTTCTTGAATATTCATTTCCCAACAGCTTTGCCATAATCACTTTAATCCGCAGCGCGCGGCTGAGAATAGAAATTTTTATAGTTTTCTTTCGACTTTTGACATTTTTTCGCTCACAAAACAAATATCCGCTTTCAGAAGCAGAACGAAAAGAAAAAAAAAAACAAAAACATGGAAAACCAGCAGAAATCCTACATGCAAACTTGTGAATGCGGCGCAAAAGCGAAAGGATGATGAACTATACGTGTATATGTAATAGTGTGGTGACAAAGGCGAGTTAAATGAAATTCAAAAAAAAAGAAGGAAATCAACGAAAAGTGAAATAATATCCAGGTCATTTTACAACAATTACCATGCAGCGCATCCCTGGCAATAGTTATTTATATGCAATCCCTTTCTGCTTTTACTTATCATTTTTTATTGCAGTCTTTGCCGCGCATGAAATTTTTAACCTATTATCTCGCGTTCACTCGGCCATTTCACTCCACACATTCTGTGTTGGTCATTCCCATTCATGAGTCCCATGGTTTGTTTGCTTGTGTCGGTTGCACGCTCTTTAGTCCGAGCATTTTTTCCGGTAGTCAGTTTTTCATTATTGTCGCAGATTCTGTGATAAATGGCCAAAAATAGCGTAAAGAGATATGAAAAAGAAATGAGAGAATGAAAAAATTAAATAGGCAACAGGATCAGTTAGTTGCAGCATGCGTCGGCTGCCAGCCGACTGTTTGCTGAGCTGCTGAGTTGTTACCCGCTGGAACAGTAGGGGGTAGCACACACATACACACAAATGTACCTCTCTAAAGGAATAATCACTCTTTGCGCCAGATTTTGTTCCCATCTACTAATATTTGAGTGCATGTGATATTGTGAAATGAAAAAGAAAGAAAACCGAATTTCATAGTTAGTCTTTATACGAAAATTATTACTTTTTTGAGCTCAATTCAAAAGATTTTTACTGTCATAAGGATTAAAATTGGAGTATTTAAATCTTTGAAATCACTGCGGTATTATACAACAAAGATGGCTACATTTATTTATTTAATTTATTTATGGTCTATAAGTGTCCGAGGAGAAATATAGATTTATTTTGTGGATATTTTTGAAAGGCTTAAGAATGGAATGTTTTCGTTTTGAGCGGATTTATTGAGTATAACAAATGTAATATCCGGCTTATTTTTATACAATAAAAATTACTTATTAAAATTTTTATTTATACTAACAAAAAAAAAAGAAAAGAAAAATATTCAAGCAAAAAATAATAAAAAGTGAGTCACCTACGAGTGACGAGTGTTTTCTGGTAAAATATAACTTTTATTTTCTATTCTGAATTGATGAGACGATATTCGTTCATTCGTGAAGGTTCTGCCAATTTCCACTTTCAAGAGCAAAACAAATATGGGACACTAAACGCCTCACAACAGTAAGATGAAGCTTTTCGCATCGCAATTTTACTGTTCTGCAGATTTATTGAGACCACTCATTAAGTGAAAATATGCACCCACGACTCAATAACCGAGAGGTTAGAATTGCGCACTGCCATTCTGAATGTCAAATTTCGAGTCTTGGTTCGGCCAACATTCACAATTATAGAAACGTCGAGATCTAAAATTGTAAGCGTATAAAATACAGCTTATGCAAGAGCTGAAGCCACTCGACCTTCCCAATTGATATTACTTCGCTCTGTGGGTTCTTGAAAAGTTCCTAGAGCTAAATTTTGCTCAGCGTTGAGGTCTATTTCTAGCTTAATGGGTATGTAAATAATCAAAATTGCCGCATTTGGGACGATGGGCAACCTGACGAGATTTAAGAGCTGCCATTTCGTCCAGAAAAAACAACGGTTTGGTGTGGTTTGTAGGCCGGTGGAATCATCGGTCCATATTTCTTCAAAAATGATGCCGGTGATGAGAACGGGAACGAGTCATCGAAAATGGGACTCAATGGATGGACAATCTGAGACGTAGCCGCGGCCAACATTTGAAAGAGATAATCTTCAAAAAATAAGTGCCAATAAATGTTCTTTCGAATGAAAATAAATACATCCCATTATATTTGAATTTTATGTGTTGTTTTTTTCTTTAAAAAAGTACGGAACCTAGAGATGGATTACACTATGATTATTATTATTTTATTTATTTTGTGCAATATATGATTAAAATATTTCATTATGGGTAATGAATAAACATTTCCCAGAAGTGGGATTATAAAGTAAAGAGTTGGATACTTACTAGTTTCGAGAGGTATTTAGCTCACTAGAAGAATTGGTAACTCCCTCGGATACGTTGAACTGCAAAAGATAGGAAATAATATTATCTTGAGGTAATCATTTTGTGGGCGTAATTGATGGCGGAGGGTTTCCCTTTACAGTACTATCCCTAAATGTTAAATACGCAAAACATTTCACACCTAAGGAGATTGACTAGGGAGAGTACACTATGCCTCTATGTCGAGTTCAGTACTGCCTACGATATCATGAAAAGGAGTTTCCTCAAGGCGGATATACATACCTGAATTTGGCATCCCCACAAAACCAATACTAAATACGGCTGAGTAAACTGAAGCCGAACAGAACCAAAACCACTATCGGAATCGTTATAGGTCTAACTGAGCCGTTTAATACCAAAGAAAATTTTAAGCAAGGCGTCATTAATTCGTGTTACCTCTGGTCTTTTGCTCACCAGTGACGTCGAGTACCATTGACGGTGAAACAGTGAGCTGTACAAAATATAGGGCGAATTTAGGGGAGATTAATTCATGTTAATCAGTTGGATGCAAACACTCCACCTATAACAGCTGGTAGAAGCAAAGGGAAAGGAGCAGATGCAAAGAGCAGATGGAGAAAGTTCTGGGTTTACTAGACGTCTCCAATTGGCGTTGAACTGAGAAGGGTGGGATAGGGTGCATCGACTATGATTTCAAAAATCGAGCTGCAGAAGTTTCAGATTTCAAAATAAAAAAAATAAAAAAATTATAGCAGATTATTTAAATGACTCGGGAAGGAAACAAAATGCATTTTATTGAAATATACATAGATACAACATAATAAAACTCACATAGAGTGCTGATCGCAGTAGGGATGAGTAGTGACCAGTACTTGCAAAGAGCCAAAGAGTGATGAATTCAAGCCCTGGCCAGACTAACTTATCAGCACTCGCTCCTCAGCAGTGAATGCCGGCTCCTCTATTTCGGGCGTGATATAAAATATAATAAAGACTGTGGCTTTGTAACCGGTGAAGCGATTTTAAGCCGAGTTTCTCCTCCAATTTGTTGCGAGCGTCTTGATGATTTCCAACAAATGTAGGGATCTATAGCTTATACTAAAACCCATTTGAACCTCCGATTGATCTTTATTTAAATCACTCGCAGGGCGAAGCAATTCGAAAATATTTTGTGTGTTGCTCGGACTTGTACTATGGACCCTGGACCTTGGCCTTCCGAATGGTTGTACGCTCTTCGAAACGCTCGGCTATTGCAGTTGCAGCTTTCTACTAAAATCCCTCAGCCATTCTCTATTTCTAAGGCAATCATTAGGACTCACACCATAAATCAAAGAAAAAGTGAAATCTGAATTTTATGTAAAATGAAAGCTAATTATGTCTTGACGCTCTCATGCAGACTAAAATCGAGGAAAAATATGTGAAGGAAGTAACCAGGCTACCCTAAGCTGAATTTATATCTTTTCGATGGGAGCAAATTGTGATGCCAAAACGACGCGTCCGTAACCCTCAGCAAATGAGATTTTTTGAATTTTATTTCATTCTACATTCTAATTTGTGGCTTCGCTTAAATATAAATCGAGTTCCTTAAATTTCATGTTTTTGATTTTGAACGCACACACACATACACATAACTGAGGCAATTTAATCTGAAAGCAAATAAAACAATCAAAAGATAAAGACTCCACAAATATATATGTATTTGTATGTAGGTATGTATGCGTTTAAATAGGAAACAAGCTACCAACGAACTAACTAACGAGTAACAAAGGAAGCTTAAGCTCTGCTTCAACAACTAATCCGTACAATCGCAACAATAGTGCAACTTAATCCAACACAATTCCAACGAACAAATCCACGAGCCCAACTCATTTCATGGACGCGTGCTTGGGTAAATACCAAAAGCAAATAGACAAATACAAATACAAATACACACACACAATATTTATATGTGTTCTAGTATATATGGAATTGTGTGTGTGTGTCTGTGTACACTTCCATATTTGTATGATAAAATAAAGTGAGGATTAAAATACAACATTCATTTTGTGGTTTCTGGTTGCATGCTTAGCGGTCGAAGCGCGGCAGTTGTGGCTATAATAAAAGCAACAACAACATACACAATAAAAACAAGGAAATAACAGCCTCAATGTGGCAGTGGAATTTTCCGCTAACTGCCGCTCCTACCAAAACTTGTCGCCACCACCAGCCACCAGCCACCAAACTCCAATCATCAGCCACCAGCGCCTAGCGTTGACTTTGTTGGAGGGCAACATTTTGTCTTCGTAGCGCTTGTTTGCTCGTGATTTTCATTGGTGCTGCCAGCGAGCGGCGGCGACACTCCGCAGAGGAGAGCGTTAAGCCTATACAAATAGCTGAAATAGATAGTAGGAAGCGGCGGCTGCTGGAACGATTTTGTTGGAGCTTTTGTTGTCCGTTTGCAGTATTTGAAATATACTTTTAGTAGCATTTCATTGGGTTCTGGAGCGTTGTTGAGCTTAAGGCTTATGGGACAGCAAGTGTAATGCATGTAACTGTTCTTTAATACTTACATACAGATACATATATACATATACGAGTATGTATACATATATACATAGACAAAAGTAGGCTCCCAAACGGCGCGATTTGCTCAAATCCTCTGCAGTACTTTTACGTTTTTGACTTTTGCTCTTATTCATGTGAAGAGTGTTGCTATGTGTGTGTATGTGTGTGTGTGTGTTGCACAAAAGTCCCTCGCTGTCGTTGTCGCTTAAGTTTTACCAGCTTTATTTATTTTTATCATTTGTATCCTACTTCACTCATTTTGTTTTGTCCTTCTTTGCGCACTTATTTCTATGTATTCTTAGTTAGTTCTTGTTCTTGATTTCCTCTATGCATATGTATATGTATGTATGTGTGAGTTTCATGCTTTTATGCTTTATATGAAAAGCTGCAACGACCGCTCGAAAAAAGAGGGGAGCTTTTATTATTCCTTTTGCATTTTCACACACACACACACACACACACACACACACACACACACATACACATATATCATACATACACCAACAAATGAACGCCGCATGCATGTATATGCCTACAAAGCTCTCTTTCATTACATATGTAGGCATGTATGTTTGTGTTCCTTGTGCATGTTCTTTTTCAAACTCGGTGTTGACATGATTTTATTTTTATTTCCATTTTGTATTTTACTTTTAATTTTATTTTCACTTTTTCTTTCTCGCTGCACATTCCACTCGAAAAGACGTCGAACTCGAAATTTATGTTTTGCAATTTTCTATTTTTTCTCTACATTTGTTTGTTACTTATTTTTTTGCTACTTTTTTGCTCCTTTTTCTACTACACATTTAGAAAATGTTGCGCTGTTTGAGTATGTGTTGGTGAGTATGCCGTCTCATTATGAAATACATTCTAATATACAGTTATGTGTCTGTTTGTATGTATCCTTATGCATATATATATATGTAGATGTCTTCATGTGTTGGTCTTCTTCTCAGCACAACACTTCAACATTTCTATACAATTTGCAATCAGGATATTCACCAGCTCATGGAAGATATTTCTTGTGCCTTTACGAGCATACATACATATTTCCATCTACCATACAAAGTATATCTTCGCCTCGTTCATTAATTCGCTCGCTTTGTTTTCCACAAACAGCGTGTAATTTCCATAAGAGTTCACAACAGCTCCATCTGCCAAGCGAACATTCTTTTCCAGTTGCTTATTGGGCTTACATATATGGCTGTGTAGGCTGTTCTGGGATGGAATGCAGTGTAGGTTGAGGTGTACTCGTATAGTGGGGCGTTTTGCAATTTAATCTGAAAAAGTATGTATATAATATTATGTGACAGTGAGATATGATCCTTTCTTCGGGTTGTCAGTCTGCGAGAATAAAGGTGTCGAGTTGCTCGTGTCAAAAATCTTTAGACCAAGCCAAAGGAAAATGGATCTGACGCAGTAAGTCATCCAAATGATAGGAGACATAGGGGAGTCATTACTTTGCCAAACATTCCCTAGGCCCCAGGATTTTATTAAAAAAGAAGAGGTTTACAATCTTCCAATGTTTGCATTGCTCGCCTACACGTACATTACATTCGAGAGGAAATTCTGTCTCCTTCCAGAGATTTCCTCCGACCAGTTATCCCTGAAGCAGCCCAGAGCAATCCGTGCCCCTAGCAAAGCAATGTTTGTCATTCTATTTGACCAAAATTTGCTTGACTGGAAGTCTACAACTTGGAGTCAAAGGTGAACTTATAACAGGAAGTCCGTAGAGACACTTTCCAGAAGTCTGTGATACGACAAAAATCACAGTCGAAAAAGAATGTTGGAACCAACTAGATATCCAGATATCTGATGTCTCCATCTAGATGTCAGATGTTCTTCAATTAGCAACACTAGTAGGTTTATTGAGTTAATAATAAAGCATACGAAGAAAAAGTTAGCCAGACTTACATTATTAAGGAGTTTAAATTGTACTCAAACCGAGTTTCATCTAAAGAAGTTACTGTTTTCATCACAGAAGCACTTACTGTACTAGTAGGACTATTCTAACGACACGCCTCAACGACATAGAAATGATAACTTTTACCAGAAGTTTTCGCCTGGAGTCTTGGATGTCAAGTACTGTGGGTGGCTTAGTCTAAAGTTCATAGGAATAGTAAATAGCCTTCTGCACAGTATCTTCCCCTTTGTTTAAAACAGTGAGGATGGAAAGACATCAGCGTCCTTCATTCACAGGGATTTCATGACTATTCGGAGAGGTGTGAAGATTAATGATCTTTCTCATTTTTAGAGTTCCCACCTGTGAGCCTAAGTTGCCTAGCTTAGCTCCATAGATGTCCACAACGGGCGAGGCGACGGCAAAGATTTCCTCGCAGTATTCGCAGATGGAAGCAGACCAGGTGGATATGAACTTGGCTTTTTTGAGTGTTCCCAATCAGCAGTACCCCTGGCGCTTTACAGGCGCAAAATAAATATCTTTGCCCCAGCACCTCGCAAGTTTTGGATGGTATGGATTCTGAAATGTATACTAACAAATGGAGAAGAATTTTCCGTATCCTCTCGAACGGTTTAAGGATTCATGTCAAAAATACACTACGTGAGGTTAACACTTCCTACCGACGGCGCACCACGACCTTCGCATGGTGGCCAATCGACTGCTGGGAATTAGTCTCTCTATTTAAGCGAATTGAGCCACTGTGCTATTGTGGCTTATTGGAGGACATTGCCACATGCCCTGCCGCTCCTAATACGTAGTGCCCAGTCCAAAATTCATATTACCACTTCAATTTTCCGGTTGCAACGGCATTGGTGAAAGTGAAAATAGAAAAAATAAAAATACGAATATGAGGAAAAAGAATTTTACACTTCGCCTGCAAAGAGAAGGCGGGAAAAAATTAGCGCAAACAAAACAAAAAATAAAAAAGAAGTGAAATGGAAAGCGAATGAGCCGAGAAAGGAATAAAAACGGTATTAAGTATTATGAAGAGGCGGGCGAATAAATTGACAAAACAACAAATGAGAGAAGAAAGCAACAAATAAAACCAATAAATATCGTGAGCAAAAGAGAAAAAGTGAAGGAAGCGCAAAAGGCAGTAAAGTTCGGGAAAGGAGGGAGTACAAATACAAAATACGATGGGGAGAGTTGGTAGCGAAAGCGCATTGACATAACTGTATGTTGGCTGTAATAATGAGCAAAGTTGTTGCTGTAATGAGTTTTCTATTGCTCTCCCTCCCAAAACAAAGAAAAACAAACACGAGCGATGACAGCAAAGTCACATATATTGCCCCTCTGCTTGCTGCTACTTCTTCTTCTTCCACTTACAGGATACTTTCTAACACATTGAAGACTACAAGTTTTCATGTACTCTATGGATGCTTGACGACGAGATTGTAGGGAGTGATAATGACAAAATCAGAGCGACGACAATGAGCACTCACTGCCAACAACAATAGCAACAGCGAAAAGTGACTAAAACGACAACGCCAACAACGGCAACAGCAAAAGCAACAGCAACAACAACGACAGAGCCATCAACGATAATGACAATCTCTATTGCACATTCTTCGCGGCTAACATATGTCGCCGTTATGCTAACGAAAGTTGTCGTTCGGTTGGTGGTCGGGATGTGGCGAAAGGGAAAGAGAGGGAACGACTCGGTGCTTTAAAGTTTGGGCGTACCGAAAATGTTCGCGCAACTGGAAATTACACTTGAACATTTTGTTGTTGCTCGTGAAATGACGAAACGTGAAAAAGCCCAAAGTTAAAGTTTGAACATAAGTAATTGTGAAATGAATGCACATTTTGCTGGAATTTGTTGATTTTCTTTGTTTTTTTTTTCTCTCGAACAGCAACACATTTGTCAAAACTTTTGGTTTGCTGAGGTGGTTCTGCTGGAGTGTGTGGTGGAAGCGGTTCTTTTTTGTTTCTCTTGATGTGCTCATTATACACGTCAGCTGTTCTAATGCATTTGTCTTATTAGATCGGATATTTGTGTTATAATGACTAATGATGAGAGTTATTGAAATTCGTTTAATGTCACTCTGATTGGCGGATCCACTTGGAAACCTAATTTCAGTATGTTGTTGTTAGTCTTTAGTTTAGAAAAAATGGCGGTTAGACCTTGTTAGGTTTTATAGGTTTTCCGCAAGGTTCTTGTTCTCCCTTGAAAGGTTGTGAGCAAAGTCGACGTTTTCTCTTTATTCACAGGCCTGAAATCCTACACATTCTTTGTTAAGTCTTGAGTCTTGTTTTTTTACTCGGCGGATCTTAGATAAGAGTGTAATGTGGACTACAAATAAAAATCTCAGCTATACCTGAGGCTGCGGACTGAGATATCGAGGTTTTAAATACGGAAGCCGAGGTACAAGTATCAGCTTTTCTTCTTCTTTTACTATGATTGAAAGGAAAACTTGCCTGACGATGGTAACGTAATTGTGATTTGCCCAATCTTTAAAAATGGAGACGCCAAAGTATGCGCCAATTATTGTGTGATATGTCTCCTCAATATCGCACACTAGATCCTATTTAGCGTAATCGATTTCAAAGCAGCCTTCCATAGCACGAGAAGAAGATAAGGACCTATAAGCTGCTGGCGTATGCCGTTGATGGTATCATAATTGATAATAACAACTCAAGGGAATGGATCTATTTTCCAGTTATCGAGCCCATCTTAGATCACGCTTCACTGTTGACATAACTTTAAAAACTTTGAAGTTGCATATATATTGCGTTGATCTATTGTCATCGATACCAACAACAATGCCAGCTCTGAAGTCATAAGCAGAATAATTCTTGTGGACCTATGCATATTGATATAATACAACGCCGTACCCGCTAGTGAAAACAGGGATGGACTTTACGGATCCCAAATTAACAGGCTAATGTACTAACCATTGCGCCAATAGTGGCAGAATGATCTTGAGGCACTAAAATTCATAAGGTTTCATCGAAGTTAGAAATAAATAGTTAGATTTGATAGACGGAGAGCAGATATATTCAGAGATCTTAAACCAAATCCCAGTACACAACTTAACAGCTGAACAGCGCTCTGGTAATATTTAAGATGTTTTGAGCTTGATCTAGAAACTAAAATTTTTCTACTCATAAGGAACGTTGTTTGTTCTCCGAAAATATTTTGGCTAAAGTGAGGTTAACGTGAATCCAGCAATTCGTTTGCGAACCGCTTAACTGATTTTATAAACTGTATTAATTTATTTTTCCTGATCGTTATCCAACACTACGGAATATTTTTCATCCGTCCTCAACGTCCTGTTTTACTTGGACAGAATATTCATTTTTGCCTTCGACAATGTGGCTACTCTTCCCTTGATGGAGATATGTATCAACATGGGGGGTTTTCCAGTATCTCACTATCAGTAGTTGAAGGGACGCGTCGCCTCTGCTTAGGACTTTGGTTGCCTGGTTCCTTTCATCAGTGAGTACTAGTACATCACTGTCTCTGGCTGTTGTTGGTATGAGTACTGTTTTTTTTTTTTTTAAATTTAACTCACTGGAACAGTTTTCTGGTGTCTGATGCTTTTGGTCCCAGTGGCAGTTTCGTTTATTTCGGTCGGCAATACCCACTGTTTCTGCGCTCATGTCTAATTGTCCCGGAGCATTTGTCAGCCGTTTTGACAAGGTTCACTTCCCCCCTTCCTGTTGCAGTGTTCCTTGAGCGTGGCTCGTCTGTAAGTGCGTGTTCCTGCCGCAACCGGAGTTGAGCGCGGATTTTCACTTTCGCAGGTACCACTGGAACTCAGCTCTTAAATTAGAATTTCTCCCAAACTGAGGGAAGTAGTTCTTTTCATCATAAAATATTTTTTTATTTCCATTTTTCCAATTCACACATTAATATCGATTTTTCTCTGTTAATCAATCAGCTGAATTAAGAGTTATGTAATTAAAAAAACTTTACTCTCATTGAAAAATTTCACTTCAAACCTTGTGAGTTTCTATTCCATTAATAAGATTAGGCACGCCCCAACGTTTAGAGTGAATTTTCAAGTGCACAAAACACTTCACGTCCTTCACATTGCACATACTTATACTTTAATATCTACTTTTACTTACCTTTCTGTGTTACGCGCAAGCATTCTTGCTGATATACATATATACATGTGGATATAAAAGTAAGCGTAGAGTCAAATCATTTCCACATTAAGAAGACACATGAGAAAATACATTCGTACATACATACATACGAACTCAAAAATATTTGGATTTATGTATATATATACGAATATATGAATCTCTAAAACGAGTATATACGTATGTGTGTTAGAAGCGTGTAGACAGCAATCCTTTGAAACCCCCAAAAATATGCTCATCTCTGCATGCAGCTGCTGCCACACATAACTTGCGTCGTTCAAAACTGTTTGTTTGTGTGCATGAAAAGCATAAAACACTTAACATTATGCATACACATAACATAACATATGTATATATGTACCTACTTACACACAAACACACATACAAAAATGCATTTGCTTTTGCTGCATCCATTCAACGCCTTAAATCACTCACACCCACACCTGCAGCCGCTTTGTGTATGTAGAAGAAAGTCAATGTGAAAAGCAAAAGCGTAAGAATGTCAAAAGGATAAAACACATTAAAAAGGAGTTCAACGAAATGCAACTTTAAAGAGAAATTAATATCCTTAAAACACCCTTGACTGATTTATTACACGAACATTTACAGAGCCATTAACGAACGAGGGCAGGAGGAGAGGCCTGTGCAGTCGGCGGTCACAGTTGCAATGAAGAGCAGACAAATATATATATATATATACGTATATGAAAGCTCACATATATGCACATTGCATTGGTGATGTGTACGTGTGGGTGACTGGGGGCGAGGGAGGCTGAAGTCAGCAAATGCAGAGATGCACCGAAATGTTGTCGACAAAAGTGTATAAAATTGCACTGCAACAGCTGTGCAGTTGTTAGCTGGTGAACAGCAGTTGCAATGGCGAGAAGGTACACATGATACAGGGTGTTCAGTTATGGGAAAATATATTATAATAAAACACTCTTCCTAAGTAGATTATGGAGAGGATTATGGGACTTACCTCTGAATGGAGTTCCTATATACGAGTATGCCGCAAGTCAGTCATAGGTACTCTCGCATTTATTTCAAATTTTTGATAACCAGAAAAGGGTGCGCCAGATAGTTCATCCACTCAGTAACTTCTCCGAATATCACCAAGTTCGAAATGAATGGATAATTTTCATGAAGAGGGGGATGCAAACTACTTGTAGAGGCTTAAGTGGAACCATATAAGTGCAGTACAAGTTTCAAAAAGTCACACATACATACCTACATATAACAAGAAGCTGTTGGGAGCAGTCTGAATTTTCATTATAAGATTTTGCGCCTGAAAAGGTTTCCAGCTAAGCTAATTGCCTCCGCAGGTGGCATAGCATAACTAGTGAAGAACAAGTTAATGGACATTATTAGCAATGAGAGGGAGAATACGAAGAGTCGTACAACTATAGACGGCATTGGTCAGGGTTAATGTCGACAAAATTGATACGGAACTTTTTACAAGAAAGTATAAGATCTCTGCTTTGGAAGCCTTCGAGTCTCACGAGGGGGAGCTAACAGCCAAGAAACACACCAAGTGCCTAGATGTAGTTTCGGTTAGCAAGTTTGTCGAAGTTAATGTCCGGCGTCATGTATTGATTTTGCACAAGCAAAAATTTCACACAGAAAACCGTTAGAGCCCTCTGCATGGCAGACTGGACTTGAGGGGTACCATAGCTTCGGCCATAGCTCAATATGCACGAAACAATATCTCACGCTTTATACAGAAAAGAAGATTTCAAGCCATATTGCATAGAAACATGAGGCTCACCAGCTGAACTTTCAACACCTACACTGTTGAATCAGTAATGGCTGAAGGAGTGGGTGCCAGCATCTTTTGTGCTGAGCTAGATCTCTTCATGTATCCGGATTATTGCAATATTTTCCTGCCGGAGGGTTTCATAATATGAAAAGCCACTGAGTAAAGGCGATAATCTGGTATGGAATTACGTCGGAAAATGTTTCTGGAAGCTGGCAAGCAGTAGATAAGATGCCTTCAGGGAAGTAATTGTTTATCTAATGACTCCCATGGCACAAGATCAATGTGGGGAATAGTCATCCGTCTGGTGAACGAGTTAAATCCCACCTTGTCTGCACTAAAAATCACCTACAGGTCTATGTACGAGTAAGTCGTAGAAGTATAAACTAAATGGGTATTTTAGCATATTTCGGGTTAAGGGATGAAGCTTGGTTGGAGAGATTCCCCCAAAAATCAGAAATATAAGCGTTTCACTCTCGGCGGGAAAAGCCGATAATTCCAGTTATTTTTCTGACAAAAGATATCTAGCAGCCGGTCGGAGGAAGCTTAGTCTAAACTATCCAATAGTTGGACCCACACAAGGAATTAGAGAAGGAGCCGTAATCGGCCGAAAATCACTTCACGAAGGTCAGCGTCGACTTACCTCTTTTCACCATTTCTCATCAAAAAAAATCCCACACACCCTGTATTTTTTGTAAAAACAAAACTCGCGCAAACATTTCCATACTTCCGCCATGTTGCACAGCAAAGTGTTTTATTTGTGGCTGAGCGAGTTAACGTGCAGTTTGTATATCCTGTGTGCACCACTACATACATATGTATATATGTAAGTACACGCAAATGCGCGTAAGCCTTGTTGTATATCTGCGTGTGTGTGTGTGTGTATGAGTGGATATTTCTCATATCATCGCCAACTTGTCACAGTTGTCGCCCATCAACGCCAACTGTTAAGCATAATTTCGGCAAAAGCGTACAACGAATAACGAACAACGAACTATTCAAATACAAATACAAATACAAATACAAAGAGGGATATGTAACACACACACACACAGACACACATGCACAGATACTTATTTACATATGTGTATGCATACATAGGTAAATTGTCCTTGCTGGCGGTGCTGCTTCACATGCGGGCTTGCAACATTTTGTTGCCATTTTGACGCAGTGTTGTTTTTGTTTTTACAGTTGTGGTTGTTGTAACATTTTCCGTTGTATTTTTTGGCAGAATTTTTTCCTCTTTACTTTCCGGCCTTGTACTCACTGTTGATTTTTGTCGCATGACTGCCTCCGCAGTGCCGAGCTCAGCCATGCCTGCCGCCCACTCGTTGCGATCAGCAAGCGCTTGGCGTGGGTGAACTTTTAAATATTTTTTCCATTTTGTTTTTGTCTGTAGCCAGCGGACTGACTGCATGTCCTTGCATGCGCATACCACTACACCATACATATGTATGTGTGTTGGTTTGTGTGAGTTTTTCGCATTGGCTGGACCCTGCCAGCATCTGTCTCTGCTGGCAACACATGCCCATCTGTTTGCTATAATGGTAGCATATGAATATTTTATTACGCTCAACACTCAGCAAATTTTCAAGTCGAAAGATTCCGTTGGTGAAAACCATGGTAATATATCACTGTGGCTGCTGCAAGGACCTCGTCACTACCATTGCGTTGCCTCGTCTCAACTCATCTCACCTCACCTCGTCGCTTCTCGTTTCGGTTAAAGAGGTGTACAGAATTTGGGCAATAAAAGACACATATACACGTATGTATATGTGTAGATATAAATGTATATGTATATACATATACTAATGTATAAGAGTCCATTTCATCGTTGTCCTTGTCATCTTCCCTTCCGCGCGTACGTGTGAGCACTCCCCTTGGTCTTGAATGGCTTGCTACTTGCCACTGCCACTTGAACGCTTTTAGGCGCTGCAACAACGCATATGCGCCAACACGTTGCAACAGCTGCAGTTATGTCACTCCCCACGTTGATGGTAGGATGTGTCGGTGGATTGTGGCATTAACAAGAAAAAAAAAACAAGAAAATTATGTAGTATATTATGGCTTTGAAGTGGGTACTGGAGGTGGGATGCACGATGTATCCCTTTTAGCTATGAAGACCAAAACTTTAATAGAGAAATGTTACAATCGCTTTATGTTGCACCGTGTTTTACTTCGATTTTCAATGCCATAATGAACACTATTTGAGAAAATTGAATAATATTATATTCCATGTCTCTTTTGTGGAGCTGTTAATGTAGGAACAATTTGTTATTTGATATGTGCATATGTATGTAAATGTTGACATTATTGATTAGAGCTTCAGACCAATACTTTTCGTTGAAGAGGTCTACGAGCTCAAAAGCCAGAGCGCCAACTGGACTGGCTAGGATAACACGAACCCTTTCAGAAAGTACAGAGAGGCATGTTGAGAAGGTTTTGGTCGACGGGTCATTAAGTACACGCACCGATCTGAGTGCCGAGCACTGTCGTGACGCTGCTAGGAGACTACAGTCCTGTCTAAACACTGCACTGAGAACCATAAGGCGAAGCCTCGTGATATCACTATTTAGATTGCGAAACGATTGTCTTCCAGTTAAAGAACATAATGATATGCCAGCGTAAAGGTCATCCTCCCACACACCAGATTTGAGCAGAGTCACTCCACACACATTGGGCTGAATGAACATGCTATATCTACGAACTCTTCAGCTAAATTTTCCACCGTGGAACATAATTCACAATCAATCAAGACCTTCTTCAACTATGTTCCCGTGAATGTCATTATTAGATCCTGATTGCTACTTAGAGAAATCGAAGTTCTGGAGTTGACCTGTGAGCACCGAGTAGTTCTGGCGCAATTACGTTCTGGATACAGTAGACTTAACTACCGACCTATTCGGACTTCACCTCGATATACGCTACGTATATTCTGCATTTATTTAGTGACAGTACTGATTTCCTCAAAAGTCGTCTAAAACTACGCCGTCTAACACTCTTCTCCTTTAGTCAAAAATTGTTTAAATTGATGACGTTAGATGACTCTCATTGAAGTATGGTTTATACTTCCCTGCTCTTAAGCATGTTAACGGATCTTCTACAGTGGCAACAACAATAAGACGATGTACAATCTGGGCTTAGACTCTTCACCAATTCTCTTCACACATTTAGCTCTATTGGAATCCGAGCACAAAGAGCTGAAGTGTCTTGTGAGTTCTCTGTTATCTTGGCACGACTAAGGTTTGTTTACATCAACAGGGTAAACTTCAACCAAAACATGTTCGTATCCATCATATTCCAAGTTTTTTTTAAATGAAATGAGTTCTTATACGACTTTTATCTCCTCTTTACATACCTACTCAAACCAATTCCTCTTAGCTGCCTCTTCCTTTGTTGTGTAACTAACAAGAAACTACTTTTCCGCTCGCATCAAAGACATAGTTTTGAGAACTAATAAAACAATTTTCTTCATTATTTTTAGCTCCCTTGAATAAATGGCAATCGGACTAGGTAGAGCTCTCAGCGAATGTAAGAGTTATGATTATCTGTGTACCAGAAGAGATACGATCTGTCGCGAATACGAAGGCCTTCGTAGCAAAATCCGAAGCACGATTACTACATCAGCGTAGGTCTGATCAGAAAATTAGGGTCTGTCAAAGAGAAAAAACACTTCCTTGATGTTGACGTGGTGTAGGCGACCTGCCTATTCAGCATAACTACTCCCAGCGAGTCGGAGGAGTCTCAAGTTTGCTCGTTGGGTTCCAAGAGTTTAAATAAAAATTCCTCTCAAATTTATGAAGACACTACCGATGACGAGTTTGGTGTAAATACTAGATATGTCAGCCTTAGCCTAGGTAGCCGCAATAGACTCGTGATTGGCATTACGGAAGGCCAGGGTTCGAGGGTTAGTTCGACCAACATTCAAAATTAATTTTTCTAAATCCTGTTGCCCCTCGGTAGGAGATTCCCAGCCCTCCGCGTGTGTGATTATGGCTAAGTCAACAAACGTTTCCTCTTATCATCGTCCAGAAAACACAAAGTGAAACCAAGTCCTTCTCCATCTGATATTTTCAATGGAGTAAAGATCCTACGATAGCGGGTGCTGTGCCGAACGCTTTCAAAGGTGGAGTTTTGACGCTCATACGGAGGGAATGACTCAGCCCGGGTAACCGCTGTGTCTTCTTCCGCTGAACTATGTCAACCGTATGCCACCGTATATCTCTCACAGCTCATCGTTCCATCGTCAACTTCAGTCCAAAAAGTTTTATTAGCGCTAAATGCAGAATTCAAAGCAGGTATAAGAGTTTTCAGTAATAGAGATGCTCACATCTATCCACGTATCCTATTAAACTGTATCGTATGTGTGTTCGTATGTAAATTCAGGGCCATAAGAAAAATGTAAATAGAGGCAATGAAGCTTGTTGCCGCGCTTTCAATACGCTGACGCCAACAGATTTATGTTCATTGTTAAATAATTGCCACTGCCGCAGAAGAAGATGGCACTGAAGCGCACGGAGGAGTAACGATGTTATTGTAGTACGGTGTATAATGGTAGCGAGAGTACAACAAGAACAATGTAAAACTTTGACTGCCCTTCGTGGCTCATAAAGAAGCTCAATTCA
This sequence comes from Ceratitis rosa, assembly GCA_037013455.1. Classification (NCBI taxonomy): domain Eukaryota; kingdom Metazoa; phylum Arthropoda; class Insecta; order Diptera; family Tephritidae; genus Ceratitis; species Ceratitis rosa. The sequence goes on along the minus strand of JAWMAG010000008.1, from coordinate 6,795,787 downwards.
GCGAAAACAATTCTGCATGTGGCAAGGGCGGGAAAGAGGGTTGGGCAAAGTGATCGGATGATACAGTGCCAAATATACGAATAACAATAACAAATGTAATGGACATGTTCACTTTGCAATTGAACAATGAGCAAATGGTACAACAAATTTACAACAACAAAACGTATGACAAAGCTCAATGGCACACTCATGTGTGCCGCTTATTCAAAAACTTGCAACACAAATGAAATTATGACATTATTGGCTTCTCTATTTTTGTTTCTGTTGTTGTTGTTGTGCAATAAATTTTGCATAATGCAGCCGCAAAATAACTTTATAACTGTTTTATTGTCACAACGCATAATCGTATTTCATATTTGCGGTCATCTACTGTTTGTTGCACAAACGAATAATGAAAAAAGAGAGCATGTTGCATGAATGGCGCATTATTTGTTGGCCATTTTATGGCGTATGTTGCCACGCTCGATGGGTCAATTGGTGCAACACAACTCAATTTTGGCCACGCTGGTTGGCTAACGGAGTGCAGCGCTCATTGTGAAATGTGTGGCAAGTCAACGAAGAGTCATGCAGCCAATAAGAGGTGAACGAGTGGAAGGCAATGGCAAAAAGACAATAAAAAAATAAGAAGAATTGACCAAAAACAGAGGCAAATTAACCCAACGAATTTGGCATACAAAATGACAACAACTGTGCCACATATTAGCCAGCATATACCTACATAGTAAATTTGTTGCATGTGCCACATACGAGTATGTTATGCACTTAAGCTGTGTTGTGTGCTTTTTTTTTACACGCTCTGCTTGTTCACCCTTTTCTTGGCATTGTTTGTCATTCCTCTTCTTATTTATGCCACAACCGGTGGCCACGGCGGAGACATAAATGCACCGCATGCTGTTGCTGTTGCTGTTGCATATACTCACACATACACATACATATGTGAATGACATTTTGTATGTGCCACAGAGGTGGCATGGCTGAAGCCACTGCAATGCAATTGCATGTGGTGCATGCAACACTTGGCCGAGGCGTTGTGGTGGCTGTTAGACATGCTGGCTGCGCTGTTGTTGCAAGTAGAGCAACTTTTTCACGCTGTCCCGAAGTTACTTGCGGGGAGCATACAGATTTTTTTCATCTTGCTTTTACCTTATTCGTGAATGTCGCTGTTTTTTGCCTTCGCATTTGCCGCTTGACTCCTCTAGACGCTCTCTCTCTCTCGGCTTATGGCGGTTGTTTGCGTAGTTCCACTACTTTTCACAGGTATTTGTTGTTATAATTTTGTAGAATTTTTTTTTAGTCCGCTCACTTGCTTCGTGTTGCAGTTTTAACGCATTGTGTTGCATGCAACAGGCGATAAATGTGTTGCAATGACGACAACCGTGCAGAGTGTGAGTAAAAATAAATAAATGGGGAGGACCAGTTGTTGAGAAAGAAAGACTCCAGGCACTGCGACAGTGGCGCAAGACGATCGTTTTTAAGACATTCTTTCAAAAGCATCCCTTTGATAGCTTCCTATAAAATGATTTTACTTAAAAGCTTGAAATATGCTACTTCTGCACAAAATGAAGTATAGATCTTGCAGTCTCTTCTCAAAAGTACTAACCAAGCGGTATTGTAGTTAGTCATGGTTTTGATCTCGGCTTTGGTGCTATGTGGATAGTGGTGATCTTGGTGTTCGTGCTGATCTCGGTCTTGGCATTAAAACGGACAATAGTCTCCCGGTTTTCAATTTGGTAATGGTGATGGTATAGTAACTGTTTTTGAGTTAGAGAAGTGTCTTGATGGCTTTAGTTTTGCTTTTGTTTCTTGAACTCTGTATTGGTTTTTGGTCGGCCTAACCTTTGGTCTTGTTTTTATTGGTATTATTGTTCTTCATCCAAGGCCAATTGGAACTGTTCTTTTTCTTTTTCTTGTTCTTGCTTTCATGTCATTCTTGGCCTTAGTATTGATCGCGGTATCAATCTTTGCCTTCATACGTATATTTACTTCGATTTCGGTCTTTGTTCTAACTTAGTTCTTTTCCTTGGCCTTAGTTCTTTGGAAGTGGACTCAAGTTCCTTCAAATTTTATTATGAAAAATTTCAATTTTCTTTGCACACTGTACCATACACTCACCACCATCTACGAAGCTTACGCACATTTCCGTCTCGTATGCACTCAGTCTGCAGCTTATTGTTGGCATTTGAGACCCGCACACATGTACATTCGTGTCGGGGAATATGTGTCTGAGTGATGTGTGACCCCACGTTGTCTTCGCGTTGCACTTGCACTTGCAAGTCTCACACAGAATTGGCCATGGCTGCCACATGGTTGTCATCCACTGTTGTATGCGTCACCTTGCGCCTTCTTGCTCTGTTAAATGCATAATTCAAGCGATGTTTGTGAGCGGAAGCCTTCATACAAGGAACTCACCTACTCCATTGGCATATAAAAAAATTGCGATTGTTTTTGTTGCTGCAGTTTTTGCACACGACTTGCCGCCGTTGCATGCAGTCCCTGAGTCATTTGATTTAGCTTAAAGAGGCTTTTTTTTGCCTCTTTACTCCCTTCGCCATTTCCTTTTTCTGGTTTTTCTTTTTTTTTTGCTTTTGTCTGTCTTTTCTTCTTCTTTTTGCTTCTCTTTTCGTCTTTATTGGCATTGTTGCATCGTAAAAGAGATAATAATTTAATGTAATCAACGGTGTACGGTGCAACGCCGACTGTGGTGCGGCACCTCATAGCCACGCCCATTGTTGTTTTTTGTAATCTAAACGAGCTGAAAATGTGGAAAATGACTGAAGCTGAACTTGGCGGCGTGCAAATGATGGAATCGAGGCGACAGGTGCATTTGTGTGTGCGAGTACTTGTGTGGCTAATAATGCGTATGAGTATTTAACACGCTCTTTGAGGTTTCTCAGCGGCATAGATGAGTAGATTTGCGGATGGAAGAAGAAGGAAGTCGGGGTAAGGAGCTTACACTACTCACCGAGGAAGTTTTTCTTTGCAAGTTAATCGATGATTTGTTCAATTATAGGCGCATTAACGTAAGCAAAAAGGTCGCTAGAGAAGTCTAAGAAGGAGGCAGAAAGAGAGAGAGAGAGAGAGAGAGAGAGAGAGGCAAAGTATGAATAAGGAGTGTTTTTGAAAGGAATTTGAATCTGTATGAACCAACAATTTTCAAATAAACAGAAAACGGCTTAAGACCAAAATCGAAAAAAATTGGGACTGAAGACACAAACACAGACTACTAAGAACTAAGAACCCCATCAGAGCACCCATAAGAACAAAACCTTGGTCTGATTTAAGACAAAACGAAAACTAAAATCGTGAAGAGGAAACAAAATTGTGGCCGATACCGAGAAACAAAATATATAAAGCAAGAGTCAGATACTTGAGACAGGTGCTATTGTATTTCATCGAAATTATCACCAAGATAGAAAGTGAGCACGGAGCAATGTTACGATAAATGCAAAAAAAAGACAAAAACTTAGACGGATAACAGAAGCAAGACTGTGACCAGGGACAAAAACGAGACCCTAAAGTAGACTAGGGTCCAAATACATCAGGCGAACCACCAAAACCAAGACCAAATCTAAAGCAAATTCAGACAGACGGAGGTTAAAGCAGGAGTCAATATAAAGCTTCTAAGATGAACTATAAGCTGCGTAAGGAGTAGAAATAGGGTTTTTGATCACGATGGAGAAATACTAGCATCAAAACCAATGCCGAGATCGTTGATAATACCAATACCAATAATAAGAGCAAGACCAATACTGTGTTCAAAACCAATACCAAGTCAAGGAAATCTAAGTACAAGAGCGCGATAACGATCAATATTATTAATAAGACCAAGTCCAAGACTCTGAGCTGAATTAGCAGAAGAATTATATTGGTAATCAAGATATGTTCAAGACAGAGAAATACTAGTAACATCAAAACCAATTTGGGAGCAGTGCTGATAACGAGATCAAGCCCAAGATTAAGAACAAGACCAATACAAAAATTAAATAAAATTTAAATATATATATCTTTAGAAGATTTGGTAGTAAAACGGATACTGACCGCTTTCAAGACAAAATCAACAAATGATGGCCGGAGATCTTCGAGATATGCGTAGGCGAAGATCAAAGCAAATCTCAAAGACAACGACAGGACGAATGTTGAACCAAGAACTAGATCAAAATGCGCACCAGTTCAGTCACACAGCGAAAATAATTTTAGCAAAATTTATTTAAAAGAAAATAAAAAACAGTCCGATTGAGAATTTTAATCCTCAGGCGTCTATTTATGAATGATTGAATGAATGGTGATAATGTAAAGTTAAAAAAAACCCTCTGACAATAAAAGTTAATTACATTAGGGACCCCGAACAGTGACGCGTCTCACGACGCTGACAAAGCAACCAAGTTTATTTATACTTAATAAATCCGCACATTCCCATTGCCAAGCAATAAAATCAGGAAAAATATAATAAATTTTCCGGATACAACAACAGCAAGAGAAATCAAAGTAAAGTAAACAGTGATAAAAAAGCGTTGGAAAAAAATCAAAGAATCGCAAACTTTCTCCCTTCAAATATTCATAAATCATTGGAGAAGTGTGTCGAACAGAAAGATGCCTATAAATGCTCACATGCCAGCAATAAATATTACAAAAATAGAAAGAACAACAATCAATGAATACTCGTGTCTGCAAATGTGTATAAAAGAAATGATAAATATTCCCGAAGCGTTAAAACATTTCCGTAACCAATTTCGCTGTTAAAAAATAAATAAAAATAAAAAATAAAAATAAAGAAAGACATCGAAGGCTGAATGCAATAAAAAAATACTCAAAATGCGCTGTAAAGCCAAAAAACGCATTTGAGGGTTCAACTCCACCCCAAACCCAAACTTGGCAATTTGCGATTTTCATTTTACTTCGATTTTTTTTTTCATTTTTCTTTTTGTTGTTTTTTTCTCGACTGCCTTGCCGCATGAGCCACTCAGGGACCATCAGAAAAGTTTTATGCATTTGTTTCATTTATTTACAATCAAAAAGCTGGCTAAATAAAGCGTGGAACAATGCCATTGATGTCAAGTAATCACCCGCCGCCATACAATTCAGTCTCTACCGCTGCTGCCCCTTCCACCGCTACCATTCGCTGTCAGCAAATACTAACTGCTGACTTTTGATTTGCTTTGGCTTGGCTTGGGAAAAATTGAACCCTTTTTAAAATTCAATAAATTATTGCCAAATTGACTTTCAGGCAGCGCAATTTTATTGCTTCCATTCAGTGTCCTTCGTCCTTTCATTTGTCCTTTCGCGCATTGTCGGGCAGGCAGTGCAAGCCAGGATTCGTTAGCGTATTGTGTGTGGCATTTTTGTATTGACATGAGTTTATTTGGCAGTTCCTGTGTGAATCTATGTGCGACGCTTCTCCTCTCTTCTTGTGTCTCTTTACTCCTTTCAATCCTTTAAAATTAAACATAGCTCCGTTGAGCCTAACCTAATGCGCTTTAAATTACGCTCATCCCTTGCTATTACACACATTCGCCCATAAATAAATATATGTTATTATTAACAAAGTTACAAGTATCTCTCAGTGCATTTGTATCTCATTTGGCTTTGCCTCAACTTTGTAATTACTTCATACTTTTACTTTGCTTTGCTCTGCTTCATAAATATGTATGTGCAGCTTCATCATCGGCACTTCAAATAAATATTCATATTTGCTTTTGCTGATTGACTCTACTAACTAATACCTCCTTACTTACTTATTTGTATATGTATTTATGTGTATGTATTTGCGGGTTCATCCATATTCTTACTCAAATATTCTGCATCCTTGACTTCGTGCGCAAATAAAAATTCATAAATTTTCGATTAAATCAACAGAAGCGAACCCAAAAGTTGATAAATGCATTTTTGTGTGGGGCTCTGTAGGAAATAGACAGTTTCGATTTAAAAAAAAAAACTTCTCTCCTCTCCTCTCCTCTCCTCTCCTCTCCTCTCCTCTCCTCTCCTCTCCTCTCCTCTCCTCTCCTCTCCTCTCCTCTCCTCTCCTCTCCTCTCCTCTCCTCTCCTCTCCTCTCCTCTCCTCTCCTCTCCTCTCCTCTCCTCTCCTCTCCTCTCCTCTCCTCTCCTCTCCTCTCCTCTCCTCTCCTCTCCTCTCCTCTCCTCTCCTCTCCTCTCCTCTCCTCTCCTCTCCTCTCCTCTCCTCTCCTCTCCTCTCCTCTCCTCTCCTCTCCTCTCCTCTCCTCTCCTCTCCTCTCCTCTCCTCTCCTCTCCTCTCCTCTCCTCTCCTCTCCTCTCCTCTCCTCTCCTCTCCTCTCCTCTCCTCTCCTCTCCTCTCCTCTCCTCTCCTCTCCTCTCCTCTCCTCTCCTCTCCTCTCCTCTCCTCTCCTCTCCTCTCCTCTCCTCTCCTCTCCTCTCCTCTCCTCTCCTCTCCTCTCCTCTCCTCTCCTCTCCTCTCCTCTCCTCTCCTCTCCTCTCCTCTCCTCTCCTCTCCTCTCCTCTCCTCTCCTCTCCTCTCCTCTCCTCTCCTCTCCTCTCCTCTCCTCTCCTCTCATCATCTAACCTCACTTGATATGACAACAAATCTAGCACCCAAACCAAGGATTTAGACCAAGACCAGGAGTAAATCTATGGTCATAACCAAAACCATTAAAGATTATAAGGGCCTGACAGAGTCATTTATTCTCCCAAAAGAGAAGTGCCATTAATTTCCTACAACGCCTGCAACGCACTCAAGTATGCATTCGAACTGGTGTAGGCGAAATCGAATATTAAAATCAAATAAATTTCCAATGAGTTACACAAACTCAAAAAGGAACAGAAACAAAAAAAAAACTACAAAAAAGTTCACTGAATAAAACAAAGACGAATCAAGAATAAAAGAAAAAAACCTTACAAAATCTTCGAAGGATGTGCGGGCAAAGAAAAAAGGTCGCTTGTCAAATTCACGATCTGTTGACTAAAGTGAATGACTAAGTGAGTGAGTGAACGAATGAATGGCAAATGTACGCCAATCTAATGTCACTTCACCCAGCGGTTTCCATCACTCAAACGGAGCGGCTCTTCAGCAAAGCAGTTGCCGTTTCTCGCCTTTCTGGGTTCATTGAATCTCCTCGTATCATTTGATTTACCAAATTTTTTTTATTGCTTTTAGTGCTACATTCCTTCGCTGGGCGTCTTTTTAAACTTTTAGAATTTTCTTTCGTCTATATTGCGCCGTTAACTTTTCCTGTGCTTCCATTTGCTTTATACTTTGCTTGTTGCCAAATTGGCTTTTTAATAACTCATGGCTACACTTGGTTACATCTCCTTTGATTTTAGCCAAACCTTTGACATTTGTTCGCTTCTATGTGTGTGTGTGTGTGTGTGTGTGCGGTTGTATTGGCTCTGGGAAATGGACATGCATTAAATATTTACAATCAATTCATATGCCCATTCATCGAGTTATTGAGTGAGTGAGTGAGTTTGGGTGTGTGCCTCTGAATATTTGAGTTGGAGCAGTTGGAAAAGTAAAGAATTTCCTGCACTCAGCATTCGTTTTCCACTTCATTACATCACATTTGAACGAAATGATGACTGTGTTGCAGGGAATCAGTGCGGTGGGGGAAAGGGGTTAATAAATGTAGGCAATGCTGCAATCTTATAAAAGGACAGAATTTTTAATATTCTAATGTAAGAGATTCTGGAAAATTTTAGAATTCATTTTTATTGAAGAAGTCAACAAGTAATCAATCAAAGTTAAATTGTTGCATTTTAAATTTCTTGTTTGTTGTTAATAGTATTGGATATTACAAATTTTTTCAAACAGACCTCAGAGCGGTTAACATTGCGTACTGTCATTCGGGGGACAAAGTTCGATTCCTGGTCGGACCAACATACAAAAATTATAGAAAATTAGTTAATTTTTCTAATTGCAGTCCCCCTCCTCGGCTCTGGCTCCTCACAAAAATACATCATCCCTTCGGAGGCAGCATAGTATAAACTGTCCTGTCTACGCTGCTTTGGGGGACTCTGCAGATGATCTTACTATTCTACAACATCTTCGGACAAACATCCCAATAGTCCATGACGTGCAGTAGAACGTGAACTTGATTGAAATCTCAACAATTGGATTGGGAGACTGAGTCCTTGCCTGGGAAAAACTGACGTTCATTTTTTACGGGAAAGACCAAAATTTATTAATTTATTCCAACATCCTTAAAGGGAAATATCATAATATTCGCACACTCGCTGAAATGTATCGGAGTAATTGTTGAAAAAGAGGTAGTTAGCTAGAAGAAGAAGTGCCACATTAAACGTACTTGTTTACTGTATATAACAGCCGCTAATAAACTATCTTAACAAAAGCTCTTAGAAATCATCCTGGACATCTAGTTAATCCATTTATAAGTGATGTGTGCATAAAGTAGTGCCAGCTATCAGTCTAAAAGTCAGTGATTGTCGGCCGAGCTCTTCCTCCGATTTGTTTTTACAACAAATGGAGGTACCTACAGTTTACACTAAGCCGCTTCGGAACGGCTAATGGATATTTTATCGTGTTAGAAATATACTTGGCTGGCGAGGTCCTGTAGCAACTCAGACTTAGGGCATATCAACGCACTTAATTATTGTATGGCAACGTTGATTCTAGACAGATTAAACTATTACTTGGATAAGGTAAAAGAGGCCTTAGTATTCTCGTGAGCGTATTGACTAGAAATATATCTCTAAGATATCTTCATCGCAATCTAAGTAAAGTGGAATCGGTTGAGTGCGTTGTGAGCTTCCAGCCTTCAGCCAAAGACGTCAAATCTTTCACGATGCTTCCAACTGTAGTTTTATGGAGGTGGAAAAATATGGTTGGATGAAATTAAAACAGTTCATAAAATCGATCGAAATGCTTTCAAAATCTTACTTAAGATGTGGGGAGCTTAGTAAGCCTACTTAAGAGCTTGAGTGCGGCCACCGTTGTTGGGTCCTAAACCTCTCTTTTCAACCAACCAACGAACGATTACTTTTAGCTGAAGCAGGAATGTGTACTCTATCGAAATATTTATAAAGCTTTCCAAATGAGGTTATGCTTCTAATTCAAAATAGATATCTTAGTTAAGCTATTACAAAGTTACAAGCTTGTTGAAGCAAACTTAGATATTGGGTTCTCCTTCTTTAGTACTTTGTTCTCCAAAATAGTTCCAATCTACGTATACCGGCCGGACGAAGGAGAGACTTTTGGAATAAGCTCGCCATGGTGGGGCAGAATCAACGAACTCTAAATCAGCTTTAGCCTTTGGTAGTGAAACGATCTTATTTCATTCAAATTACTGCTCTTTCGTAACGACTTGTCGCTCTAAATTCAGAATTTTTCTAATTTAAGGGCTCATCGTTATAATTCATGCGGTGTCACATATGTGTAGTAGGAGCTGGGGAGATGGAACTTGCTCAGCATTTATTCCTGACTTATTTAGTAAGCAAAGATTGGCACACGCCCTGTTTTTCCCTACTCCTTAGATGTGAATCGGTTGGGTCTGTGACTGTAAAATACAAGTGAAAACGATATCAGTGTGTCTTTAAAACTTTTAAGCAATATAATGGGTTCCGCAAGGTAGAAATTGGAAATATATTCTAATGTCTACTAGAGCTTCAATTCCTTTATGCATCAGCTCCTAAGATTTATGGCTCTCATTAAGACTATCCAATACATAATCATCCAAAAATATGAACTCTCTTTTTCACTTCACTTTTATTCGTTGTTTTTCTTACTAGCACTCAAATTAAAAGTAAATAACATTCAGAAATTAAAAGCTACTGTCTACCCAAGTCTGAAGCACTGAAGAGCAGAGATCTCAATGACCGCAAATCTCTATATTTGATGAAGTACTCTCATTCACTTAGACCAATTTGCAATATTTAAACAAACTTCATTAACACTTTCCTTAAATAAACTCAAAAATAAGTGTATTTATGCATTTAAATAGCAACAAGATATCAGAAAAGAGGAACGTAAAATTTTTGCATAACCTTGGATTCAAAAAGAAGCTCGATGTTTGGGTGCCACAAGAACTAACGCAAGAAAACATGATGGACCGAATTTCCATCTGCGAATCGCTGCTGAATCATCGCAACAAAATCGACAACGTCAAGCGAAATCGGTCGTGGTCGAAAGGCGGTGAGCCGGCGGAAACGGTGGCCAAGCCAGGATTGACGGCCAGGAAGGTTTTGCTGTGTCTTTGGTGGGATTTGCAAGGAATCATCTATTACGAGCTGCTCCCCTATGTCCAAACGTTCAATTCGGCCCTCTACTGCCAACAACTGGACCGTTTGAAGGTAGTACTCATCCAGAAGAGGCCATCTTTGATCAACAGAGGCCGAATTGTGTTCAATCAGGACAACGCCAGGCCACACACGTGTTTGGTGACGCGCAAGAAGCTCCAGGAGCTTGGATGAGAGGTCCTTATACACCCACCTTATAGTCCGGACCTGTCATCAAGTGATTACCATCATTTCCTGTCCATGGCGAACGCGCTTTATGGTGAGAAGTTGGGCTCAAGAGAGGCCTGTAAAAATTTTCTCTCCGAGTTTTTTGCCAATAGGGACGCAGCCTTCTACGAGAGGGATATAATGAAGTTGGCATTTCGTTAGCAACAGGCTTACGAACAAAACAAAATCAGTAAAAAAAAAATGAACTTTTTACTGGACCTAATATTTTTCCGTTTAATGCGGTCGCCTTTAACAAATATGACTTTATTGCACATTTAGTAACTGAACTATAGTGATTTTTCTACTTCTCAAAAGTACCTCTATAAGGAAAGAAATGCGTAAATTAAGTCGAAGCAATCGAATCAGTCTCGTTTTCTGCGGGACGCATCTTGTGCACACATACATACATATGTATATGCATATTGTTAGTAAAATATATAAAATAAGCTGATTCATTTCGCAAAAACTTTCAGAATGCCCATAACAATTGCAATTGTTGTAATTTCTCGTGCATTTTGTTTATTAATATATTTTCGTATATATATACCTATATATGTACATGTAGGTATGTATTTAGTTTTATTGCTGGTTTAGTTTGGCTGCAATTTAATTGCTTTTCATAGTCCAACTTGATTTTGATTTTCTTCATTTTGAAATTTTTGTACGCCTCACTATGATATGTTTGTATGTATGTACGTATATAAATAAGACTATTTTTATGTTTGTCAGTTTGCATGAGCATCTCGTTGTGGTATTGTTCTTACAAAAGTTGCACTTCTTCCAACCATTCTTATTTGTTGTTTATTATATTTTACAATCGTTGTTGCTTTTTCTGCTAGTTGTTGCTGCATTAAACCGCAAAAACCACTCTCAGCAAAGTAATAAAGCACTTGTTTCAATTTCAACTTTATAAGATGCTATCGTAAATAGCCACATGCGCAGGCAGGCAAATACAAGCACACAAACACACATGCATGGATTTTGTTAAAGATTATACTTATGGTACATATGAGTATAAAGTTACTTTCATATAAATGTGCTTTCATATGTAAGTCTAACTCTCCGTAGATGAAAAATATGCTTGCATACATTTACACATATGATTTTGCTCGCATCTTTGCGCATCCTTTTTAATAAAGAAGTATACTCGTACTTGCTGGGCTATTAGACAACAAATATTGCTTAGATATACAAATATGTATGTGTAGAAAAAAACCATGTCCATAAGCTCAAGTATGCATGTATTTATGTGTGTGCGGTTCTTCTACAACATTTGCCACTGATCCTTGCCGAAGGCTCCTCACTTTGAAATACAAATTCTCGCAACGACTTGAGTATGCTTTCACAGGCGTGCAATTCGTATCTACTAAATTTTCACATATACATATAAATACATAACTACATTTACCTCAAGTCCAGTTGAGCAATTATATATAGGTACAGTACATGCGCTCATTCATTCGCTTGCTGAGTTCAAGCGCTCCTTTTGACCCTCGGACCGACCTTTCACACTACTAAACTTGCATTTCTTTGAACCGAGTTGTTTGTGAATTTGATTGCAAATTTAGTGCACTCGAATTGCTTTCGAGTATTTAATGCTCACACATTTTTTGAACGGACGATGTGGCTACCTTTTTGCGGGTGTAAAAACTAAGATCCTGCTAGGAACAGGATTTAAAGTTTAGGAAAAGTCTTCAGCATGGAGTTGAGGTGATCGCTGAAGTTGAAGCTGAGTTGGAAAACCGGAGTTTTTGATTCTAGCTGCTGCCCGTAAGTGATAAAGTGATCTTTTATGCCTACTAGGGTACCTTAGAGAGGTTTACGAAAGAACTTCTAGGGTGTTGATAGTTCTTTTATTACAAAATAGACATTTTATTTGCGATTTATTTGCTCACCTAAGTGCCAAAATCATCAGTGAGAACTTTATACATTTATACAGTTTACTGTTGTGATGATATTGAGTTCGAGGGTTCTGGAAACATTTACATATATTGTATAATTGGTGCATTGGAACTGCCGAAGCGATTGATATTTTTCCAACAAGTAGAAGAGCCTACACTTGATTCTAAGCCGCCACCGAACGGCCGATGAGTTTTTATTCTGGGCTTTTAGTTCATGGCAGAAATACACACAGAGGGCTTGACATTCCCTGCCGAGGAGCGACCACAATTAGAAAAATTTATTTTCTACAATTTTTGTTGTAGGTCGACAGGACTCAAGCCCTGGCCTTTTGAATGATAGTACGTACTGTTAACCACTCGATATTGCCACCGCCAAAAACAAGTCTCAGCATTTGTTATACTTGAAATCACTGCTTTCTGACTGCACTCTGAGCAGCTCGGTAAACTTACTTCGACGTGTTTTTTTGAGCTTTCAATGGCACCGTCCATTCGCATCATATAAGTGTAGCTGAGCTCGTTAGTCAAATAAACTTCCTGGGCTATTTCATAATGTACTTCTCTGTTTGTATCCCGGGGAGGCTATTCAACTCTTCTTCTTTCACCTGCTAGGAATGGCCTAAGAATAATCCTGGCGCTGTTAACCTAGTTGAGACGTTACTATACATCCTGGTTCCTAATTTTGAGTCTGCCTGTAAAAGTTCCTTTGCAGACTGACAGTTACAAATTTCTTTTTATATTTTCTTCTATTTGACCTTGTTTCGATGCAGTGGATTTTCTTCGCATTTCTCCAGGAGGGTGTTATAGAAAAGAAACGAAATAAAACTCCAGACCGACTTCAATTACAGTTCTATGCGTGATTTCAGCCGAGTCAACAAAAGCATGCCAGCCCTTCCTTCTGAAGCCATCAAGGGATTCCCTTCCACTTAATCTTTGTAATGGAATGGAGGTCTTCTTCTTCTCTGCTTCCACCAGCCAGTACTACATCAAATACTTTCAGAGTTTAATTGACTGCTGTCTACATATACGTTGAATTATATCAGTGTTACTGAATAAATCATAAAGCTCATTTTTCTATCGTCTGTAGTATTTTCCATCGTCCATTTTGATCTTTAACCTGAAAAGCCTTTCTCTTTCATCGGATGTTGCCATCGCCCACTCTGCTGCGCCTTATAGCAGGACGGATATGATAGGCGACGTGGAGAGTTAGGGTTTCGTTCGCCAGAGAGCGTTCAGTTCAAAATAATATCTGTTGGCAAAGGTGACTCGATGTTGGATCTCAAAGCTGAGGTTATTATTGGTATCGATACTGGATATTAAATAGATGAAACGTCTAAACCTTCAAATGTTTGGTAATCTACAGTGCCTTAATACGGACGCGCTCTCAGTTCGTCAGATGACCGGAGATACTCATTCGTCATGCCTACATTACCTACCAGATTTATTTACCTCGCTCCTTGTCCAGTCCAGTACATAAAGTAAAACTTATTGCGCGTTTGAGGCCTTTAGTGGTCTATACTGATATGTTATTGCGGGTACATTCTTTACCCAAAAGTCGCCAGTGTCTCAAATTATATTATCTATATTTTCCCAGCGATATTTTGAATTTACTCAGGTATTGAAGTCCACTATGAGTGATTCCATGCAGTTAGCAGTCTTTTAAGTATTTCAGAACCAGGAGAGTGTTTACGTGTTTAACCTTCCAGAACAAGCCGGGAGATCCAATCCAATTTAAAGTTCAATAAAGTTTGTAGAAATAAAAGGTCTAATCTCAAAATACCTCCCAAGGACACCTCTCGGCGGTTGCTCTCAAATGCCTTACCAGCCCGCCTTTCGCCATAGAGGTTAATGTTTAAATTAATTTGTATATTTTTCTTATACGGTAGCAGACACACTTATGAGTAGACATGAATGTATGCGTGAAAATAAGTGTTTAATGCAGATAAAATAAATAAATAAATATGAAAAGGAATTTAGATTTTCAGAAAACAAGCTTTGCTGCTGCTACCGATGTTGCTGCAGCATGGAGAAGAACACTTAAGTGAATGCTCGGCTAAAAGCAGCAACATTTAACTGTGTGGACGAGCAACAGAAATACAAACAAAGGTCAAATGGAGATAATTGATATTAAATAATATTAAAACGAGTGAAAAGTAACAAGTTCAAATAGACGAACAACTATTATTAAAGTATGTACACATATATCTATATAACTGTTTGTATGTATGTGCATAGAATGTAGTCTATCGAGAGGCTGGGTACATTAATGCGGCTTTAAGCAATTCAATGGAAAAATATTTTCATTCCTTTAATGTAAGCTCACACAAATACACATTGCACGTAATTACATACATACGTGTACATATACATGAATTTGTACATGTGTTATCACTTACATATGTAAATAAATAAATAAACATTTTAATTGCAACGTGTAGGTGTATATGACTTTACCGTTAGTGCCGGTAGCCATAGTAAAAATAAAACCAAATGCAAAGCGACTAAGCAGTGCTTATTTGTTGTTTATTGTTGTAAGCACTTAGAAGGTTAAGCAATGTGCTCTTGAGTGGCCTTCCGATTGCCATTGGCAAGCAAGCGATTAAACTAAGCAGATAAATACATACATACAAGTGCATATGTATGTATGTACGAGTATGTGCAAATCTGCAGATTTTCTCAAATAAAAGTATAATTTTTGGTTTCTTGAAGGCACCTCCCATGCGCCTAAATCTATTCTGCGTTGTCAGGCCACTACTCGTACATACGCTCCGCCCAACGGTGATTGCACTTTGAAAGCGTTAATGATAATGTTGTCCATAACATTTCGCCATTTTGTGCTAAGTGATTACTAATGGTGTATGTGTGTGTGTGTATGAGTGTGATTGAAGGGTCAATTGCCGTTCCTGCTGTCGCTGGAGAAACTGCTGCTGCTGTGGCTGATTTTATTGCCAGCTCGGCTGCTCCTCTATTGCTACTAAGTTTATGCTTATGTCTTTTGCCGGGCATTTCAATACATACAAATGGAAGAAGTACAGTGTTGAGCAAAATAAAGAGGACTTTACATTTTGCAAGGTAGAAAGTAGCACTAGTTAGCAAGAGTGGCCGCGTGGTTGTCCCTAGGTCCCTAGATATACGAATTTATGTACGCCTTCAAACGAGAGTGCACTGACTGTTTCTGTGATGACAGGAGCGATTTCGTTTGTCCTCGTTCCTTTATCAGATCCATCGTTACTTCCCCCCAAAACTCGTGAAAGAGATTTTAACGGAGCAGTACTCAGTGTCGGTTTACAGAGCCGCATAAGTTTTCCGGTAATACGAGATTCAGACCTAGCAACGTAGAGAACGTTCTTTACGCGCTATCGAAGTGATCTCTAGAGTGTATGGTCATCTAGAATACTGAGGCAGAAGATACCACTTTTGCTTACGGTAAGCAGGATTTTGATATTGTGCTTTTCTAGATGCTCGAAGGCGCACATCGACCATCTCTTCCTTCAGGGAGTGGGCGTAAATCAGGGAAAAGTTATAGAAATCCACGCTAGAGGGAAAGGCTGCCATTCAACTGGTAGTAACCAAAAATTAGTCTTTAACATATGGTTTCAGCAGCTCACATGTTCCAGACTTAAACCAATTATTCTCTAGGTAGGCGACAAACATCCGTTTGGAGACGAGCTAAAATCAGGAGTAGAAGGAGAAGTCGTGTGTAGAACTTAAAACCCACCACATAATAACCAGTACCAATGAAAAAGAGACATATAATCACCCTTGGATGAGAGACGTCTATTTTGATCGTGACACCTGCAAACGATTTGAAGACATGCATCTGAAATGTCGCTGCCCAGCTGTGTTTAGGTCTAAAAAACGGGCGTCATGATGTGTGATGGGCGGAAGATGGATAGAAGAAGCTGAGTGCTTGCGAAAAATCATAAATCAGTCATTTTGAGAAGTACAAATTTGGTACAGGATTTGAACGCCTAGCCGCAATTAAATCAGAGTTATGGGCTGATTTCGCCACACCCCGACGGTAGAGAAGACAGATTGTGAGCGTCTAGGACTCACCTATGAACACTGGCTCTGCTGTACCCCTAACGACCAACTTATCGGGTACTGCAAATCTGGCCTATTCATCCGCTCTCTTTTTTTCCATATTTTAAGTGAGTGAGTGAGCTACAATTATCATATAAGGTTGCCATAAGCCGAAGAAATAACCATAAGTCATAAGAAACTGGTAGAGTACTTGCCTGTTAATTCACGGTCCGTTGGCTCGATCCCTACCAGAAGAAGTCTGATTAGGAGATATGGTGAACTCCGAAACGGCTGTCACTTCTCCCATATACCATTTTTCTTTGTTGTATACAAAAATTTCCAATTCATTTAAACAAATAGTCCTTTTGCTCACTAACTCATAAAAAACTTAGTTCAAATTTTTTTAGAGAATTCTTTAGCAGCTGAGGGCGACAAATTTCAAAGTTGGCGCCCAAATGTAGGCAACATATTTTTTGCCAATTTTTTCTGTCACCTAAATATTAATAAATATTCCAAAAATTATGGATTTCAGTTTTTTAAATAGGTATTCGCTAGCTTTTTATAAAAAAATTTGAAAATTTGAAACTTTTTCAAAACCTTTTTTGGTTTTGGCGTAAGAATTTTGTATATATATTTAGAAGATTTCAACGAGCTCTAACTTTTGTTCCCCACTGTATTTGTGTGTGTGTGTATATGTAAGTGATGCTGTTTGTGTTCAATCGTCCTCGAGTCGCCCATTTAATGAATTGCAGGGCGTTGCAGAAGCAATTATCATTAACAACATTGGTTACCCCACATTTGACCGGTGCCACAAACAAGATATCCGAAAACACACACACACTTACACATGGAAACACAGGCATATGCGCATTCTTCTACACAAACAGACTAAATGTAAAAGGATATTATCTGTTCATCTGTCGCTATACGGCTCCTGTGTGGACAACAGCAGTAAAATAAGTTGCTTTCGTGGAGCAAATTTATGCTTTGACTCGGGAGCAGGAGCACTTTATAGCTACAAACAGTTATAATAACAAACCGAACAAGGTAGTTTATGTCCTCAACAGCTGGTGTCTTTTTTGAAGTAGAATTCGTATTTGTATTAGCAAAATATGGCGCAGTATAAAATACATTCACACACATTACACACACAAACACAGTCCGAATCTAAAGATTAACTCTTAGCTAAGCTGGAGTACGGTATATACCGTACGAGTCGTCCTTTGTTTGTGACAATTATTTACGGATTTTGGTTGTACTTTGTTTTCTTAAAGAAAAAACACAGCACAACTTGTTTTTCAAAGCAAATACATATATACATGAATATACGTGTATATATTTGTATGTAAATACGTTCTCGCATAAGCATTCTGCACCAGAAAAGTATAAAAATCAAAATAAAAATGTGGAAAAAAATCCCAAAACAATAAGTAACCATCATTGACCACCAGCACCCCATGCATCCTTTTCTTCGCTTTGTCTCGCTTTCTTCGCCCATAAATAGTCGAAGATACATTGAACCTCTTGTAATGGTCAGCAAAGCGACATGTAATGACATCTAAAGGAGGAATGGAAACACAAAGTAAATAAATTTTTCATTGTTCAACTCAAATGCGACGCTGTAAAAGCACTTTTCTTGCCCACCATATGTTTTCAGCCAAGATAAATAGCAGGATAATAATAAACTAAGCACATGGTATGTATGTGTTTATGTGTGTGCTATTGTATTGCCTATTCGGCATATAAATATTTTAGTAATTGTGATTATAATCGTATTTCAATGTCTGCTGTGTGTTTGTGTGTATGTGTTCCTCTCTTCTTTGTTGTTTTAATTACTTCTGTTAGTTATTTTACCATTGGTCATATTTTAGAGAGCTTTTCCTTTTAAATATTTATTATCCATGACTTACAGAATTGTTTATTTTTTTTACTTATGTTCTTCGAAATTGTGTTTTGAACAAGTGAGGGACCTGGAAGCTTCAACTTTGTCATTGAATGGCTCTGGGAGACATGATAGCATCGATTTAAACTCTTTTGTACAGAATATCGGGAGCTTTCCGGTTAGGAAGACGCTTTGGCTCAGCGCCCGTTAAGAACTAGTATCCCCAGTTCTACCCAAATGGTCAGTGAAGCTAACGGTATTACTGTACTCAACGACTCTTTTAAGAATGAAATTTTTCGCCTTCGTCATTGGAGTACACTGGAGTACTACACCAATATTTTTCGCTTAAGTCAGTAAATATTCCACAGATTAACTTTCAGTTTGGAGGACACAAGTTCAAAAGACCTCAGCAGAGCCAGCGAGATGAGCCTAGTTGGCGGAACTTTACTTTCCTAATATGTTCATATATTCCCCAGGCAGTGAAGCAAAAGTCATGTACTTCGAAGAAGTAAAGATGTTCTATAAAATAATATTAGGTCAAATAAAAAGTTCGTTCGGTTTTTTTATTGATTTTTCAAAATATGATAACTTTGTGTACATTTATCCGATTTAAGTCAAATGTGCGCCGATTTGTTCGTAAACTTGTTGCCAATGAAATGCTAACCATACCCCTCTCGTAGAAGGCTGCGTCCCTATTGTCAAAAAACTCGGAGAGCCAATTTTCACAGGCCTCTCTTCTCTCTTGAGGCCAACTTCTCACCATTAAGCGCGTTTGCCATGGACAGGAAAAGATGGTAATCACTTGGTGCCAGGTCCGGACTATAAGGTGGGTGCATTAGGGCCTCTCATCCGAGCTCCTGGAGCTTCTGGCGCGTCACCAAAGACGTGTGCAGCCTCGTGTTGTCCTGATAGAACGCAATCCGGCCTCTGTTGAACAAAGATGGTCTCTTCTGGATGAGTGCTGCCTTCAAGCGGTCCAGGAAGAGCTCGGCCGAAAATCGGTTACAATGCTTCGGTTATCTATATATAAATATATATATAAACTACCTTGGTCAGTCTCCGTTTTCAAACAATTCGGCAACTCAAATCAAAAGGTCCTTAGAAATAATATAGAGACTACTTAAATTTGACTTCTTTAAATCGCTATGGCCAAGCGAAAAGGCCAGATGTGACTATACACGTATGAGTTATTTCCATACAGAGATATCTTGAAAAAATATGTATTTTACGGCATACAAAATTTATTTTAATTCACTTATCTTATTCTCACATTTCAGGCATAAAATTTCATTATATTTACATAAATATTTAATGCCTTCGTTCTATACAGATTTAATAGCTTTTAAGCTCTATTTAAATCGCATTGAAAGGGACTTATGCACATACATACATACATATGTACATGCAATTGTTGGTCAGAGTTTCTAAGCTTTTATCTGTTGTAATACCTGTCAATCGGAGAGTGAATGAATTATGCGAAAGCAAAGATGAAGAATAAGAAATATATGTAGGAAGCGGAAAGTTAGTGAAAAAGAATCAAAGTTTGATAAATTCACTTCCTTGCTTTGTTTACAACGTTTGCTGGCTCAGCCGGCAGGGAAAGCTGTTTGTGATGCATCAGAATTGCAACTGGTTTGTAACAAACTAGTCAAGGTCCAGGTTATTTCAGAAAGTTGAAATGAGAATTGTGTTTAACAGCAGTAAATTTGAACTAAACGACTCTGAGGCTATTTGAAATAACGAGATCGCAACGAAAGGTTAATATATTATAAGGACAGAACTAACCACTAGCGTGGTTCAAGACACCAGTGTTGGGATGAACACCACACTAAATCCATTATTGGTGAAGTACTAGCAATTGATATTAATTAGGTTATAATTGCCCCTACCAGTTTTTCTCTTCATGAAAATGAGCTTGTATAATTCTAGTCAAAAACTAACTGGGCTGTTACTAGTTCAAGAGCAACTAGTATAATTTTAGCCAGAACCCATCAATTTCAAACTAAAATTTTTACATAATAGCTCAGATACTTACTATTGAAAACTAAAAATGTTAGGTCCACTATTGCATTTGAAATATTTATTATAGAATACTAGTATAATTCTAGCTAAAAATTAACTGGTTTCATACTAGTCCATAAATAACTAATTTGACTTCAATCAAAATAGAATAGCTTCAAATTACTATTTCTAAAATCTAATTCAGCATTTCACTGCTGGATACACTTTCATATGTATATATATATATATATATATAGGCGTCCGTGCTGCCTTAAGAAATAAATAACTTGTAAATTTCTCTACAATCATTGGCTGACTCTGATTGCTGCCATTGTTGCCATATATATTCTATTGACAGCACATAGATAACAGTTGGTCGCGTTGTTCTCGCTTTTTGTTGTTGTTCTCGCTGCTGTTCTTCTGACTTATCACCAGAATTGTTAAATAAGTAAGTAATAGTAGGTTTAGCAGCAGGATTTCTTTGATTTACGCACTTGACTTGTACAAGTGCAAACAGACTTTTGCGAGGATAACGATAGAAGCTGCAGCAGCACCAACAGCACCAACAACAGCAACAATATCATCTCCTGCTTCGACTGTGTCGACTGTGATGTTACTGATAAGAAATGACCAAGTTTGTGCTGGATTGAGTAGCGGTCTTAGTGAAGTCAAGTCCGGGTTGTGTAAGCAATTGTCGGCCGGTCAACAAAGAACCTCAGTTGCTGTCGGTGATTGGAGTGATAGTTGATTTTGTGGCAGCAAATGCTGGTTGATTCTTCATGCTTCAAAAATTTACTACGTAAAGTGTAAAGAGATAAATACATAAATAGAATTGAACAAATATTTGCAAATACTTTAAATCTAGCTCAGTTGGCAGTTCAAATCAACTTCGTTGTTTGATTTTACGGTATTTTGATTTTGAAAATTTAAATTTGAAGAGATTAAAGATTAGAGTGTAGAACTTTCATTAAATGTCAACGTGAGCAAAGTGAACATATCTACTACCAACGTGTATAAATACATATTTACTTCGCTTCGCTAAATTAGCATATTATCTTATACAAAGTATATGCTACCTACATACATGCATACTACTCACAAATATATAATATGTTTGATATTTTATTGTATTTACCTTACTTGCTTGCTTTAGGCAGTTTTCACATTTATGCTTTTATTTATGTGAAAGCTCCACAGTCAACGTGGAAGCAGTTTTAAGCCGTGCTTTCACGCATATTAACGGTGTTTCTATACATATGTGGCAGGCTGTGGCGCGTGGGCGGGAGAGTATGTGACACTGAGCATAACGACGCACTCGTACAATTCTCTTAAGTCACCTAATACCTGTCAGTCACATAAACGGTGAAATATTCTCTAAATGTAGGAGAAGATGCTTCTGTATATATATGTACATAAGCTTTCGCTAAAACAATATTGCTTATAAATATATGCGAAGCGTGTTCAATTCGGCAGAAACAATTGTCATCGTAAATTATTTTGTAAATTATCCTAATCTCATACATAGAGAAGGATACATATCGCGGTATGCGCCGGCAATCGAAAATGTTGGAGTTTGGGGTAACATATGCAAATGTGTTTGGGTAAACAGATCGGTGTACCGTTAAATAATGACAACTTTTCTACATATATATTTATACATACCTACATGCATATATGAAAACATACATAATACATATAAATAATAAATTTCCTTTAGCCCTAAGAATATAAGAAAAAATATGCTGTAGATTTAGAACTTCAGAATTGGCAGTGAGTTAAGTTTAAGTCCTCACTTCATTCTTTCGTTCTTTACTGGCGTAGGCACCGCTTACGCGATTGTAGCCGAGTTAACAACATTGCGCCATTCATTTCGCTGCCTGGCGCCAATTGGAAATACCACTCACCATGAACTATGTGTGTCGGTGTCGCCGTAAAGCACGTACAGCTCATCGTTCTATCGGCTGCGGTATTCGCTGTTGGACTTGACGTTCTCTGCCGGCCGCTCCTCGGATGTTCGTCGAAACAGGGCTCGTATTTCTCTTCACAAATCCGAATGGCTGCAAGCAATGCTAGCCTCTGAGCTATAGAAGCCTCGCACACAGAGTTCCTTAAAACTGACGAATGTGTCATACAATGCTGATGTTAAGTTATGCCTTGTAGATGTACAGGCAAGGGATGCGCCCAGAAAAACAATTGGCAGTTTTAGAGGCTTCCAATTTTCACTTAAAGAGATCTGGCACCTTTGAATTAATCTCGCTTATAGAGTTTTCTCGCTCACTCTCTCTTATTCAGGTTTGACTGTATTTCTCTGCATAAATATTGCAGCCAGAAGAACCACTCTTCAGTTGTAGGCTAAGAGTATTTGATTAATTAAACTGTAAGGCTGACATTATGGAGCAATATTAGAGAGAAAGCAGAAGCATAGTACCAAATTTGAAAGGTGTGTGGTTGGAACCTAATTGTCCCGGGTTAAGTTTCTTTCATTTAGAATTTAGGGTGTGTAAGATTAATGCCCACCGTCAACGAACTTATCGATCATGCGCCTTCGAAGCTGCTAGATCTGTTATCACGTTTTAAATCATGGAAAAGACATTACGGCTTTGTCGACATGAAAACGTTCTTCGACTACGTGTAAACTGTTTGTGAGTAACACTAAAGCTCCGACAGTACCAAGAAGTACTTTGGGACTCGTTATACTCGTACACCGAACGAGGTTTGCCACATGGTCGTGTGTCCTGTGACTTCTTCAAGCCAGAGCTAGAAGAATATAATATGGAATTAGGAGGTAAATGGAGAACACGCAGTATTCTATCAGCGCGTAAGACGGTACTAGAAAAAGAAGTGAAGCGAATGTGTCTGACAGTGAACGAAGAAAAGACGAAATTTCTCCTGCCATCAAACAAACAGTCCGCTCAGTTTCTTTTGGACTCCAAACTCATTGTTGATAATTTCATCCGCAAGCATAGAATCAAATAAAATGTTATTTACACAAACCAAAATCAAGCTCTGTAAGTAGTTCATCACTCCCGTTCTGCTATATAGTTTGCGTAGACGATGACAACATTCCATGAGACACATTATGAGCTTTCGAGAGAAAGGCCTAGCCAAAGACTTTTGGATTTTTGGATGAAGATAAATACGATATAACGATGAGATGTATGAGTCATAAGAGCTATGTATATGACGCATTAAAAAGTTCAACAAACAAAGAAACAGAGGCTACTCCGACAAGGTCATGTTGTTCAGATGGAAACACTCCAGCTTTGTAAGTGTGCGATGCAGTTCCCAACGTTGGAACCAGAGGAAAATGTAGGACTTCACTCTGTTGGAAAGATTAAGGACTTGATTTCACTTGGCATTTTAATGGACGCCGAGCGATGAAGATAAAATACGACTGCGGTGCTACTGTTCAATCTACTATGGTATAATCATGTAAGCAAAGCATACGCCAATTAGGAAAATCTATTATTTTAAAAATTATGTTACTGAAAGCGCATTTTATAATGTCAAATTCGTATTAGGTTCAAAAATATTTCCGCATCTGGCTTACCTTATTTTTCCCAAATTTTGAACCCATTAAAGCTTGAAGAGTCTCACTATTTTTCCATAATAATCTTTAAATTCACACTTTCAGTTTAATTTGTTGCACTCAATTAAATCGCAAAAATTTCACCTTCGTTCCACTTTCCATGCCAAGTCAGTGGGAATCCAAGTACCGTACGTATTACCAACGGTAACTGAGGCAATGGTAGTTAGTTTTAGAGTTGCACATAAATCTAATTGGCCTCATAATGTTGGAAATTAAAATGCAACCATGCATTTTATGTCAGTTAATTTCCTAATTTCGGCATTAAATTCATTTTACGACAGTGCAACAGCAGACTAACCATGAAACATAACAAACTCACACTCTTGCTTACACTCACACATACATACATATATATACGAGTATATGATATAAAAAGCTGTTAGAAAAAGAGAGTAGTTGACCATTAGAATTTCTTGCTTCTAATCACATCAGTCCATAAAATCTCTAACTG
Source organism: Ceratitis rosa (assembly GCA_037013455.1). NCBI lineage: Eukaryota > Metazoa > Arthropoda > Insecta > Diptera > Tephritidae > Ceratitis > Ceratitis rosa. The sequence continues at coordinate 6,771,515 of JAWMAG010000008.1, read as the reverse complement.
GGACCAGTTCAAAATATACCAATTTTCGTTTCAATTGAATATACATCCTTATTTTAATGTTATAAAGTTTAGAATAATATAATTTTATATATAATCGTCAAAAGTTACTGACCGATTGACTTGAAATTCCATCAAATTATTTCGATAACTCCTGAGAAGGTTTTTTCGGAAAAGCAATTTCGGGAAGTGGATCAGGGACTGAAGAAATCCTATTTATGGTTTGGTTTACTTGAAATTCGGTACATCAGTGACTTTTTGCGGGCAAGCGACTGGCCTATTCAAAATGTCGGACTATTCCTTTCTCCGTGTAGGGGGCCAATGTCAATGGTAAAATCAAAAATTTTGTATTCCCACAAGTTTTGAGTAGATAAAGTTATGATAAAAATATATCCCATGATTAATTTTTCATACATTCAATGAGTATTTCGTTGTTATTTTGAGTTTTTAGTTTTATGGAGCTGTCTCATAAAACTAAAAACCCAAAAGAAGTAGAAACGTGATTATCTACCTATGAAAATGTTATAATTAGGGTTTTAATTATAAAAGAGTTAAATTTTTATTTTTAACACTTTTTTTAATAAACAAAACAAATTTCCAACTGAAAACAAAACTTATAATATTTTTGTCCATTTTGAACTAGTTTGCAACTAGTTAATTTTTGGCGGATATCTTAAAGTTGACGTCTCTTAAAATTTCTTTGTTTTAAATTTTGTCTAAAATTGAATTTTTGTCCACATTGAACTAGTTTTAGACTGGTTAATTTGTAACAAAAATTTGACAATTGACATTTTGACTCAAACCTGAACTAGTAACAGTTTTGTTATTTTTGAATTGATTTCAGACTATCTAACTTCTGACTGAAATCTGACAGTTAATGTCGTAGTGTATTTCTCTTTTAAAAAACCTTGTTTATTTACTAGCAGTGAGTGGTATTGAACTAGTTCATCGGCCTGCTGAGCATAGAAATGTGTCTCGCACGTACGTGTATTTGTTCTTGCACTTGCAGTTGAGAGCAAACATTTTCGATTGCCCAAAAAGCATGGAAATTTAAGTCCCAAACAGTAATTGCGAATTTATGTATGCATTTAATGGTGATAATAATTCGCAGCTGAAGTTAATGCGCCGCACAGAGTAACTGCCAGCCTTTATACACATAGCAGTAGTTGTTCTTGTTGCTGTTGTTGCAAATGCTTGCCAGCTGCTCTGATTACTGCTGCCGACGTTAAAATCCCAAAATCCTTTGGTAGCAAAGCACAACAACAGCGCTCCAGCAGCACATAATTTAACTTTCTTCATTAAAAACTTGAAATGGCTTTTAGTTGGTCAAAGCAAAAAAGCAAACATTATTTGAGATTATAATTCGACCAACTATCCACTGAACCCCCGAACGGCGCTCAATGCTGCTGATGAGCACAACCAAGTACACTTGAGTTCGGAGGACGCCGAGGGCAGCAGAGGCAGAAGCAGCAAGTGTTCGAAATTTCGGGCTATCCAAACTCAATGAACAGCAAAAAAAAAACAAAAAAAAAACAAAAACTAAAAAACACGCCGAAGCGCTCAACTTGTAGTTAAATAGTGGTATTAGTATTAGTTGTTGTTGTAGTAGTAAGTACGAGTATATAAAAATTAAGACCACAAAATTGTAGGAAAAACTAATAATCAACATTTCCCTCAATTGCAATTTTATTCAGAAAAAAGTTTGTTTTTACACAGCGCCTCACTCTGCGGAGCTCCAGGAGCACACACCGCCGCACGAACACACTCGGACGTCCAACTTTTTCTTTGTAACGCATGAATGCAGGCGAACGGAACTTCACTAATCCGACTTGCCTGCCATTCAAGCGGCAAACGCCAGCATTCAGAAGTGTCCAGTTATCGCGCCGGCTGCAGGACAGCCACCAAACGGACAGTCGAACGCAGCTTTCCCTCTGCTTGTTGTTATCGCCAATGCGGTTGGTGGTCGTTCATTGCTCAATTGCCAATGCCATTGTGGGCTGCCATCGAGTGGTGCGATTAAAAGCAAAGTTTTTGCGAATTGTCATTGTGTGTGTGTGCTTTCTTCCGCTACAACTCGCTAATTCCGAAGAATTTCCTTTCAACGCGCTCATCGGTATTTGCGTCTTTCAACAGTTCGAACATGAGAGGGTACATACCTATGTATGTGTGTGTGCTTTTGTTGGGAGTTGGTCTGCGCGCTTGGCCTCATAGAGCATCTCATTCAAAAGGATTAACTGATAATAAGTTTCATGTACTCGGTTTTTGGTAGCTAAAGGATACATACTCCAACACACAAAACACATACAATTTGCAAGGCGCTTTGATGTTTGTCATGCTGGTCTCATGACTGTCGCTGAGGGTCGATGAAAAACTTTGTTCATTTTGTTTTAGTTCTCAAGTTGGTGGTGCTTGCTGGTTGCTCGGTTTTTGACAAACTAAATTATAACACAATCGAAAATTGCTTTCCACAGTAAATTATACAGGGTGCCTCATTTATTTTTAAATTAAATATAAATTTTTTTGTATGTATCACATTGTGAAAAAGTTTGGGTGGGTGATTCGGGGCATAAGTAGAGCGGGGAAGAGTGAACCACGAACTGATCCAAACTTTAAAAGAGAATTCTATGTGAAGTTCAATATAGGGTTCTCACACGGAGCTATCACTGTCGCTGAGTGTACAGCATTGTATGCTACTTTACGGCGGGTATACCGTAAGGGTGCGTCTTGTCGACAACTTGCTTAATGAGGTTAATATATCGAAATGGATGGATGCGGAGTCTTGTGATTAAGGAAAGTACCTAGTTTTACTTCCATCGCTTCTAGATACAGCCAATCTCAAGACATTACATTCAATTAACATTCGACTTAGCTGAGGGCATTGTGAATAAAAATTGTTTGGATGCATACCTATGGTATATTAGAAGTGACAAAAAAGTTTCACAGAAAAATAGTTTGCAAATGTAAGTTTTTTACCCAGTTACTGATCGAGCAAAAAAAGAATGAATTATATTATATAAAAAAATGAAATAAAATAAAATAAAATAATATAAAGTAAAAGTAAATAATATTAAATAAAATAAAATAAAATAAAATAAAATAAAATAAAAAAAATAAAATAAAATAAAATAAAGTAAAATAAAATAAAATTAAATTAAATTAAATTAAACTAAACTAAATAAAATAAAATAAAATAAAATAAAATAAAATAAAATAAAATAAAATAAAATAAAATAAAATAAAATAAAATAAAATAAAATAAAATAAAATAAAATAAAATAAAATAAAATAAAATAAAATAAAATAAAATAAAATAAAATAAAATAAAATAAAATAAAATAAAATAAAATAAAATAAAATAAAATTAAATAAAATTAAATTAAATTAAATTAAATTAAATTAAATTAAATAAAATAAATTAAAATAAAATAAAATAAAATAAAATAAAATAAAATAAAATAAAATAAAATAAAATAAAATAAAATAAAATAAAATAAAATAAAATAAAATAAAATAAAATAAAATAAAATAAAATAAAATAAAATAAAATAAAATAAAATAAAATAAAATAAAATAAAATAAAATAAAATAAAATAAAATAAAATAAAATAAAATAAAATAAAATAAAATAAAATAAAATAAAATAAAATAAAATAAAATAAAATAAAATAAAATAAAATAAAATAAAATAAAATAAAATAAAATAAAATAAAATAAAATAAAATAAAATAAAATAAAATAAAATAAAATAAAATAAAATAAAATAAAATAAAATAAAATAAAATAAAATAAAATAAAATAAAATAAAATAAAATAAAATAAAATAAAATAAAATAAAATAAAATAAAATAAAATAAAATAACATAAAATGAAATGAAATAAAATAAAATAAAATAAAATAAAATAAAATAAAATAAAATAAAATAAAATCAAATAAAATAAAATAAAATAAATTAAAATAAAATAAAATAAAATAAAATAAAATAAAATAAAATAAAATAAAATTAAATTAAATAAAATAAAATAAAATAAAATAAAATAAAATAAAATAAAATAAAATAAAATAAAATAAAATAAAATAAAATAAAATAAAATAAAACAAAATAAAATAAAATAAAATAAAATAAAATAAAATAAAATATAATAAAATAAAATAAAATAAAATAAAATAAACAAAAAATAAAATTGAAAAAAAAGTAAAGTAAAATAAATTAAAAAAGAAATAAAAAAAGATAAAATAAATAAAACAAATTACATAAGAAATTAAAAATTTTAAATGAAATGAATATTTTCGCTGACTCTACTCGAAAATTTATGTTTCCAATTTCAAGCATACAACTGTACTATTTAATATTTTCTATATGTAAATGCATATCCTTGACAGTATGTGCCATTGTGACTTTTGTATTTTTATTGAATCGAAAGTTTTGCTAAAAAATTACTTGTGTGCGTTTATCTTTCTCGCTTTGCTCCCTCTCTCTCGCTCTCTTTGAACACACTGCACCTCGCAACGTCCAGCTGCACCAATCAGTTGAATTATATAAGTATAGCCATATACTGGTATCCTAGCAAGCGAATGAGTCCTCATGCAAGAATAAAATAAAAATTTCCAACTAAACTATAAACTGCATTTATATGGACATGTGTGTGTGTGCATGACTTCGTGTATCTGTGCAAGGATGCGGGCGAGTTGCCGAGTTATTGAGTTTATGAGTGTGTGACAGTCGGCTACAGAATTGAATTAGTCTAATCAAAAAGTCACAAGTTTTTCACACAAACACACACATAAATGTTTAAATTTGAGGAGAAAAAGCGAAGGACTTTGCGTTCTACACTCACTAGTGGTCACTTTATGGCATTGAAGGTGCCTATGTGTGTGTGTGTGTGCGTGTATGGGTTGATGGTGTGGGTGGCTGCACACAGATCGAATCGAATGAGTGTTGCTGAGTTGAGTTAAGTTTTTTTGTGACTGCCAGCAGTTGCGTCACTGGGAATTGTCATCCTAAGCCAATTCAACAGTTAAACTGCGCACAGAGTCTTCTTCACTTAAGCTTCCATAGATATGTATATCTTTTTTTTTGTATATTTATTTGTGTGGCCAATAACTTTTGGTGAACTGACTTCTCCGTTTAATGGCTGTTGCGCTGTGAGTTCATTTTGGTTGAAAGACTTTTCGGAAAGTATGTACACTCGTATGCAACAACTCATTTTATGCCGACAAAGTTATCCTTTTCGGGTGGAGAACGGAGGATTTCTCACTTCTTAACATTTTATTTTATTGTTATATCCCTCTTTTCCACTAACTAACTATATATTTTGATGTAACTAGTTTTTATTTTGAATGCAGCGGCGACAGCGTTGAAGGCAACGACAGTCAACAGTTCACTTTTAGTGCAACATTCAAGTTAAAAGTTTTATTTCTAATCCGATTTTTCATTAATATCTATTATATGTACTCGTATGTTTACGAGTATGTGTGAGTTGGTTAGTATTTTACAGAATTTCAATTTTTATTTCAATCTATTTTATTTTATTTCAGTCTATTTTATTCACTTATTCCGTGAGCTTAGTGTCAGTTCAGGGATATGCAAGGATATGCACCTAAGCTTCATATCCTCTTTGTATGCGCATTTATCTGTGTTTGTATGGATATGCATGTATGTAAATGAGTGTGACTTTATATGTCACCTTAGTTTAGTTGTTCACATGACATACATATGTACACTTTTTGGTGGTAGTAGACAACAAAGGCATTAAATGTTAGAGAATCTCTGAATTTTCAATTATCACTTTAATCGAATTTGACTTTTTTTTTTAAATGGGTTTTCAACTATTTATTTAAAATGAATAATCTATCTAAGGAGTGGTACATATCCAATATTTAAACAAATTTTTAACAAATAATTGAGCTAAACAGCTAAACATTAGGGCTACGATGGAGCAATAAGCGATAACTGACAGGCGACCGAGATAATTATTTTTAGATAGACAAAATATTCTACGATTTAAAAGTCAAAAAATTGACATGGGAGCCAAGACGCGAGTGCGGTGATTGTTTGTTTGATGCACGAAAATATAATATTTTGTCTTGCGATCTTTCGCTATCAGACCGATTCGGTACGTTTTTTTCATTTTTTAAAAATCCATCAGTCATATTTACTTCCGTTTGATGAAAAATATCAAGACAATTTGAGACAGAAACTCTTCAGTGATTATGAAATGCCAGCTATGTATAGATTTTATACCATGCTCACTAGGCTGGGTCAAGTTTTTCCAATTAATAACTCTAATAATCCGCCTTAAACCAAGCAAGGATTCCAAAATTAAAGGATCTCATATGAGACTTAGACCTTGTTGCTTCAGAATGGCGTTCATGATAAAACCATGCTTACGGTAAGCTGTGCCAGCGCATGGAAGCTTTATCATACACTGCAGTAAAATTCAAAAAACAAGGCTTAAGAGCTTCTTCGAGCTTCTATCTCTGACCAACTAAACAAATGATGAGCGGACGTTTCCATATAAATTTGATCGCGTATAAATTGCATCTTTCGATAGTGTTTAATAATATTCTCTACCTAGCGTCGAGTAATTTTTAAAGGTTGAGTCTTCTACCGTTTGTTGTTTTGAACTAGAGCTTTTTTGAGCTTTGATATCTTCAATGCAAGCACCGATGTGTAAAATATTCAGTACCTAGAATGTTTTGCGAAATGGTTAAGATTACACTTAAAGAAAGTCGGGAATCTTTAATGTCAGCTGGGCGAAAATTGTCTGTTTTTGAATATTCAAATTAAAAATTGACCGCATCGCAGCTGCAATTTGACTATGTTTTTTTTCCACCAAAGTCATACTGGATTTTCTCGTTTATGCCAAACAACTAAAGAGATAATCTTATCAGAGCATTTTATGCGAACGCTTCGTTGGTCCCTGTATTGTTATGATATCCATGTGGTTGGCGGCTGTCACTTAACGATTAGACTCTCGCTGCAGGAAAATTCTTCGTTTATTTTTGCTGAACTAAAAATTCAAAATGTCTTAATGAACTGGTATTTTACTAGTATGAAACTGATGCATAGTCAGACAGTTGATAGATCACCGTGGAAAAACTGTCAGTTGCTAACAGTGGGTAATGATGATAATGAATTGGTTAATATAAACAAAAATTTTAAGAACTTTTATTCATTAGCTCTTCTTCTTCTTGTTAATCATCTTGTTTGGCCTGCCATCCAACAAACAGCGAAATGGCCAATATGACGGCGAATGTTAAATAGCTGATATCAACATACATACATACATACATAAATACATACGTAAATATATACATACAAACAAATATGCCATATATGCATACATATATACTCCTACATAGAGCTAATTTGTTGTTTGTTTATAATTGGCTGGAGTAACAAACAAAAATTTTATTATAAACAAAATTCCTTAAGAAAATGCAAAATTCAACAGAATTACCGCTCAGGACAACAACAACAACAACAACAACAAAACAGAATCAACACTTTAGGCAACATAAACAATAAAAACAGCAACAACAAAAAATACTGCGGATGATGAAGACAACAACAACATTTGCTTCAATTACAATTAGTGAGCAACGGCAGCCAATGTTAAAAAGCAACAATAACAACATAAGTCAAATCCATCGACAACAGCAGCAATTTGCAGTGTCAGCAATCGAAAAAGCATTTACATATTTACACACATACATATGTATATATTTAAACATTTTTAACGCCCGCCGTCGCTGAAGTGCTGAAAGCAGAATAGAAAATTCTTCAATTAATTAGAGAAAAAAATATATATTCAAATGCTGATACTCGAACATTTCGGCTTGCAATTGGCTGCACTGCTTATTGACCTTATTTTCCGCTTCAAATTCCCAATCAAATCCGGCGCGTATATTTCCCTCACTTCCTCCATTTCTATTCTTCTTCTTCTTCTCATTAACAGTCGATTTTTCATTTTTAACTCATTTGATTTAATTTTTTTATTTCGATTTTTTATTTGCCCCACTTCTGCTTCGTCTTTTTTCGATCATTCCAAATTTCCTGCTCTTCTTTTTTTCTTTAGATTCTCTGATTTTTATTGCTTTCGATTGAACTAATTAAGAAGATGTTTTCGGCATTTTTTAATTAAATTTAACTTAATGTGTGACATTTATGTCTGCGCTGCTTTTGCTGCTGCCGCGTCTCTCTGTGTCCATTGTCAATGCGATTGTTATTGTTGTTTTTGTCGCTACTGTTAATGGGCGTATTAAAGTTCATTAGCGATCGTAAATTTCCACGCAAAGCAGGTGGGATTAGTCCCGCTTAAATGGGCGTCTGATTGAAACATGGAATTAACGTTGGCGGATTGGATTTTGGGATTTTCTTCTTTTTCAAAATATGAGGACAATAATTATTGGCATAAAATGTAATTACAAATATACACATTAAAGTCTTTAAATATACATATGTATACACGTATTTATGATGTACACAAATATTATTTTCAGCAATTCATTAAAGAAAAGTCCAGAGTTCGAGTTCTGGTCCGACCAACAGCAAAAAAATATAGAAAATTAATTTAAATAAAAAATTAAGTTAATTTTTCTAATTGCGGTCGCCCCTCGGCAGGGAATATCCACCCCTCCGAGTGTATTTAGGACATGAAATAAAAGCTCCTCGTGAAAAAACCATCAGCCGAGGAGGAGGTTTCGCATAAACTGTGGGAGCATCCATTTGTTGGCAAAAACATTAACACGCACAAAACATTTATATAGGTATATATAATTGACATTTTGTAAGCGATGAAGCAACTTTGGTACGGCTCCTGCTCTAAACAGTCCTCATCGATTCAAACTGGAAGAAAACTCCAGCAAAAAAATATTTTTGAAAAAATTATAGATTATCTGAAAAATTGTTGTTATAAAGGCTTTTTAATTTTTAAAACTGCATATGTACCACCAAAATAACGACACATCACGCACGGAGTCCAATATACGATCGACTTAATCACCCAGCAGAGTCGGTAATTCGCGCAACCATGGATAATGTGCATCTTCAGAGTGCGCACCGAAGACGATAATGCCACCGTAGGGCAGAGTATCAAAGAATAACCGAATTAGTCCATCTGCCGTCCCGTGCAACAATTGAGGCAGTGCCCAACCATGTCATGCAAAAATTTGCAGAAGGATCTTTGCTCCGGGCTTACAAAATCCTACTCGTGCAAGATTTTGAAACCGAGCGACCATCAAGCGTATCGCACGTTCGGTGAATGAGCCCAAAACGAGATGGCCATTGATCCCGGTTACTAAAAGATAATTTTGTTCAGCAATGAAGCTCACTTTTGATTAAATGGGTACGTTAATAAACAAAATAGGTGCGTTCGCAGGGATGATAATCCACAAGCCATTGTTGTGACGACGTCCAATCATCAGAGTGTGTGCTCTAAAAGCAGATGGAATCATTGGCCCATATTTCTTCAAGAATGAAGTCGGGCATATAATGCTATAGCCAATGGAGAACACTATAGAGCTTCGTTCCTGAATTGTAAGATGTTGATGTGAATGCTCTTTGGTTCCAACAAGACGCCGCTACAGTTTTCTTTCTTATTGAAAACCTCATGCCTAAAAACACCATTTGTACTAAATTCTTTATTTGGATGACAGACGGATCATCGCACAGCCTAAACTGCTGATCGCGGCGATCGTCGTTCCATGCAAACTATGCCCTTATTTCGCGGAAAACCCATTGTTGAGACTTTTGAAACCGCGTACATATTTTCCGGGTTTACGATTGATGGTGATCTTTCAGATTACTTAAACTTGGGCCCGAAGAAAAAGGAGAAGGGAGAGTCCACCGAAATCTATGGCGATCGGATACGAATGATGAGCAGTGTTAGATCTCGACTCCGTTGGAAGAACTTGGCGGAGAGCTTAGTATTTCCAGCTGGTTCCAAACAGCGAAAAGAAGGAACGAAGAAGAACATGATTAGTATTTAGGTTGAGGAAATTTCTAAAATTTTAGTCATTCAGCCCAAAATACTAGGTTTGTATACATAGAACGGAGCAGCGCAGCTTATGACGCTTGTGTCAATGCGAACGCATGAAAGCGAAAAAGTGCCGAAAATGGAAAGGAGTCACCACTGCGAGGCTACAAAAGCAACGTATGTGGCATATAATTGCCCTCAATTAGTCAGTCGTGCAACAGCCTGAACTTTGTTCGTTTTTTTTTTTAGAGTTTGATGACTTTGTGAGCGCGATATACCGCAATATGCACAAATGAGCAAAACACTACATACATATGTACATGAGCGCGCTGCAAAGGAGAGCAAATTTTAGTACACGAAAAAAAAATAACGGAAAATTAAACATTTGAATAAAACGCCAAATGTTTTTAGTATTAAAACGAGCTTAATTTTACATACATACATATGTGTAAGCGTATGTGTTGTATGTGTCTTTGTTTGTGCGACTTCAAAGTGATTTGCCGCGTCGCGATTCCTTTACGGGACAACGCGCCTCACTCACCAGCCACAACAGCCAGCGTCGAAGCAACTACTAACGGCTGAGCGCTTAGTCAGCCATCAACGGAGGCAGGCGACCGATCAGCCAGCCGACCTACCCGTCAGCCATTCAATGAGACCAACTGTCGAATCAACCATCAACGCGAGCTCTTTCTGCTTTTTCTTCTCCTTTTGCTTATATTTACGAGTATTTCATTTAATTCATTTATTTATTTAATTTTTTTTTTCTTTTGGTGCTTTCATTTGATGGCTCGGGTTCATTATTCGCATGGCACAAACATAACTACGCCGAAAATTCGTCAAGAGGCCAATTAAATTGCAAACGAAAAATAATGGTTCATTGTTGTAATGGCTCCTCACATGGCAGCAAATTTAAATAAATTGTGTGGCACAACCACACACACACATTTGGTACACACACGTGCACACCCGTACATATGCGAATGCCTGTGAAACTCACTATGAATGCTGAATGGTGATGGCGGTGGTGTCGCAGGGCTAGCAGAGTTCTGAAGGACCACCGCCGAGCGACATCACAGCCAACACCGCCAACGTTGTGGGCAACGTTAAAAGCGTCCGGGTCACACGGACCACACGCACACATACTCGTAGCCAACTACATACCCACGCATATGCGCATATCCCGGTCGAAAATGCGATGAGGCCGGAATGTGTTCGGAATGAGTCGCTGAAGAATATGTATTAAGTGGAGTCTTCCATTTTTGTCTCAGCATGTTGTCAGAAGAAACGCGTTGTAGACTCTTCTTGATACGGTCCACTCTCACAGGAAAACTATGGTGGGACCAGACTAGTGTGGTATAGTATGAGCTGCTGAAATCAGAAATTGTATCGACTACCACTAATCCGTTTGAGCCGTGCTTTGCGTGAAAAACGGCCGAAAGGCATGATAAGGTGATTTGACAACATAACACTGTTCGGCTGTACGTGTCTATAAAGGTTAAAAACTTCCTGGAATGACTGAAATGGGTGGTTTTACCCCACACACTGTATTCTTCTGACTTTGTTACTTTCGTCTACTGTTTTCTACGATGGATGCTAAACAATTTGGGAGGTCACCGGTCTGGGTTCTTTGAAAAAATGGCTCAATGATTGGGGAAAAAGTAGTCGGTTCAGGCGGACAATACTTTGATTGATGTATATTTTTGAGCATAAAAAATCAATCGGATTAATTTGTACTCCAATATATAGTATTTGCAGAGTACGTATGATTCTATACACCCAATGGAACTAGGGCATTTTAAGCACTTTTTTTACTTTACTTTCATTTTTAATTCAATTTTTAATAATTACTTGAAGATCTTTAATCCCCAAAAGTAACCCTGTATATTTCAATGACGTCCTTTTGAGTCACTTGTGCCCAGTTGAGACTACTCCCGGGGTACTCATTTTAGAATTTAGTTATGCAACACTTCGCGATGCGATCAATGTAAGTTTTCAGTATACATACAATACATATGTATGTATGTGTGTGTTTGATGCCGCAGCCACAACTTCTGCAATTGCCACAAATTTTTGGTAATTATGCGTACAAATCTAATTTGCGAGTGTGGACATGCAAAAATCTATGTGTGTATGTATGTGTTTTTAATATATTTTTTGTTATAATACGGCTTTGAATATATATGTATATGTGTAATGTACTCCCTCTGGTATTCCTTAACAATTGTAGATAGTAATTTTTAATGGATCTCAATGGAAAATATACAAAGTGTGTGTGTGTTTCACGAGTCGTGACTAATTCTGGGTTGTTCATTGAAATTTCTTTCACTTTAAATATTTCAAAACAAATATGATTACAATGTGCTTACATGAATGTACATATGTACTTAATCAATCACCAAATCTCTTCCTCATAACAATGAAATTATTAATGCAATCCTGTTAGGGATGGATTCTTAGTAACTTCCTGTTAAAATTATTCCAATAACTGGAACAGAGTTTCTAAGAAATATTTTCGGTAAAAAAAAATTAAGCAAAAATATCAGGACAGACAAAAAGAACATTGAAGACGTTCGAGGCCAGAAGAATAAGTTGAATTTTAATTCTTTTCTAAAAATATTTTTTTATTCAATAATTTTTAGTTCCAGCCCATCAAAGGAGCCTCCCTCGGATATAATACTCACCTACAACAAGTTCTTTCAATCCTCGATGTTGTACTGTCAGACACTTCTGGTACGTTCTTACGTCTTTTTGCCGATTTCTTCAGTCTTAAGAACAGAAAAAATCTTGCGAATATAGTAGGAATACTCTTGGCTGCAATATTAGGAAAAAATAAAAGCAAGTCTCATTTTTTTTTAAATGTGCACTCACCGTATATAATTCAGGTGAGTTTGAGTTTGAGTTAATTCCAATTTTGATGCAAATTCTTCGAGTCATGTTTGATATATATATAGCGAGTTTTTTCGAGTTTTTTGAATAAAAAATTTGACTTTTTTCCCAGAACTTTCTGCTATTGTATAATTTGAGAGGTCACATTTCGGCATGCAGAGCCTGACACTATTGGGCAAGGCGCAGTTGCAAAGTGCAATCTCCGCGTATAATTCTAGTTAGAACGGAACACTCATCTTGGCGCTAACCTTAGAGTATTCATAAATATTTCTCTTTAATTTTTTTTGGAAATTACAGTTAAAAATTATCATCAGAGGCTGACCGATGACAGCAGCGACCATATATACCTCTTCATGATGGACGAAGAGTCATTATTTTTAATGCATCGCACTGACTACTGACTGAGGTGAAGGTAACGTTTTTAGATAATAAGGTGGGTCGGTAGTTAGAGTGCAGCTTGTGCCGTTTCCGTTTTGATGCAAAACCTAAATATCACTGTTATCACCTTGAATGTTTACATTCCTTTTGATGTTCTCAATGAATCTTCTTTTATCCCAGTGGTGTAAGACGAATTTGTGAGTGAACTGTATGACTTTCCTGACTCCGTTAGAGATTCATCAAGAAATGCTGTCGACTTGGCTAACTTCGCAGTTTTTTCGTTACCGGAAATGTTCTTAGGGTCGGAAGCCCAGATTATGAAGTTGAAGCGTTAACCTGCCAGCGAATTTTTCATTGTTGACGATAAGGTCATCAATGCATCCTGCCTATCACAGTATACACATATTTGCCGTGTTTAACCGCTTCTTCTTCTTCCTCTTTATTGGCGTTGGCTACGCTTACGTGATTATAGCCGAATCAATATACATATGGTTCAAGCAGCTCACGACTTCCGGTCTTAGACCACGTATCCCCTGGGTAGCCAACAAACATCCGTTTGGAGACGAGCTAAAGCGAATCCCCTGCGGTTGTGCGTAGGGTTTGGAACCCACCATATCAAAAAACAATCCAATGAAAAACCGTGATTAACCTCAGCTCTGCAGGCCTATGATTTTCGACTGTGAGATACTAGCTGAGTTCGGAGAATACCCCCGTCTCCACACTGCAGTTGATTTCATATACATATATCGGTGTATATTGAGATGGTGTCCGCTCCTCCCACAAAACCTCTTCGCCATTCGCGTCTGGAAGGTATCCTCACCTTAAAGCAACTATTCAAATTTAACCTGGGGATACCGGAATCTATTGTTCAAGCTTTTAGAATCGAGCCTCTAAATGGCTCTAGATATGTTATAAACGACCACATTTCTGCATTTAGTTTCCGGTTAGGCTTAGTTCGTTTCCAGCGAAATCAAGCTCAGATTCTCAGTCAAACGAAATAAGAGCTCTAAGGAGCCTTTCCCTAAGCACACAAAACGACGAAAGTAGTGTAAAAAATTCGTATTTACGGATTAGACGTTACAAAACTCAACGAACTCCTTTAGACCTGCAACTCTACCGAAAACTTGATCTCCCTTATGTCGAAACATAAAAAATGCTCCAGTTCTGATCGCACAATGTTGCTCCAATTAAAGATTGTTTATCTTCAGCGCACTGAGGTCAGTCTCGCTATTTATCCAAACGCCAACTGCGGACGACCACTGCCAACCCAGCGCTGTATGGCGTTTATCGACGCCGCCCCTGTGTACCACAGAGTGTTTCTTCATTTGTGGAGAAGGAAAGCAGCCAATAAATTCGCTAATTTATTGAACAACAACAATGCTGGGGAATGTTTATATAAACAAGCCGCACTCAGCGGCATAAACAGCTTTGCATATTTAAGCATTTGTTTATAAAAAAATATATATGTATATGTGTGTAGGCATGTGTAAATGAAGTATAAGACCAAGTCCAAGAAACTTCAGAAAGTAATGATTTTTCAAACATATAAATATACTTTTTTTGCTATTCACGGGTTTTTTTTTCATAATATATGTACATTCATATGTACATATGTATGTATGTATGTATTTATGTATGAGCCGGCTTCCTGCTCACGCCAACCATCGGCACACTGTTGTTGATTGTGTTATAAAATTAATGCGATTTTGTTTTACATATTGTTCTTGTTATTGTTTTTATTTTGTAAATTTTATTTAAATTTCAATTTTGTTGCTCTCGTTTTTTCGGTAAGTAAACAATTAGTGTAATGAATTTATAGTAGCCGAGTGTTATGTAAATAAAACAACACACAACAACAACACACAGGCAGCTGAATGTGCCTGGAGAACAACAAAGTACATAAATGCTAAAAAAAAAAATTAAATTAAGCGCAAATGTGTGTGAGCCTATGGCCGTTTTGCGTTTTAGTTGCGAACCATTTGCTCCTACTGACGCGCCTGCTGTCGCCCTGTTGTTGTTATTGTTGTCGTTAATTTTACGATTTAACGACTTTTTAACGATGACACTCGCACAGTGGGCCTAAAAAATGCACGCAGAGAAAATTTATAATACGAAAAAAAAGATCGATTAATCGAATAATAACACAAACAACTGTTACACATTCCCAGCGCGGTGGTGGGCCCTTTTCCGCAACCCATCAATCGCTCCCCATCTGAGCAAGAGCTCCATAGACTGGGTCTTCTTTGCTCCTCACCTGCCGTTTTATGGCAGGCGCACGATTTATTATCAACAATTGCAGTGGCAATAGCATCGCCATTGGAGCTAACCGAGGAGTACATGCACAGCTGTGTATTTGGTTGCCGCTGGATTGTCATTAAGCCGTCATTTTATTGGCTCATACAAAAAGTTTCAATAATGAGTTACATCACTCGTAAATTCTGCCTCGTAAAATTTTGTGCACTTCCGTAATCGAAATTATTTATTAGCCGCCTCCCGCTCCCCTCAGCTCTTCTGCTTCTCTCTTGCCTTTTTTCGCCGCTCAAAACAAAAGCTAAATGAGCTGAGAGGCCATTAAAAGGGCAGCTTAGGCAAAAAAGAAGAGAAAGAAAAAAAACAGAAATTTCTGTAATAAAAATTAACTAATCGCAATCGTTTCTGGGAGCCTTCTCTTGTTGGCCATAAAATGTTATTGAAAATGTCTAAATTTTATGACACGCGCATTTGTGAGTGAAATTCAATATTCTAATTCCTGTAGTAAATATTTAGTATTATTATTTTCCCACTCATTTTTAATTGATTGCACTTTTTTTAATATCAAATGGCAGTTTATTGGTTTCGTTAATATTTGATTGCGGTCACGTAATTTTCTGGATTTTAATTGAGATAAAAATTCAAAAATAATTTACAAACCAATTGAAAATGGCTAAGCCATAAATATTTTATTTGATATTTTTAAAAATTCATTCAATAAATTTTCATATTTAATTTACAGAAAAAATGACGCAAAAAGCAATAGCACTGAGAATGAAAGTTAGCCGAGCTGCGGAGCGAGGTAACATCCGTATAGGAGGTCAGCAGAGGTGTGGAAAGCAGGCTAGACTCGATATTGGCCTCCCATCATGATATTGATAATATTTTATATGCCATCTCTCCGAAACTTGAGAACCATAACGGAAAATATCCACCTTCACATCATTTACAAGCTGATTCAGCTGCTAAACTGCTGGACATGTCGAGCTACAGATAGGTTCTAAGCGCCATCCACAAGGAGTCCGTCAACAACTTCTTCAACTCCCTTCTAGTGAATCTCGTTATCAGAATAAAACTGTTATCCATAGCAGACGAAGAGTTTGAGCTGCCTCGTGAAATCCAAGCAATGTTGACACAGCTAAGATCGTGAAACTGTAGCAGACTAAACTCACACCCTCACAATTTGTCCTAAATGCAATGAGTGTCAACACGACACTAACCACCTCTTTGCCTATCCACTGAAAGCCACCCGTTTCTGAAATCGTAGAAGCCGTTCGTTTCTTGATTCTTTCAGTAAGCAACTACTACAGCATCAATCAAATGCTGCAGTCTGTAAATTTACTGGTTGAAACGAAGTATTACCAAGGAACACTATCAGTCGCTATGCACTCTTATTATGTTTCTTACGGAAAGAGAGAATCTTGGGAAACCTGACTATCATATCCATTGTTATTTCCCATTTTTTATTCAGAAATGAATACACCAATCTAAGCTTATAATCGCTGATGCGATGGACTATTTATTGTAGGCCGCCTCCGAGCTGATAATTGATTTTTAGGGCATCCCTTGCGAGGTTCATCATCAGCTAATACTTTCTAGGAGAGTAATATGAGTGTTGCAATACCCCTTTCCTTCCCTTTCATGTTTTTTGGTAAAATATGGATACTTCTTTTCGATAAAACATAAATAAAAACTCAACAAAGTTGGAAAGAAAGCTCTACAAATATATTCAGGTTAAGGATAAATAAGCGATAAAAAAAATTTTGGTGTCTGGAAAATAGGAAACCCATGGGCAGAAAAGTTATTGGGCTAACAAAGAAACTCCGTTTTTTATTGTTTAAGATTGGCTTTAATCATCAACGAGATCTCCACAATTGCTCATCATCCCTCTAACATTCCAAAACCACTATTGTAAAACGATATACCTTTTGCCTCAAAATGGACTTTAGTTTCAGCAATAACTTCTTCTTCAAGCGAAATTTCTTGCCGGAGAGATGTTTCTTAGGTCGAAGAACAGCCAGTAGTTGCTGTGAGGCAAATCTTGCGAATGCAAGATGTGGGAGTATAGCGGATACTGAGGACCTTTTCAGGTGATTGTCGTACTTTTGGGAGCTTTGAATAAGGCTGAGCAGTTGTTATAAAATTGAAACTTGTACTAGAAAAAGTTCTAGAAAACCAGGCTTGGAGTTAGGAAAGCATCAAAATGAACTACAAAAATGTCCCAAAAAAATTAAATTTTTTTTTTATTTTTATGGAAAAATTGAATTCATTGAATATTACAAAATTAAGTTAATACAAATTAATATATTTCTTCTTTGGTTTTTAGCCAATATCCCTTGCTTAGTTGGAGTCTGAGAAAAACATAATATTTTTTTTAAATTCAGGAAAATAATAGAGTGTTAATTTTTCAGACATAACATTTGGCGCCCTTTGCCTGTCGTTTGCCACATGTTGCTGTATTTAGAGCAACACAACATGCCCATGATATTCAACTCATTTTAATTTAACAACCAACGAAATTTATTTGAAATTAGCATAAACATTTAAACGTGTGTTCAATGTATTGGAGAGAAAAAAAACAATTTTTTTTTCAAAATAAAAATCTTAACTTTATGAAAAATGCTTCCTGCCAAAGGCAATTAATCAAATGCGCGTTAAACCCCTCTAAAAAAAAATAAATAAATTGTAATAAATAAATAGAAAAATTTTTACATGCATTTTTTCCTCTCAACTGCTCTTTTAGGTGTGCACTCTGCAGCCTGGAGTTACACTTTATTTCTATTGGATACAGTATAATCCTGCGAGCACATCCTTCTGTACTCGTACATAGATATTTGTATGTGTATATTATTTTCAATGACAAATTGCCTGTAGATTGTGGCAGGGATAGGCGGTTGCGCTACAATACGTCTTTCATATGTGTTTGTATGCAGATATGTGTGTATGTGTGTATGCATGTTTGTACTTTTTATGCGTATAATTGTTCATTGTTGTATTTTGCCTTAAACGCATGATTCATTTTGTTGTTGTATTATTTGTTGTTATATTTTTCTTCCTGCTCGTGTTGTGTCTGTGCTTGTGTATGTGTATGTGGAAATTTGATATCATTTTTTCGTCCTGCTTCACGCGTGTATCCCATACTGTCTGTATGCATTGTTTTTGTATTTTTTTTTGTTATTTTTTTGGCTACTCCATCACTGACGCGCTGACAAAATGGGTTTAATTGGACGCTTTTGTGGCTCATTAAGAGCATGGCGGCTGGCAGACGGTGTGTGAGGACAGATAGACACGGAGTTCTGGAAGCCGACGGGCGACACTGTCAAACCAAAAAAAAAAAAAAAACAACGTGAGTACTTTAAGTGGTAGACAATTAGTCACTCGAGCTTGGTCTGATGTGGGGATGACATTTTTTTTTGAGAATACACTCTTGGCGATGTTTTTTGGGTTTTTCTTTTAGAAAATAAAAAGCAGTTGGTGAAGGTA
This sequence comes from Ceratitis rosa, assembly GCA_037013455.1. Lineage (NCBI taxonomy): Eukaryota > Metazoa > Arthropoda > Insecta > Diptera > Tephritidae > Ceratitis > Ceratitis rosa. Next base: position 6,752,543 of record JAWMAG010000008.1, on the reverse strand, counting down.
TTTTAATCTCTGATAAGTGAAATGAATGCGCGTGTTCTATGCTTAGTTTTTACAATAGAGGGATATTTGATATTTGACCAAAAAAATTGTTATCTAAAGAAACTAATGATATCCTTGTCAACTGGTGGTTTAAATATATTTTGTGTGCTTAACTTAAGTAAGATTAAGAATTAATGTCCACTCTCTCTTCATAAAAAAGGTAAAAAATACTCTGTATGCTATCATGAATAATTATTAAAAAATCAATCCTAATCATATGTATATATGTATATATACAATACATTTTTACACCAACTGGTTCATCCTCCATCCATCCATTTCCCATGTAAGCAACAGAAAGTTTTAATACGGCGATGTCCTACGAGTCTAGTTCTTTTTGGCATGTTGAATTTATACTTTAAAAATAAATAATAGTAATGAGTTTGCCTGCTGCAAGAATCAAACCAAGACCCTCACGCACCACAGTGCAGACCTCTTGCCACTAGACCAATACTATAATTATGATGTAGAGAGCAACAAAATCTGCGCTGTTCAATAGAACTTTTTTGGAAATGAAACTCAGCCGAGGCGTACTAAAACAAAAACAACATACGAATGACGGAGTGGTGAAAACTTCTGATTCACCAAAAACCTAAAAAGAAATTAAAATAAATAATTAAATTGCCTCTAGCGGGACTCAACCCAACGCCCTACAGCGATAACGTCTGTTGATGATGTAACGACCCAATTCATTTTGCGCTCTCCAATAGAATAGAGCAGAGAATCGATATAACAACAACAAACGGTGGTGGAAATTATTCTTTCTGCAGTTACTGGTAGACTTCTTTACAAATAACGAACTGGTATGATTTTATCTTCAAAATACTAGTATTAACCAAAATTTTTGCATACTACACGTAGTTGGTTTTCCCCTCTAGGAGTATTATCTAATGCGTGGTATGCGTGTTAATGTTTTTTTCCAACAAATAAGCTAAGCCATCTCCAAAGGGATGATGAAATTTTGGATATTGTTCGAAGCAGGACTCGAACCCTGGCCTTTCGAAAGTTAGTAGACTATGCTAACCGCTCTGAACTCTTTGTTAAGAGAGCGCGTTTTAATGGTCGTGCAATATGGGACAAGGGATCCTTTTCAATGTATTCACCTGTAAGACAGATCTTTAAAATACGTCGAAACGGCCTCGGTCGTCGATGCTCCTGCGAAATAGATTTTGTCCATATTTCACTTTCCACTACCGATTACCCTTCTATAACCCTCTCATTTAGCGAACAGAAAAACACTCTCTTGTGTTTCTGTAGTTTAAACTCACTTATAATATTAAAGTTATTAATTTAACGTTCCATAGCTTTAATTTATTGGCCTAAAGACATGAGACTCCGACAGGCAATACCCTATTAGCTAGCAGTCGGGAGTCGGACCTTTTTTGTCACTAAATTTTTATTTTTTCTGCTCTAGTTTTTTGATGGCCTCTCTAATGAACATGTATGAAAAAAAATATAGTTTTTTTTTTAATTTTGGGCGTTGAGTTAAATTATTTAAAGAAAATCTTTAAAAGGAAATTAAACTATAAAGAAATATTGTGGAAAATAGACAATTTTTCTTCAGTTACTTTTAATCAATTTTCACTAAAGCTGAGAACTGTATCGCTAAACATTCATTTGACCGTGAGAGCGTTTTTATTTAATCCTGATCTATCATTTGACTCATCGCAACGAGGAGCTAGGAGAATATTCATCTTCTTTTACAAGCAAACGTCTGCCAAGCTCTCACCGTCATATTGGCACACTCCTGCACAAATTTTTCTATGAATAATTTTTTTTATGGTTATTTCACACTTGCTTACAATATCTAAAATATTCTAGAATTTTTGGTAGATCCAAACTGCATGCCGCAACATATGGTCAAACAACCAACACATTTCACAAATGTTTCAGTCATTCCTGCGGATACCGAGCTACGCGTTTAACATACACCACGCACCAAAAGGGTATTTTCGAAAGAGTTCACAAGTCTCTAATTTTATGCATAAACTTCAACTGTTTTATTTATTATGTGTAGATGGATACTCTGCTGGAAAATCACTAGTTCTTAACTAGTTCGCTCAATTGTACAATGAGTGTTACTTCGAAAATGCTAATTAACTATGCCTGCATCAGCTTTCAACTAGTAAAATTGTAGTTACCTTTGCATGTTGAAATTCTAATCGATGAAATGAACGAGGAATCTCATGCGACAGCTTTCAACCACTCAACTAGCGTGACTATATAAATAATGACTACTTAAAGCGCATTTTAACAGAAATCATACGAAGATTAAGATAATCATAGTCTGCTAAATAGCAACTCAATACACTAGTAAGGTGATGGTGAAAACTCGTTTCGGATATTTTGATGTAAAAGATGATCCTCGGTGTGGATGGCCAACTGCAGAAAATGTCGATAAAGTAATGCAAATCGTCGAGTTTGATTTTCGCGAGCACTATTTGGATTAACCAGGAGCTAAACATTGGATAAAGGACGGATAAGAACCACTTGAAGGCTGGATGCACAAAAAAAAGCTTGATATACCGATGATGGCTGGGATGAGAAGTGTAAACGGTCGTGGTTGAATGGCAGTGAGCCGGCACAAACGCTCTCCAAGCTAAGATGGACGGCCAGGAAGGTCTTGTTGTGTATTTGGCGGTATTGGCAAGCAATCGTCCACTATGAGTTTCTCCTCTACAGTCAAACGCTTAATTAAGACTTTATTGTCGCCAATTGAACCGTCTGAAGGAAGCAATAGCCCAAAAGCACCCAGCTTTGACCAACAGTAGTGGAATTGTGTTTCATCAGTGATTCGCCAGAAACTCATAGGGTTCGTTTGGGAGATTCACACCAAGTGATCTGACTCTGTCAATGGCGAATAACTTGGTGGTGAAGAATTAGCCTCTAGAGAAGCCTATAGAGAATCTGGTTTCTATGATAGAGTCATAATGGCATTACCTTCAAAATGGTAAAAAGTTTTAAAAAATGGATAATGTTTTTTTGTTTGTGATTTAATTTTTAAAAATACCAATTTACAACTAGTACTTTAACTGACCAGTTTGGCCACTCAACGCAGGATATTTTACTGTGGCATATGGGCGAGTATGTGTTCGAAGCGTTCAACTCCATTCTCAGTTCGGTTTGAGTAAATGTTTCAAAAATGAAATGTGTGAATATTTGTGTTTGTTTGCACTCTGTTGTAACATGTTAAATTTGACAAGACAACAGCTGTGTGTTAGATAGCGGTACTAAAAAAAAAACAAAAAAAAAACAAGAAACAGTAAAGAGAAACTAAAAATTAAAAAAGGAGTAGATGTGTTACATAGAAAAGACTCCAAAGGACTAAAATAAAGCATATATATACATATATGTAAGTCCTTATCTGCCGTGAAGTATGCCTTTAGGTGTGCGGTATGCATGTGTTAGTGTGGCAAATGAAAAATCAACTTAGTCGAAAGATGAAATTTAATTTTCGAAAAACAATGATTTTTCAAGGGAATTGGAAAATAAACAAAGTAAAGAAAAGAAAATAAGATAGAAAAAATAAATAAATAAATAAAATAAATAATATGTACTCTTAAACGAATGAAAATTACAAAATATTTCTAAATAAATATTTATGTTTAAAAATATTGTTTTTCTTATAAAAAAGAAATTTAATAACCATTTAATTCCAGCGGCTCAACAACTTGGAAGTTATGCCCCGCCGGCTTAGCGGTGGTGATTCGTTACAAAGTTTTCAGCGTTTCATACATACATACCAACATGCGGCAGCAGCCTTGCAACAGCAGTAACACGAAGATAAAATTGTAAAAATCAAAAGTCAGTAGGGACGTTACGGTCAATACCGTTAGTTAGAAGCTAAGACATTGACCAACAAACTGCTATACAAGTTGAAGCTGATACTTTTCCAGCTGGTTGCCAGGCAATTTTCCACTTGCTGCACGACTTTTCTTCCACCAAACTATCCATCTCTCTCTACATGTTGGTATAAATGTGTGCGCATGTTTGTGTGTATGTGAGTGCGTGTGTGTGTGTATTTTTAAGAAGCAACGTAAGCTTTCTTGTGCGTTTTAGCGTAAATTTTCACTTGAACGATTGGCCACTTTGTTATCAATATTTAAACAGGTGGAAGAAGATACCAAGCGAGCGGCGAGTGGAAAGGTACTAACACCTTTTCCTTACCCATGCGTGTCGGTGTGGGTGTGTGGGTGGAGTGAAAGTTATTTGAGCGCATTTAAGTGAAAGCCACTGAAGCAAATGAAAAGGTTGGCAAAAATCAAAGCTACCAACAAACACACACGTGCACCAAAGAATGCGCACACGCACACATACACACACACACCATCAAACAGCTGAATAAATATTATATTTGTTTGGTTGTTTATGTGGCGCGTTCGGTCCGACTACATACATACATACGCCTGAGTATACCTTTCTACAAGGAAAAGCGGTAAAATACTGTTGGTGCAACGTTGTATTTGAAATTCAATTACAGCAGAAACGCCTGTGGCGCTTGTTACAGCTCTGTTTGTATGCCTGTATGTGGGCAAAAGTAAAGATATCTGTTTAATTTGAAATTGTGATTTTTATGTAGTTTATTGGCCTCTCTGTTTTTTTTTCTCTCCACTTCTGTTGCTGTCTTTTGCCATTTTACTGCAGGCATTCAATTATTGTCTTTGTTTTTGTTACGCAACCACTTAAAGTAAAGTTTACTGTTCCGCAGCTACTGTGGCAGGAGTTGAACTCGCCCTCGCTTTGTCCTTTTTTGAATTTATTTTAATTTACCTGTGCGACCTTAGATGTACCATACATAAGGATTCTTAAGTTATTGCAAATTGCTCTCTTTTCTGCTTTTGCCATAATTTTTTCTGTGTCTGTGTGGTTATACCTTGATGTGAAGTTAATGTCCGTGAGGCTTTGTGTAAAACTGTCACAGTACAGCTTTGAGGCAGTGAATGTGGCATATTAAAGTTAGTTCTTTATTATATGGAATTTTTGTTGTAAGTGGAAAAATCTTATGGTGAAACTTATTAAACATTTCAATAAGAGTGCTTACACCTCTCCATATAGTCAAAGCAACCCTGAGATAAGATAATCCCAAGAAAGATCTCTGAAAATATGCATGAGTATTTTAAGCGTCCAAAGGATTTTCAATAAACTAAGCCTCGATGATTTCTTAAATTCATCTCGATATGTTGTCGAAACAGAACACTCGATCCTCGATCCCCTGGTGAAGCTGTCCCATCGACTGCAAGGCCAAATCGCTTTGGTCGTAAGACAATGCTCTGTGTTTGGTGGGACCAGTGTGGTGTGGTGTACTACGAGTTGTTAAAACCTGGTGAAACGGTGAACAGGGTTCGCTACCGACAACAAATGATCAATTTGAATCATTCGTTGATCGAAAAACGGTCGGAATGGGCCCGAAGACATGGCAAAGTTATCTTGCAACATGACAACGCGCCGTCTCATACCGCTAAACTGGTGAAAGACATATTAAAAACCCTTAATTGGGAAATGTTATCGCACCCGCCGCGCTATCCAGACCTCGCTCCGTCCGACTATTATCTTTTCGCTTCGATGGGACACTCCCTTGCAGAGCAGTGCTTCGTTAATTTTGAAGAAGTCGAAAAATGGCTCGTCGAATGGTTTGCCTCGAAAGAGAAGAAGTTTTTTTTGGAATGGTGTCCATAATTTTCCAGAGAGATGGGCGAAATGTGTAGAAACCAATGGTCAATACTTTGAATAAAAAAATTTTGAGATTCCTCTGAAAATTAAGTGTTTTCTTTATCGAAAAAACCGGCAAACTTCAACAAACACACCTGGTAAGCTAGTGGATCCAAGAAACTCCCTTATTTTATGTAGAGTGTTGTATGTACAGTATCTTCAAGGCTACGATGCCCCAGAATATTGGAATGATTTGCGTAGAAAAATTTCATTAGAAAGTCTATTTGACTTTATACATTCCAAGATTACCTCATACAAGCTTTCAATACCGTCTAAAGTGGGAGCTGTTCAAGACATGTGCAGAAGTAACTGCTTTCTACGCTGGGTACTGGGGTTTGAATAAACGGCATCTCTCTACGACGCTGAGGAGCATGCTTAACAGAAGAAAATCATACAAGCAAGCCTTGTAAACTATTTTTAGGTTTTTTAGAAGCAAAGAGAGAGCACATATCGACTTTTCGTAGATATTTTTGTAAGCGAGTAATCTAATAACCTATCGTAGTTATATTTTAAAGTCACTATGAGTTGAATGGAAGATATAATCTTGCTCTATATTCAAAAGGAATTTCAAAGTAAGCAATAATAATTTTTTGAAATACAGAACCTAAAAATAATATAACCAAATGAGAAGTCCAGAGTTATTGAACTTGGACTCTCCCTAAGAGAAGAGAATAAAATACTGAGATGATTCACAAATCGAGGTTAAGGTCGGAGTAAAGCTTGGAGGGAACCAAACAATCATGGTTAGTTGCGATTCAAGGCTCAGAGACTACTTCTCGGCTTGTTGACATATTTCAGTGTCGTTTTCAAAATCGTATGTAAGACATTATATGTGTGTATGCAAACATATTTATGAGTTGTTACATAAAACTAACAAAACATAAATTTCATAAACACATAAGCAGGTTTCGATCACGTCCAAATGAGTGTAATTAGGTACAAGCTATTGCACCCCTAACCCGGCTTAAAAACGATGTGGGAAAGCAAAAACAAAAAAGAAAAAAATATATTGTAAAAAAGGTTAAAAGCGGTTATAGGTATGTGTGTCTGTCGAGTATATGAATGTGACTACGCGTCACAAAACACAAACTAAGTATTGTCACATGCCACACCTGGCTGCAGCAAACACGAACTGCGACAGCTCGGCACATGTCTGTCCATTTGACTTGTTAGTTATTTGGTTGGTTGCAAATTAATTGGCTGCACCAACGAAAACAACACATATTTAATGGTTACAGTCATTAAGAGCGACGACCCACACATACCATAAATGAAATGAGCGCTCGAAAGAGCAAAGTAAGGGCAAGGGGAGAGTGAGAGTGTAGAAGGGGAGATGTGAAACAATAGTGGACACACATACACACTCAATCATTCACTATTTAGACGAGCGCATAAAAACGCAACCAGAAACAACAAGAACAACAACAACAACAACAACAACAGAAAAGGTAGAAAAGGAAGAGGAAATTAAAAGTGAATGGGAAAAAAGAGAAAACAATTAAAAGTTCAACAGAAATACTAAAAAGAATATTATGTAGACATACAAACAAATCGTGGGTGAAAACTGCAGGAACGCATGGTGAGTATTGGTTGTTAGTGGAGAGCAAAGAGGCGGGTGGAGTGCTGCGGTGTCTAACTAGCTAAACACTCATCAGAAAGGTGTTTGTACGTGTGGTGCGGTGGTGCAACACGAAACGAGTCGTAAATTGCAATCAGAGGCAAATCATAAATCAACTGTCAAATTGACAGCAACGAATGACAACGAGTCACACACACACGCACACACATATTCATCAGTAGATAGGCGTTTGCGTCCACTATGGTTAGACCATTCAAACATAAAAGTCAATGTGTGCCGCAGATAATAAAATGTGACATTAACATGTGATGCGTTGCATAATACATACACACACACACACACACACACATACACATACACACACATAGATATATAATAGTCTCCGGCGCATTTGCAAAGGTATTGGATCTATCAGTCCCGAACTAGGAAGGGCAGCACTCTGCCCACTGTTCACAATTGGCAATGGGCAGCAGAGAGAAATGGAAAAGGAATAAAAACAATAAAAAAAATATTCGCATTGGCTGTCGTTGATCGGCTCGTAAAAGCTACTCAAGCAAGAGATAAGCGTCAGCAAGCGCTGTCTCACTATCTCCAACTATGTGGCACGTACGTGTATGTATGCACATATGCACACATGTTGGTAGGCACCATTTGACATGCAACCGTGGAAGCAGGCAGCCACCAGCTTCATGTGTCCTGTGCGCACTGGATGTTGGTACAACATGCAAGGTAACCCTAAATGACCGAGGCTATCCGGTCATAAGTACAGTTGTTCATTTGTCTCGCACTAACTGTCCCTCTAACTGTCCTATCTAACTGCTGTCTGTATGCCTGTCCATTAGTTTATCTGTCTGTCTGCTGCGTTTTGTCCATGCCAGTCATTTGTTTCGATATTTGAAGGCGTTCACCGGCAAACCAGTTGATAAGTGCAAACCCACATGCACATACTTTATGTTCTATATACTCGTATGTGTGTATGTTTGCATGTGAGGGGCAGTTATTGCATTTGCACGTCCCGAATAACGGTTATTTCCTATGACATGCAATATTTCTGCTCATACATATATCAACTAACAAACTAATGTACGAGAGTTTCGTATGTGTCCTCGTTGGCCCTTGCGGCCCTTGTGGCTTGTTTGGCGACAGCTTGCAACACTTGCTAGACTGTCAAAATTTGAAGTGCAACATTTTCAAATACAGAGTTTTTAGAAAGTTTTTTTTTTTCTGCCTTATGGTGCATTTTGTTGTCATCCATTTCACTCGAGTTATTATACGAGACTCGGATCCCTTTCATTTCGTTGACTTTTAGGCTTTTAAGAGTAACACACATACATGTCTGTGTTCATATTTACTTACCAAGGCTAACGGCTTGTCTATGCGGTTGTGAATTCGCATGCCAGTGCGTGTGGCGCCTCCTAAATGTCATGCAACAACAACAGTTGGCAATCCAGGCAGGTCTTTGTTGAAATGAGGGAATTTATTGACTCTCGAAAGTATTTAGTGTCAACATCCTTATAAATTGAATATCAGCGATAACATCAATCAGTGAGTACGAGCTTCCCAAAGGCTTTTGCTTATAATCCCGGTAAAGAGTTTAAGTTTAAGTAAAGCTCGCATGAGCAAGTCGAAGGTGAAAACGATGATTATTGCCTTTTTTGATAGTCGTGGAATTTCTTCCACCGGAGCAAACCGTAAATCAAGTCTACTATCGCCAAATACTCGAAAGATTGCAAAAAAGAGTCAATAGGGTGCCCAGACATTCCAGCCCAGACATCGCTCGTAACTGGATCCTTCATCACGCGAACGCTCCGTGCCACATCGATTTCAGCGTGTTCTAGTATTTGACCTCTAAAGGAATCGCCTTGTTGCAACAACCGTCTTGTTCGCCCGATATGCCACCCTGTGACTTGTTTTGTTCCCTAGAATAAAATTGGTTGTCAAAGGAACCAATTTTGAGTCGATTGAGGACATCCAGGCGGCCGTGACGAGGGTACTCGCGGACATCCCAGTCGAAGTGTTCCAGATATGTTACGAAACTTGGAAAACCCGCTCGAATCGTTGTATAGCTGCCCAAGGAGACTACTTTGAAGGGGATGGCAGTGTTGTAGAACAATTTTGAAATATACGTATCTCGGTGTGGTCTCGACTGGTTTTGGCGGACAGAATGTAGAGCAATTTAAACGTCTAAAGCCCTTACAGATCCTAAGAAGCCTTTAAGGATCTAGGATCTTTGGATTTATGTTTCGAGAACTTATTTTTAAATTTTAAAACGATTGATGGAGAATGCAAAAATAATAAAAAAAATGGCGTGCGGAATAATTTTCCATAGAGAGCGATTTCCAGAAGAAGAAAATTTAATATCTTGATGATGAAACGCAGTTCACACACGACTTAAATTACATTACTGTATCTCTAGTATTAAGAAATTTACTGGCATCCAGGGACTAGTGCTGGCTGCAAGCTCTAGCATACTAAACCCATGCAGTTCTGTGCCAGAGTAGATTGCCGACGAATTGTTTAAGGGTAGTTTCGACCCCCATATAACTTATTGCTCCATGAGAGGTCCCAACAGATACTTAAAGCTGAATTGGAAGAACGGCATTAGGCTCTGACGTTTTAAAGTGTTGCAAAGCTCTGCAGAAATCAATTGCTATGCCTCGGGGAAGGGCTTGTCAAGTGAAATATTTGCTGGGGTAATAAATCTCCTTGAGTAACTTCAATCAGTTCATCGCCGCATAGAGTCTACTGCCCTCAGGTGGCCTTTGGCTAAAGGGTCACTAACAAAAATACGCTTATGTCTTGGAGGGTTTATTACATATATGAGTTGTGTGAAGCTTTTCCAACAAAAATAAAGATTTTAAGGAAGGACCCAAGTCTTCGCCAAGTGCAGTGACGACTTTGTTTCGTGTAGAGGGGTTGATACCTCGCAATTGGGTGAATATTTTTTTAATTAATTTTCAATGATTTTGAATACTGATTTGGCCAAAAATCGTAACTGTCACCTGCCACATGGTAGTACGCAATGCTAAACATTCAGTTAATGCGACCAGAACTTTTTACATTATGCCAAAAATTTGTGGACCCGACCCTCCTTTACCAAAAACTTGTAGATTTAAAGACACGTCTCGTAAATACCTTGGCCAGATATAAGTTTGCTTATGTACCGCTTATAAGACGTTCTTAGCTCTGGAAGCTCAGAAATTTCTGAGTGAATGTCTATAACCTCACTTCAGAGAACTGTAGATGTGGCAAGTGAAAAGCGAAAACTGAAAAAAATTCTCTAAACAATAAATTGATTTGAAAGTGTGCGGAGAAATACGTCGATTTCGACGTTTGGCGGCCTGCAATTGGCTGTTAAATTTGCCGACCATTGTTAACGCTTAATTGTTTGGTTATCGTGTAATTAACTCAAGTGTGGCTAATGATGAAAATTTTCGCCTTTTCCCAATAGTCCGCTCTGCCGTAGGCTGTGGCTGTTGCTGCTACTTCACTTCACTTGATTACTCTCAAGAAGTACACTCAAACTGAGGGCTCAACCGTGAAGTGGCAAATTCAATTTCATAGCCACAATTGCAACATCTAACACCTGTGCACGAGAAAAAGCCACGAAAAACTTCGCCGAAGCTGCAACATCACGAGTATGGTGGCATGATTATTGTTGCGCGAATGCTTTATCGCCAATCAATCTTGAATCGCTTGCAATTAATTGCAAATGTTGCAATAACAAAATTCATACATACATACATACATTTAAGCATATAAAAAAGATTTTTGTACAATAAATGAGTTTGTAGTAAAACGAAAACGAAACTGGTGGTAACTCACTGTTTCTGTTGTTGTTGCTTGTTCGCTGAAAAACAAAAAGACAATTGGCGGCTATGGCTCAACCAAGTGTCTCTACTTCAAATCCGTGTAGCGAATGGCGTTGACGATAAATCTTGGCATTAATTGATTTTTATCTCAACTTACATCTCGCCATAGACAGGTTGCGGCCCAGAGGAAAATGGCCACTGTAGTCAAGCTGTATATATGTATATACACGTACCATAAACATCATTGTTTGGCTGGTAAACATTGAGAGGGGCATTTAATGTTGTTTTTGTTTTCAAATGCCAGTCAGTGGAAGTGATTTTTATTTTCATTTTGGTAGCAAAATATTTTCATTGATCAGCATTTAATTCGACTTATATTCGAAATAAAAAAAAATTTAATAATTCTTTGAAATGACGAAATCATTTGCTTGGTTGTTGTTGTTTTTCCTTTTCCAAGTAAATAATATAATTTAAGCAATTTTAATTGAATTAATTGATTCAAGTAACTTCTCATAAATTTATGCACCGCACACTTTTATACATACATACTCGTATAGGTATGTATATTTACGATATAAACGATAGAAAGATTAATACAAAGTTATGGCTTTTGATAATTTATTATCGTAATCCGATTAGACGCCTTGGGCGCGCTTTGTTTGCTGTAAAAGGGCCGATGCAAAGAATATGAATATGACCTGGATGAGCGCTCGGGCCTCAAGGTATATTTCATATACTATAGTAATTGGCCCTTTGTAACCGCTGAAGCGATTTTCTGAGTTAAAGTTATCTGCAGAGGGGCGAACGCAATTAGAAAAATTAATTTTCCATAATTTTGGATGTTGGTTGAACCTGGACTCGAACCCTGTCGAAGGGCAGTACGCAATGCTATGCAGTGGAGTGTTTAGAGGTGTGTGTAGAGGGTACGAGTCTTGGCCAGAGGATAATAGCCAAACGAAACTTTCCGCATGCTTACGTCCGACATGATATGAAATTCCCCTTCTTAAAGCCCACAAGCCTTAGGCGGCTTAAAACTATAGGCCACCGATTTGTTCGTGAAAAGTTAAGACGCATTCCATAAGCTAGAGCTGGGGCTCAGCATGAGACTGCTTCAGCTGTTATAAATGCACCAATTAGTGGCCTGTCTTAGTATCTCCAACTCCCGAAGACTTCGCGGTCGGTCTTTGATAGATAATATTTCTAATTTGCCATAACTTATGGTCAATTGGCTTGATTTCAAATCGAAATTGACAACATACACGTATTGTGAAATATTGAACGCTAGACTATTTTTAATTTAGTGATTCGCTTAGTTACATGAACTTAGACAAGATGAAACCTGATTAGAAGTGCAATTAAGAGCGATTATTTTGGTTATAGAGTGGAAAGGAGCTGCTCTGACCTTCTACCATTCATTTAAAGCCAGAAGGATTTCGAAATAGAGCATGTTGAGGTGCTCAGTGCTCAGTGCTCACTGAGTTAGTGAGACCCCACTGTTCTTAAACAAACCGCAAGTTCACACAGATGTATCAGTTTGTACTTTATGTGGCATTAGTGAAGCGATGGTTTTCATACGTTCCAGCAATTCTGGGCTACTACTACTATCAAAACACTGCAACCGTAAGAAGTTCTAAGTAATCTTCCATCTTTGCGAAGTCACGTTTCACTTCTTCAACTTACCAATAGTAGTTTACTAGGAGAATGCTGACCGGCAATACTGATAGCCGTTTCTCTCACTTATATCTTCGCTCCTTCGTTCACTCTACCCAGAAGTATAAAGTCATTCTCAGAACCTTCTTTCTCGAAAATTTTGTGTGTCATATTATCACATTTTGCCCTCATGTTAACATTGAGTAAACAAGAAAAGAGTTGGCAGGATAGACCGAGCTAGATACACTGGAAAGAAAGGTTTATTTCTACACTTCACGATGGTGGCTGGCTCGCTCAAAAAATTGTAGACTGCAAATAGAACCTACAATATTTGTACGGACGCTCAAAAAATATTGCGCCGAAATCTATTGTGCTGAGCTGGCTGTCAGAACATGCTACAGGATGATGGTTTATTGCAGTATTTTCCAAGCGGAAGTCTAAGTTGACGTGGCCTTTGCGTTCCCGTCGGGCACCTTGGTAACGTTTGCAACATTTGTGAATTTTGCGGTAACCAACCCGTGTGTATCCTTGGGTCACGACTAAAAGAGTTGGAGCTTCAGTAGAGCCATTCGTGTTTTGAGTGAAGATTTATGGTCCCTTGCGCATTGAAAACGGCCAAAAGCGCAGCCGGTAGAACGATGAGCTGTATGAGATATACAGCGACATTGACAAAGTTCAGTAAATCAAGAGACCGGGCCTACACTAGTCCATGTGGTTCGGATGAAAAAGAACATTCCATCTTTAAAAGTTTTTGAAATATTTTTTTACTGGGAATAACCAAGATAACCGTTGATCGTAGTCCACCGTCTGTGTAACATAATCTAACCTAGCTTAAGCCCAGAAGCATATCCAGCAGTTGGCAGTAGGGGGCATGAATTATTAATTCGGAATACGTCTTTTAAATGGGGAGGCTTGAAGAATGCTTTCCCTCTGTATACAAAACAGATGTTGAGAAATATTGAGATCGCAGAGCCGTTTTTTATTTCCAATGGAAGTGCTATCACTTATGAACTTCATATTGCGCGCTCCATTTGTCTCATTGAAAGGTCATCCTGGCACCTTTGAATAATTTTTTTCTTTAGCGCAACTGTTATGTTTACTTATGAACCAATCAAGTTCCCTGCTGTCGCGTGGGCGTGACTTCACTCAATGACTTGATGTCCGGCCCAAGCGCTGATAATGTTTTGCCAAAGCGGACAGATGGAAGGCATAAAAAATATAAATCGAACTGAATTTATCATGTACAACGTTTGCGTGTGCGACAGCTGTTGCAAGTAAACGGCGACGTGCAACACTTGAAGAAAAGAACAATATCTGGGTATGAGCACATCAGAAGAGTGAAAAAGGTAATGAACAATACATATATATTTCGAAAGAAAAAAGGATAAGAACAAAATAAAAAATAAACAAAAAATAAATAACCAATAAACAGATATAAAAAATATTGGGCTACAAACATACAAACATAACAAGAATATTTATATATGTATGTAGGTATGTATGTATGTACAGTAACTATGAATAGTGTTCCGCTTCTGTAATAATGTTGCACATCTTCTACGCTCACTACCCTTTCCACTGCGCCATCATGTTTTTTTGTTTATCTTATTATTGTTTTTCGTTGTTGTTGTTGTTGTTATTTTTTGGCTATAGCAAGTCCAATAACGCCTCAACTCTGGCGCATCATCACAACATTTGTGCTGATTTATGACTTTGCCATATTTTAGCGCACCAATATCTCCTTATATACATACATACGTATAAGATGAACATATTAAACAACAACAACAACAACAGCAGTAACATTTGCCAAAAAAAACATTATGAAAAGAGATCTGCACCAATTTGCAACACGTTGTTTGTAGCTTTTCGTTTGTTGTGAAATTTTTTGTTGTCGTTTTTCTTTCTTTGCACGATTAATAAAATAGCCAGGCGTAAGATTCATCAAGACACAGACACACACATACACACACATGCGCATGCATACAATTCAACTCCTCCTCGCTCACAAGAGACTTGCGTAAATCTGTGAATATTTGCACGTCTTCAGTTGTAAGCTTTTGTGTACGTGTAAGCGTGTGTTGTGTGTGTACCTATATGGCATGCCATATTTTTTTCTCCATTGCCATTTATTGCTTTTCATTTACTGCTTGTCAGCAACATGTGTTGCGTTTATTAGCTTTTTGGGTGGTAACATTGTTGCCTCGCCACTGACAGCCGAATTATTCTTATATCCACTACATACATACTTACATATAGAATATAATACATATACGAGTATGTATATACATAAGCACGTATAGGTAGTTTGTATATATTTGGCATTTTTTATTACTGCCATTGTTGTTGCTTTCGATATCAGCCCAACTCACATCAACCGGGTTAAACGTGCAAAATGCGTTGTTGTTGGCGCTGTCGATTTTCATCAAATTACATAAATATTTTCATTATGGCATGTGTGTTCAAACATATGTATATACTCGTACGTGTCTATGTGTGAGGTTTTGTATCTGAATTTTAAGTGTATTTAGGTTTTGAGCTCACTGATTTATAACTTCAGTTCTGAAAACATACAACATATACGGAAAATACTAAAAAAATCTAAATAATTTGTAGACTGCTACATTTTGAAAACAATGTCGAAAGAAAGTAAGAAGCTTGGCCAAACATCTGATTTAATCTGATCTGAACCGACACGGTGCAGGTGTGATTGCATTGCCTGCCTGGAAGATAGTAATTAAAATATTAAAAAAAACAAATGTTAGAAAGCCTCCAACTGGCAAAGAATAGTTTTCAGTATATTTCTTTAGCTCTGTTACGAAACCCTTTCAAGATTTTGTTTGAACACCTCAGGCATTTGCTCCAAAAATTATGGAGTATGATCATTTTGGTCCTTGAGGTTTTTCTCCTTAACTCAAGTGGCACCCATACATCGAGCTTCTTTGTGTATCTAGCCGTTTTCAAATGGTTCACAAACTGTTGTTTGTTCAATGTTTAGTTCCTTAGCAATCGTAACAGTGCTCGCATGATGGTCAGACTCGACGATTTCCATTATTTTATGTACTACAACTTTAAACAATTGGCTTTTGACAGTTTGGACCATCTTATTGACTGCTACAGTATCAGAACCATCAACACTATTAATTTCTTTTTCTCTTGTATTTTATTTTGGCTGGAGTCCATCTTTGACATGAGCTCAAGCACTACTGATTTAGGTGATCAACCTTTCTTCCGTTATATTTTTTAGTAGAAACTATCATCTTTTTAACGCCATCTAGCATTTGTAGAACGCAAGATACAGATCACTGAACCTATCTATTGTAAAAGTAATGGATGACTGTTTATTAGACCATACTAAAGGTGCATAGAACAATTTTATAAAATTTTCCTAACGCTGTTTAAATTTCCTTGAACTGACACCTTCGTATGAACAGCTACCATACACGTATGAATGCTTTTGGTCATTAAACCTCTGCGTAGTAAAGTTTCGTTCCTCGGTTCCATTTTCGTGGGCAATATTGCAAATGGATCAGTCCAGTATTCGATTTGTTTCTATCCTGTGGAGCGGTTCGTACAATATTTTATTTATAATAATTTTTTAAAAAAAACTTTTTAAGTTTTATTTGGTTACAATCAGTAAGAATTTATTGTTCAGTTTGATTGATAATAAAATTAAAAAAAAAAAATTATTAAATTACCGGAAACTTTAACCTGGATGAATATTGAAATTTGGCAAATAGATAGTTAAGTTATTTTTTACATGGACTGGGATGGAGGGACTCTTTCGGAGCGGCTAACTGGTGGTCCTATAAATCGAACTGTTGAAAAAGGAGTTATATGAGTTCGAGCATGAGCGAGAAAATCACGGTAAATAGAACAATTATTGTCTGAGCAATTATTATTTGTTTGCACAGAACAATATTTTTTATTGCATAAGAGTTTAACTAGAACTCGTGCTGGCAAGCCGTATGTGTTGTTTGTGCTTGCGCCGAAAAACTAATCGCAGAACATTGCTTACCATAGCGCGTTCTACTGATTAGGATTTCAATTATAAAAACATATTCCAATTTGCACTATCTATATTTGTATCACCCAGTAGTTAATCTGGCTAGTCTCACTGTTTTCAAGTGATTGTGATTGCGATCTCTGATGGAATATAACTTAATTTAAGTTATTTTATTGAATTTTATATACTAAATAATATATTTATGTAATAAATAGCAGAGCCAGTCACACAGTGCTGTGGCTTTATGTACTTTTTGTAGACAGAAAATAAAAAAAAACCCTAACTAAGCATCGTCTAATCCAAAATATTAAGTCTTTCACGAAAATGTCAATATAAATGCCTCGAAGTAAGCCAAACCCACCCCGATTTATGTTTTCATCCAAAACATGTATTTTTGTAAATCTGTCGGTTCCGTAAAGAAAGAAGTATTATTTCGAGCAAATCCAAATCTGGTCCATTTGGAGGAAACAAAAGCATTCTATTTAGGGATGTCATCCAAAAATTTAACTAAAACGAACCATGAATAAGTATATGTTTTGAAATGGATTGATCCAAATTGAAGTAAATCGATCCATATATACACATTTTTAGAGTAGTTCGGTCTCAGATCCCGGAGAAAAGAGTGGAACTGCTGTTAATCTAAGCAAAAATCACCTGTGACCCAAATTTCCTGTAAATCGACCCTTGAGTAAGTTTTTTTTTGGAATGTCGGTCCCTTGTTTCCTTCCTAGAGAGAAGAATAGTCTAGATAAAAAGCTTCCTATGTACCAAGTTTCAAATAAATCGAACCAAAAATACGACATCTCCGAATAGGTCGGTCACTGGTCTATTTCCCGAAAAAAAATCGTAAAAGATCTTCCAGGGACCATAGAAATAATCTGGAGATTGCCGGATGAAAAACAAAAAATGTATGCATATTTATCGTATATAAATATATAAATACATATGTGTGAGTAGACATGTAACATATATTTATTAATTTTATATTTTTGGGTTTTCACTTGCAAAATAATATTTTTTGCCAAATTATTACTATAAGCTTCGCTATGGTAAAATGCATTAGGTATACATATATATATATATTGGTTTTCATTGCATTCTAATGGGCGCCACCTTACTTGTTATTATTATTATAAATTTCTTTTGGATATTTCTGTTATTATCGTAATTTTCTATAACGTTTCGCTATTGCGCAATTTCTTATTTGCTCAAATATGTACGTGGGAATGCGATTACTATTTCAATTAAACTAATTGCTGCGCTTGCAATTTGTTACATCACATCGTCGCAGTCTTTACAATATACTTGCAATCTCACAATAAGATTCTCTCCCTATCTCTTTCTCTCTCTTTGTCCACGCAAACACAACAATATTGCACTAATTTGGCAACCGGAATCAAAATAAAATTAATGAAAAAGTGCATAGAGAAAATAATCCACAGAATTGTTGGCGATGAGCCTACCCATGGGTTGTTGGTATCAAGCCATATACCCGTATATATTAAGGGATAACAACAACTGGCAAGCGGCGAAGTGAAGCATTTGCTAAATCAAAAGTAAATAGTGAGGGTGGTGAGTGCGTTGGCGGCTATTTTGATGCCTGTGCAATTAGTTTGAAGCCCTTTATTTCCTGTGGGTCACGAGCAATTCTTAGATTTTTGATCGGCAGAAATTGTCTACCAACAACAAATTATGCAGGCGTTTATGTTTGTTCACTCAAACGGTAAATTGACCATCATTGGTGAGTGCTTTAAGTAATTTAAAATACATAAATAGAAGTTAGATTCGTCAAGGGGAGGTGAGGAGTGTCCTGCGGGGTCTAATTGCATCGGAGACATGAGGAGGTTTCCTGTCACACTCACATGGACGGTGTCCTCAGACTCCAATATCGAGCAATCATCGGTATATGAGATCAAAGATCCACCTTCTGATCGAATAGGCAGCTTCGATATGTAAAAATAATCAGCAGCGGGGAGAGGACACCACCCTGCAGAACCCCGTGTTAACTTTTATGGAGTTTAGAAGTATGACCTCTAGACTCTAACGGTGTCTGATATTTTTGATAGCCTCTCACTTATGCTGCTGAGGCGTGCTAACCACTTTTTAACACCTTTTTCTTCTCTATTTATTGGTGTAGCATCGCTTACGCGATCATAGTTGATTTAATAACAGCGAGTCATTAGCATCTGTCCTTAGACGCTCCGTGCCAATGTACCTCCTGCTGATCTCTCCAACCAAATGAAGGTATATGTCTGTCCCATACTCTTTGATTCCTTATCCAGTCTGAAGAAGATAGTCAACTTTTTCGAAACCTCGATTTGGTATCAAACGGCTCGGAGAGGTGCTTTAGGTGTTGCTGTTGTGTTGTTATCAGTTTGAACAGCTGTATAAGCTTTGCGTGAAAAAAAATTGAGTCCAGCTCCATTTTACTTCTTCCAAAAATCTGCAAATGTCAAAAGCAATTGCCGATTTTCTATTGTTATAGTTAATCAATATTCTTAGACGAAGAAGAATATGTGGAATTGTGAACTCTCGTAAGCCCTCGGAAGACTGAACACTCTTGGCATGGAGTTATATACAGGTAAAGAAGTTAAGTACTTCTCCCTCCAAGGATCGCCGCTGAAATGTGCATATTTTAGGTGCCTAAGTCCATATGCCTTCTGAATTTAAACTGCAACAACCTTAAGGCAAGACATATTGCGGTTTTGGCAAAAATGTCCGTATTTTTTGTTTTTGGTTTTTCAAATTGGAAATGCTAAAGGCAAAAACCTAAAAATTATAATAATTTATTTATTTGAGTAATTGAGCTCACCTTAAGCCGCAAAAAGTCAGAAATATTTCTCTTTTTAAATTAATAGTTATCAGTTGAGAAAAATAGAAAATAACAAAATGAACGTCTGAAATAATATCCTCCAAAATATCGGTTTACCACACAAAATTTTTGGAAAATATCCTTGAGAGAAACTATTTTTAAAATTTTCGCTTCCGTGTTTTATTTTTTTTTTGTACGACCAAGTCATCATATGTATGCATGGATGTGTTGCCCTTGATTTCGTTTCCGCTCACAAGCACCAAAATTTCACATTCTTTAACGACCTTCATCAGTTTTTGAGACGAAAGATAAACATTGCTGGAAAATCAAATAAAAACAAAAACTTAAATTCTGTCAATATTGCTAACAACATGTGCATAAATATAAGCCTCTGTACACGCATACATACGAATACATACACAATTGCGTACGCAGCTTGCGCTCATTTGGTTGGCGAATGTCCTTAAGTGTTTTGTTTGCCTTCATTACACAGTGTTATGATTTGTTATTTTAGGTGTTGTCTCGCATGATTTTTCACATACCACAAACCGTTCTAGCAGGAGCAGCAGCAGCAACAACAACAGCTATAAATAAAAAATACACAAAAACAACAAGCAAACAAAATTTATTTGCTGTCATATGAGCGTCCGCATCGAGCAAACACCGAAGCGACTTCTTGTGATCTTACTCTGCCCGCCTCCGCAACATTGTCAATATTTTATTTTTCTAAATTGTCTGCCTTTTAACGCTTTGTTGTTGTTGTTTCGCTCTGTAATATCCTTGTAAACTAACCTCATTGCAGGCGTGGTTTGTTGTTTTAGGCCGACATAATTGAGAGGCGGCTACACTTGTCCTGTATCCTTTGGGCTATACGAATTATATATTTTGAACCGAAATGAGTTTGAATGAGTGTGTGGATGTGTATATATTTATATATATCTATTAGAGGCATGTAATTTGGTAAGGGTATGTACGTATGTACATACATATGTAGATTATTACAAAGCTCATCACCAATATTTGCTCCAGTTACGTATTTTTTGTGCGAATGCTAATATTTGATTTTGTGGTGTGGACAGAAGAGATTTCGATAGCTTACACGAGATTAACAAGGCATAAATCGTGCTTTTTTATTTTATATGGCTGGCATTTCTTTTAGGCCACTTGTGAAAAGAGGGTATCAGTGTGTGCTGTCTATGAATGGTTATTGATTCGCATCCGTTCAGATCAAAATCCAAAATTATAGAACACAATTTTTTAATCATAAAAATCCAACAGTCGTTTGGGGGCCTCCACATATTAGAGAGGGAGCTTCCCGCGTAAACGAATTATTTTTGCGAAAATAAGTAAACTTCAGGATTCAATTTTTTTATGCGACATATTTTGTACTGGCCCATATTATTATTATTTTTCCAATAATTTCAAAAAAAAAAAAACAAATGACTTGTGGATTTTTCAAAAAGCCTCCGTTTCTTTCTACTTAGGAGCTGAGGGTCCTTGTGATCCATACTTCGCGACAAGCCTCCGCTGGAAGGTAAATAACTTCAATCTAGCAGTCCGTAAAACCTAAGATCACCTTCAATGACTTGGTCAAACTAAATCAGTGTAGTTTTGATCAGGAGATCCACTTTGAGTAGATATTCATTAAGAGCTAAAATTTTAAATTTGGCCTTAATTAACAAGTAGAAATTCCAACCCGATGTCCCAACAACAGCACGAAGTAATATAAAATAAATTGATGCTGAGAAACAAAAGAGGCTCGGTCAGAATTGTTTAGGATATCTTCAAGCCAACAAACAACAACAAATTAAATTTCCAACGAGGTGTAAATAATACATAAAGATCCGCACTGGAGGTAAACTTCAAAACTTCAGACTTGTAAAGCATTAAAGACCAAAGGACTTTTAAATAATACCAATGGAATTGGTTATTGCCAACAAACGATACTCTGAACTGAGCAGGAAATTGAAATGTAAAGCCTTATCTCGAAAGGTGAAGCCCCTATTCTCAAAATTGTTCGTCTTACTCGTCCTACGATTCGATACATAAGCATGGAGGTGAACAACTTCCGATGAGTAGACACTAGAAGCTAGAAACTTTTGGGGAGATTTCAGTTTTATTAGCGATTTTAGTATAACAAAGTCATGATGAATTATGCGAAATCATCGAATTTAAATAGTTAGCAACCCAAGAGACAGCGGCCACGTTGAATTGAAAGAAATGAAAAGGTGAAAACGTTCATGTTGCAGATATCCGGGGTTGGAAAGAAATAGGAATGAGAAGACTTGGTATTTTCTGAAATAGCTGCAATCTTCCTACCGCTGAGATTATTGTTGCATTCGAACAAAGGTGTCTGGAAAAAGAAGTCTGATGAGGAAACGTAGTGGTTTCCGAACTATAACTTCTACCGTCCAAAACTATTGTTGTCATTTTTTCACTATTTCCAAAAAACTATATACGGTCTGAAACAGTTCCATAAAAACTAAAACCCAAAGAAGAATGTTGTTTGTCTTCAGATCAACAAGCCCAATAATTAAAGATACTCGAGTTTAGGAAGTCTTTGGTCCCGTAGTTGTCGATAGTAACAGTGAGAGACCTCTACTTTGTTAGAGGGATAAATTGAGAAAAAGCTCACCCGCTAGTGCGGCAGTAGAGCTTACACCCACTAATAATAATAACAATGAGAATAAGAAGAAGAAGAATAAAGAGCTTAGTATTTGCAGTATCAAATTCACTAATTAAGAATAACAAAACTAAATTCGGTGCAACTTAAAATATATAATGCTCATTTGGAATTCTGCGCTACCGTCTTAACTTCCCTCCTATCTCTTCGCCTACTTACTTTCATAAGTTTTCATACGATTGCATTATTTTAGGTTTTTTGTCCTCGTGGAGAAAAGAGCTGCAGCAGCATTAAACAATGCAGCAAAAGAGGATTGCACAAATAACAAACTGAGAGTCCTTGCCAAAAGAACACTTATGTTAAAGTGTCGCATGGACAAGCGGAAGCAACCAATAACAACAACAACAACTTGACTAAATTACGCGCGAAATTTCATTTAACTCTTTGCGCCCAATAACTTTTTGCCTTCGCTTTTTCTTCTTTCTGCTTTCAACTTACTTTTGATGTCTACTCTTTGCAAAAGTCAAAAAAACAAAAAAAAAAAAAAAAACAACAACAGGATTTCCGCGCAGCAACAGCAGCAGCTGCTCGAAAGTTGGTTGTGAATGTTGCTAGCGGGCAAGAAAGCAACAGTGTCGCCAGTCTTCGGCTCTATTATTTACAATATTGTTGCTGTACATATTATATAATACCGTTATTGTTGTTTTGCCATTGTTTCCCAGCCAAGTTGACTAGCTGGCGTGAACGCAACTGAATGGAACTAATGATGCAGCTAATTGTTATCCAGGCGCGTAACAGAAGAAGGGGCGGGGTTGACGAGTGGGCGTGGCGTCATGCTGACTGCACAAGCAGCACTTTAATTAACGAAATCGCTAATGCACATAAACATATATATATATATATATATATATACAAAGTTAAATATAATTGTAGATTTGTTTACTTGCAAAATTCAAAGGCCAGTTAAAGGCTACTTGTAGTTGACAACTGAAACAGAGCAGCAAGCCAATCCCTCCTGCTATCCACGTCATCCGCAGGCTACTAATTAGCGCAAAAATTTCGTCTTCCATTACTTTTGTCATTTCACTATTTACGCTATTTCTCAACACTCTTATTATCTATTTTCCTCTCTTACCCTCCTACTAGTTCTACTACTTCTTCTTCATCTTATTTTCTTGTCCAATTGTCGCCTAAATGCCAAGTTGTAAGTAGTGATTGTAGTAATTTTTGTTGATTGCTGTTTACGCATCGGGTTGCTGACAAAGTTTTTTCACTTTTTTGTTTTTATTTATTTAGGTTCTGAATGGTGAAGAGTTATCTTTTGTGGAATTCTTCTTGTTCGCTTTTTGGTCTCTCTTTCCTTTGCTGTCAGCTGTGATTTCGACAATTGGGCTAAAAATTAATGCAATGGAGGGGAAAGTGATGACTGCGGTGATACTCAGTTTCTTATGCCAATGGAATAAGCTACCAAGGGACCATTGGGAATCACCTGATCCTGATCCAAGTTGATCACCACCACACTTTCAAAGGTAAACTTATAAATTATTTATGTGCAGAAAATAATTTTAATTTCTTATTCACAAACAAAGGTTTGAAGCTATAATTTTTGTAATTGTACACTGCTACGTGCATTTGTTATTTTGACTACCCGGCGGGTGGCCTTTATGGTATTGTAATTCAACTACTTAAGAGCGTTGCCAAACGAACATAATTTAACTTCATTTCTCTTTATTAAACTTTTTTTTTATTAAATATGATATCATATATATATTTTTTGTTTAATTTTGCCTCAATTTGTTTTATTTTATTTTACTTCCTTATTTCGTCTCATTTTGCTTTATTTTTATTAATTTAACTTATTTAATTTAATTAAATTTTTTTCTTTATTTTATTTATTTTTTCTTTACTTTATTATATTTTATTTTATTTATTTTTATTTAATTTAATTTCATTTAGCTTAATTTAATTTAAGTTAATTTAATTTAATATCATATAATTTTATGTGTTTCAAGTTATTTAATTTTTTTAATTGAATTTTTTATTTTATTTTATTTTATTTATTTTATTTTGCACTTTTTAGTTAATTTTAAATTGTATTATTTTATTTTATTTTATTTTATGCTATCTTATGGTTTTATGTTATTTTATTTCATTTAATTTTTTAAAATTTTTTTAATTTTATTATATTTATTTTATTCTATTTTGATTAATATTTTTTTATTTTATTTTATTTTATGTTAATTAAATTTATTTAATCTATATAGAATAAAATAAATGTAATCTGATTTAACTAAATTTACTTTAATTTAATCTAATTTAATTTAAATTATTTCATATTATTTATTTTTTTTTATTTCAACTGAATTTTTTCATTTCACTTTATTTTAATTTAGTTCAATTTTATCTTATTTTGATTTATTTGTTTTTTTTTTTAATTAATTTATTTTATTTTATTTTATTTTACTTTATTTGAATTAATTGAATTTTTTTAATTTAATTTAATTTATTTAAACTTATTTAATCTAATGTAATTTGATTTAATTAAATTTACTTTAATTTAATCTAATTTAATTTAAATTATTTCATTTCATTTTTTTTTTATTTCACTTTATTTTAATTTATTTTATTTTTTTTATTTTATTTTATTTGATTTGATTTTTTTGTTTTATTAAATTATTTTATTTTATGTGATCTTATGCTTTTATGTTATCTTATGCATTTATGGTATTTTATTTTATTTCATTTTTTAAATTTTTTTAATTTTATTATATCTATTTTACATTATTTGATTTTACTTTATTTGAATTTATTTAATTTTTATTAATTTAATTCAATTTACTTTAATTTAATCTAATTTAATTAAAATTATTTCAATTTATTCAACTTATTTTATTTCAATTGATTTTTTTTATTTCACTTTATTTTAATTTATTTTATATTATATTATTTTAATTCATTTTATTTTATTTTTTTATTTTATTTTAATTAATTTAATTTAATTTAATTTTATCTTATTTTGATTTATTTTATTTTATATTATTATATTTTATTTTATTTTATGTTATTTTGTTTTACTTTATTTTATTTTATTTTATTTGATTAACTTTTGTTTTTTATTTAATTTTAATTTTAATTATTTAATAGTTTAATATTGATATTTTAACAATTTAAACTATTTTTATTTCTTCAAGTTCGCCATTTAAATATTCAAAAATGTATTCGTAGTTTTCAAGTAACAGAAAGCAAACCATTTAATCGTTTTCTTCAGATTCTTGAATATAAATTTCCCACGTTCTCGCATTTGCTAGCCCATAATCATTTTCTCGTCCTGATGCTACATTTCCTTCAACCGCCCACACACACACAGAGGTCACAAATCCATTACAAGCAAAGTGTTACATTAAGACAATTGCATCATGGAAGAATACATTTGTCTGCAATACAATTTCTTAATTTAAGGCAAAACAAATTTATTTGCCACAAAAGCGAGCAGAAGCATACGGTAGCAAAGTGAAATTACAGGACAGTCAGAAAAAAAAACAAGAAAAGGAAGCCTATGAGCAAATGGGGAATAATAAGCCTCTGTGACGCGATGGTTGGCAGTTAACTGTGTGCGCCTGTGGAGGGGTGTAGGGGACACAGTGTCCGAAATTGTGCGCATTAAAAGCGAAAGCAAAAACAGATTTTTATTTCGTTCATCCTCACAAACTCATAAACATAAAAATGAAAATAAAAGTAAATATTTGTAAGTGTGTGTGAATGTAGCAATGAATTTGCGACGCTGAATGTGAATAAATGGATTTCAGTGCACATAATATATTATATACAATAAAAATATATATTTTTCGCTTTTTGCAAAGCGTTTTGTTCATTTTGTTTGTTTGTTTCGGCCGTTGAGTCGGTGCGGCATAAAGCGAGTAATGAGAGCAGCCTTGCCACAGATTTACTACACATATAAATAAGTGCGAATGTATACTCGTATAGGCTGAAAATGTATACGTATATACATACATAAAATATCCGTTTTAATGTATGTGTTTATCCTTCGGTGGGTGTTAAGTGTTCTCAGTTTTGTTAGTTTCAAAAATTTATTTTTTTGCTGCGTTGATGGCTTTGCTCTTGTTTGTACGAACGTTTTTTATTTTTTGTTTTTGTGTAATAATACTAGCAAGTGAGTGGTGGTGTAGATGAGTTTATGACATTTGCCTTGCTCTGACATTTTTATGCTTTCAACAAGTTGAATGAGGCCAAAAATTGCAAATATTGAGGTCTCATAAAGTACACGGGTTACCAGGAATATCATTGCAAGGCCTGAGCGTATTAAAACTGATTTTTGTTGGAACTAACAAAGGTTCGTTATGTTGGTAAAATGACAAAAAAATATATACTTATTATAAAGGGTGGTTAAATTGTAAGGGCCGATGTTAAATGTGAACCACACCTAAACGCCAAGTTTTTTTCCGAATTTAATTTGACATTTCTCTATTTCAGACTTGCTCAATTTGAACCATGGAGAGATACACAATCCAACAACGTGTTAAAGTTATCCAGACTTATTATGAAAATTTTCGAAGAAAATCATCTTCAGTGATGAGGCACATTTTCACCTCAGTGAATTCGTCAATAAACAGAATTACCGCATTTGGGCGAATGAGAATCCAAGAGTGATTGTCGAAAAACCAATGCACCCACAAAGAGTGACTGTTTATGGGCTGGCGGCATCATCGGGCCGTATTTTTTCCAAAATGAGGCCGGTCAGGCAGTTACTGTGAATGGTGTTCGCTATCGTGAGATGATAACGAATTTTTTATGGTCACAATTGGAAGATATGGATGTGGACGATATGTGGTTTCAGCAGGACGGTGCCACTTGCCACACAGCTAACGAAACAATGGCTCTTTTGCGCAACAAATTCAATGGCCGTGTTATCTCACGTAATGGCGATGTCAATTGGCCCCCAAGATCATGTGATTTGACACCGTTGGACTTTTTTCTCTGGGGTTATTTGAAAGAAAAGGTGTACGTCGATAAGCCAGCAACAATTCAAGAGCTAAAGGATGAGATAATTCGGCACATTAACGGCATAGAAACTCCATTATGCCTCAGCGTCATCGAAAATTTGGACCATCGTATGGAGGTGTGCCGCCGAGGTTGCGGCGCTCATTTGGCCGATATTTTGTTACATACATAATTGAGTAATACCAATATATCATAATAAAATAAAATTTCAATAATTTCCTAAATAGTTTGTGTTTTATTCAAAATCAACATCGGCCCTTGAAAATTTAACCACCCTTTATAATTGTAGAGATTGAGAAAATCGTTTTTTAGAATACTTTGTAGGTCGAGAAAAAATTCCAGAAGGTCAGAATATATTTTACTTACATATGTACATGCATATGAATATGTATAATATTATGAATGATTTTGAAGAATTATGTGAGAAATATTATTCTTTATGAAATTTTGTTAACGAGACTATTTCATCGTTTTTATCATTGGTATTGAGCATAGAAATCTGAATTTTGTATGAATTAAAAATATTTTTATACAGAAAAAAATTACATAAATTGAATATTATTAAATTATTTTCATAAGCGTAAATAAACTTAATTCAATAAAAATTTAGCAAACAATCGCAAAGCAGTTTAGTAATTTATTCAAGAAATTTTTTTCTCACTCACAACATTTCCCACGCTTTTCCTGCATAACAAACATAGCTTTTTGGAACAATTTAAGCGACAACAAATTACGGTAAAAGTTTAAACTTGTGTCCACTGAGTTTCTGGTTGCATCTCACGTAGTCAAATATTGTTTTTTTTCTTTGAGTTTTTCTCTGCTGCCACTACTATTTGTTGAACATTGGTTTTTGCCATGTCTACTGGCGAGTGGCGCGCTGATTGCAAATTGTTTGGCGAATTGTGGTCCATTTTATTCCAACCAAGCCTGTCTGCTAAGCCCAACCAACGTTTTCTGCTTCCTCTGCTTCTTCTGCTACACCACAACGGTACACTCCGTTGCGCCACAGAATTTAAATATAGCCAGGCGTACGAGCAGCCAGGATATTTGCGGCAAGTTTTCATTGTAGCTTTGCTTGAGGCGTTCCTTTCGCTATCATCTGGCTTTTATAGTTTTTTTCCACTTTCTTTTGTCTGTGCTATTTATCTACTCTATTTTGTTCTTCTTGCGCTTCTTCTGCTTGTTTTCGCATTTAGCCTTCATTTGCTTGACGATATTTCCGCTATGTGAAAATCCTTGAAAGGAGGCCGAATTAATAGAAGCTTAGTCAAGTAGAAAAGGATAATTTTGGTGAAAGTATGTTGCAGATTTTTTCTGTAGTTTGCTTTTGCTTTGAAAGGAAGCGATTATACTTACAAATATATAAATATTTATTCCAAGTATTTTATGAAAGCGAAAGTTGGCGGAGAAAGTAAAATTAAGTTATACTTTTTGAAGTTTAGTAGTTATGCAAAGGGAAGTCATTTAACGCTTTCAATGTATTCGGGTAGTTCAAAAAATTATCGAATGGTTGATAATCACTTAGGGATATCTATAGCTATGATCTTCTAAACACAGCACAGGTCTGTATAAAGAAGCTTTCAATTTTTTTCTTCAATTACCGCAACATTTATCAACAAGAAGGATTTAACATCATTTATGGAGCGAGTTTTTCTGACTCCTAAAATATAGAATTGCGCGAAAAGGCTTTTTGTTTTGTTGATACTCAGCGTCCTTTCCCATCGCCGTATAAATTTTGACATAGTTTCATGAAAGCCATAAGGGCCGACGGGTAATTGCTACTCGGAAGATTTATTCCATCCTCATCGATTGTGAAACTGGGATCGTCTGCTCCATTTAATGCAAATCAGCAGGCTGAAAAAGTGCTTTTTCCATCAACTCAGTATACCTACTCTGGGCCCCAGTCACTAGTTCACTTCCTTGGGTCACACATGAGTAGGCTCCCGTCCTGGAAACTTACATTTATTGGGCAGCTTCTCCAGCTCTTAATACTCACTCATTTTGGCCACTTTGATTTTTTGTCTGCAAATACGTCTCGCTTATCTCTTCAACTGCCTGGGTCTCATGCCCAAGTTACTCGTTGTGATGCTTTTTTCATTTCTTGTTTCAATTCTACTATAGTGATGATTGTTTCCTCTTTGCATCAGCTCTTCTTTCTAAGTTTAGTTTACGGCTGTGTTCATAGTTCCAATCAGCGAGGTCAACCATTGTTGGTTGAGTAACGCAAAAGAATAAATTTACTGAAAATTTGTATCCAATTGCAATCATTTCGTCCTGGATATTTGTATTCATCAACAAAAAGAAAAGCGCTTAAAATAAGTGTTTTTCATAAATGATTTTCATACTTATGTCTATATTATTAATTTTTATCTTTATTTACATCTTGAGACTTTGTGAAATCAAAGTGATTGGAAAAATAGTTTTTGCAAATTTTTTTTAGAATATTTTTTTTTAATATTAATAAATGTTTTAATAAAAATAATACGTATAAAAGCACTCAATTTGAATTAATTTGTAACATCAATACAAATATATATATATTTTCATTCATATGTATATGTTACATGTACCCAGGTCAATCAACAAGCGAAGCATACAAATCAAATTCTATTAAAAGTATATTGTACCACCACATTTATTGCCAATCAGAGCTTAAAATGATTTTTCATAACTCTAGCCACACAATCACACATGCACATACACATATTTATATAAAGCGATTTGTTGTAGCAGTACATGCACAGAATTACTGTGCAAAGCTGCAAAATCAAAAGCAAAGAAATCAATCCCAATC